>BLBF01000019.1:4939283-5002408 GCA_015471245.1 Laticauda colubrina | reverse complement strand
TGTTTAGCTTGTCTACCTAACCCTGGTTGGGGAACCCAGGCTTAACAGTGTTCTTATATGGCACCTCAGCAAACGGCAATAATTCGAACCAATCATTTTGCTGATAGGACACATAGCAACGCAAATACTGCTCAATTGCTGAATTGGCTCATTCAGTGGCACCATTTGTGCTTGGTTGGTAAGTAGTACTTAGATCTTAGGATGAGCCTATCAGTTGGATGAACTCTTGCCAAAACTGAGCAGTGAACTTCATCCCTCAATCTGATATGATCCTTCTCGGCACCCCATGTAAATGAAAGATATGTTTAAGGAAGATGGTAGCTATTTTTAGAGCAGATGAAAGTCTGATACATGGTATAAAGTGTACTTGTTTTAAGAAAAGATCAATGACTGTCCATATCATGGTATAGCCATGGCTATTGGGTAGTTCCACTATAAATTCCATAGCTATGTCTTGTCATGGTTTAGTAGGGTTTGACATTATCTGTAAAGGCCCTGGCACACTGCCCAACGGATGCAAAACGGACACAACGGACGAGCAAAATGTTCCATCCGTTGTTATCCGCTCTCAAAAGGGGCAAAAATTTGCATAACCGGAGCGGATAACACGGATGCGGGGAGGACGCAGAGTGGATGGAAAGTGGATGTGGAACGGAAGCCCAGTGGATGGAAGTGGATGGGAGCAGATGGCGTATCCGCTAGACTTCCAGGGGACCTTAGCAAAGTGGATGCAGAACGGATACAGCGGATGCACAACGGATGCACAGCGGATGCAGAGCGGATGAAGCGGATGCAGAGCGGAAGCCTAGCGGATGCACAGCAGAAGCCTAACAGATGCCTGGCGTTAATTGCGCATGCGGGGGGGATGCATTGCATAAGCCACGCGGATATAAAGGGAAGCAGCTCGCACGTGGCCAGCATTCGGAGGAAAGACCTGCTGCAGGATACATCGAGTCCTTGCCTGCCCTGGCTGCATGCCTGCCTGCAAGCCTTGCTGCCAGCCTTCCTGCCAGCCTGCCTCCAAGCCTCCTGGCCAGCCTCCCTGCCAGCCTTGCTCTCTGCATGCCTGCCAGCCTTGCTGCCAGCCTGCCTTCCAGCCTCCCTGCCAGCCAGTCTTCCTGCCAGCCTTCCTGCCAGCCTGCCAGCCTGCCTGCCAGGCTTCCTGCCAGCCTTGGTGCCAGGCTTCCAGCCAGCCTTGGTGCCTGCCAGCCTCCCTGCCAGCCAGCAACCCCACAACCATGGGGAAGATGCGAATGTCTCAGCAACCTGCCGCCATCCCTGGAAAGAGGGACAGGGCCACCCTCCCGCCCCATGTCCCTGACTCTGCTTCTGCAGGGGCTTCTGGTGCTCGGGCTCGCTCTTCTGGTGCTGGAGCTTCTGCTGATGCTGCTCCTGGCGGTGGTGCTTCTGCTGCTGCATACTCTGCTGAAGCTGCTCCTGGTCCTGCTGGTCCTGCTGGTCCTGCTCGTGCTCCTGGACTTGCTCGTCCTGCTCGTCCTGCTCGTGCTCCTGGACTTGCTCATCCTGCTCGTCCTGCTCATGCTCCTGGTCCTGGTCCTGCTCGTGCTCCTGGTCCTGCTGCTGCTGCTGCTGCTGCTGGGGCTCCTGGTGCTTACTCTGCTGCTGATGATCCTGGTCCTGCTGCTGCTGCTGCTGCTGATGATGATGATCCTGCTGCTGCTGCTGCTGATGATGATGATGATGATTATGATCCTGCTGGTGATGATGATGATGATGATCCTGCTGCTGCTGCTGCTGGTGGTGGTGGTGTGGAGGAGCAGCCCCTACCACCTGGGAGCCCCTCTGATGAGGGCCCATCTGGTCCTGCCAAAGGGAGAAAGAGGCATATGCGGGGACGGGAGAGGAGGCAGTACTTCATCGAGGAGGAACACGAGGATGAGGTGTTGGAGTGGCTGAGAGAGAATGACTATCTGTGGCGGAAGGGACACCGGCTGTACAGGGACACCAAAAGGAAGAAGGCTGCTTGGAGAGAGAGGGCGGAGAGTATGGGTTACACTTTGGAGGTGCTCCTCGGCTGGTGGAAGCATATGCACACCTGGTACGGGAAACTGCACCTGAAGAAATCTGGACAGGCCACAGTTAAGCTGACGGACAGAGAGACCTACGTCATGGCCAGGTGCAGCTTCTTGGAGGGTGAGATCCGCCACCGAGGAGCACCAGGAGCCCCTTTCATGACCCTCTCTCTCCGGCAGCCTGCTGAGACCCAGTCCTCTTCCGGCTGGGAGTCAGTCCCTGTCTCCAGACAGGTTTCTCTGGAGTGTGCCACAGTGGAGAACCCACAGACAGGTGTTGTAACCGTGGCGGAGCATGTGGAGGACTCCCTGGTGCGGTGGGAGAAAGGAGACATCGAGTCCACCACAGTCGTAGCCTCATCCACCACCCCCAGCTCCGCCTCCACAGAAAGGCAGAGAGCCAGACAGCAGGAGGGGCAGAGCCACACTGTCCTGCTGGAGATCAGGGACACCATCCGCACCAGTATAGATCTCCTCTCTCAGCTGGTCAGCACCGACTCCTCATCCTCCAACCGCAAGCCCTTCCTCACCTATGTCAACCAGACACTCAAGAACATGGAGGAACCCCAGTACCAGGTGGTGAAGGACCGGATCACCGAGCTGCTTCACAACCCTCCAGATCCAGAGGAACCTGCTCCCACCCAGTCCAGGTCTGTTCCTCCACCCCAGGTGATGTCCCTCCCATTCCAAGGCTTCCCACAGTCCCCCACATACCAGGGCTACGGCTACCAGGAGGTCCAGCAGCACAGGCAGCAACCCTTCCCAGTCCAGGCACAGAGTCATCGAACGACACCGTTGCCACCGGTTCCACTGATGCCACCGATGCCACCCACGACAATGATGCCACCGACGACAGCGATGCCACCCACGCCAGTCCACACCCAGCTGCAGACCAGACAGCCCCACTACACTACTCCTTCCTCCACCCCAAAGCCAGGCCCGGCCTCAGTACATCTCTCATCAGTACTGGGGCTGACACCCCATGGCATGGAGGAAGGACCTCTCAGCATCGCGGGTCTGAGCCAGCTATCTGAGAGCTTCCTCAACACACCGTCCCCTGTTGTCCTCTCAGGGCCAGGCACCCCAATGACGATACAGACCAGCACTCCAGCACCACCCACCTCCACAGCACCTGGACCATTCACCCCTGAGACTGGGCACACCTCTGAGTGACCAATAAGAGTGCCAGAGACTGGGTAGCTGGCTACCTGTGGACTTTATTTGGACACTTCACTTGGGTCATTTTTGTTTTACAGCTTGTTGTTCAATAAAGTTTATCTTTGATTCATACACTTGCTTCATTTCTTTTTTTGTAATAAAGTCTTGGTGGAAACTTTTAGAATTGGTTTAAGCCTTTGCATGCTTGTGGGATGGGTTAAGATAGGAGTGGGGTGGGCAGGGATACCTTTGGGATGGGTTAAGATTGCTGTGGAATAGACAAACCTCCATTGCAAGCATAGTGAGACTGTATGGTCCACCCTCCCAGGTGCCACACCTTTGGCCCTTCATTAGTAAGCATTGATCCACACATTTGAACATAAATACAACTCTTTATTAAATGCCCTGTTCATTGTAGGCCCACCCAACATATATGGCCCAATCTCATCCGTGTGATGAGACAGGCTGAAGGAAGCACCCATTAATCATCTATCATCCTGTCTTGCCACTCCACTGCTCCAGCTGGGGAGTTGCACCAGTGTCTCAGGAGGTTGCGCTGCTTCTTCCCTTCACATGAGGCTCTGTTGGGGCCTTGTATATCCTGAGTGTCTATCAGGTTTCGCCCTTGCCTCCATTCCCCAGGCTCCATGTCCCCATTGCCTTGTTGGAGGTCCACAAGCCTGTTCTACAAGACTGGGTAGCGGGTGCGCATGAGATTGTGCAGGATGCAGCAACCTTCCACGATCCTCCTCCTGGTCTCTGGGTGATGCTGCATGGTGGTGAGAAGTACCTGGTACCTGTTGGCCAGGATGCCAAAGGCGTTCTCCACCACCTGCCTTGCCCTGGACAGCCTGTAGTTGAAGATCCTCTCTTCACGGGTGAGGCATCTGGAAGTGTAGGGCTTCATGAGGTAGGTTCTGAGGGGGAAGGCGTCATCCCCCTGATGAAGTAGGGCACATCTTGCGTGTCATTGGGCAGGGGGTCTGGATCTGGAAAGCCCATGATGAGGTTGCCTTCCAGCCCCTCCTGGAGGTCACTGGCGTTGTATATCTGGGCATCTGAACATGAGCCGCTGCCTGAAGCATCGATGTACATGAACTTGTAGTCAGCATCAACCATGGCGAAGAGGACGATGCTGAAGAAGCCCTTGTAGTTGAAATAAATGGAGCCCGACTTGGGTGGTGCTTTGCAGGCCACGTGCTTGCCATCTATGGCTCCAATGGTGTGTGGGAAGTTCCACCTCTGATACCACTGCTCTGCAACTTTCTTCCAGCCTTCTTCAGTGGAGGGGCACTGGAGGAGCTCCTGCAGGTATTCTTCGATGATGGCCTGCACCACTTCTCTGACCACAATGCTGATGGTGTTGGGTGGCAACCTCCAGCCGTACTGCATGCTCCTTTACGTGGTCCCTGAGGCCAGGTGGCGCAGAGTGAGTGCCACCTTGAGCCCAGGTTCTAGGCTGGACTGGAAGTGGGTGTTTGCCTTGGTCAACTTGGGTGTCAGGCGCTGCACAACTTCGTCAAACATGGCTGAAGGCATCCTCATGAAGTTCTGGAATGCCCGAGTGTCTTTATTCCTGCGCTCCACCATCAGCTTGTTGTACAGCCCGTACTCTGCTCTTCTCCCAATCCATCTTCGGACCCAGACGCTTCTTGGCCGCCTCTTTTTCTTCCCGTAGTAGAGTTCACAGAGCCTGTAGATGGCTTTGCACTGTTGCAGAAGGATGGTGGCTGCCAAAAGGACTGTGTTACGATCCACGGTGGACATGACTGGATGCTGTGGAAGAGCAAGAGCCAGATGAAGGCTGCAGAGGTCTGCACAGCTAGGCTGCTGGTCTGAAAGTGAGATGCAGGTGAGTTGCTCCCCCTTTTTATAGGCAGTATAAGTGTCCCTTTGCATCCTCTAGGCATTCTCTAGGCATCCTCTAGGCATCCTCTAGGCATCCTCTAGGCATCCTTAATATCCGAGATAGGTCCCCTATGCGAACGTTTTTTCCATTTTAAACACTTTGTTTCCGTGCTGCATCCATTCTGCATCCGTTCTGCGTCCGTTCTGCTTCCTCCCTGCATCCGAGCGGATGCGAGTTGCACGGATGTGTAGTGGATGCCTAGCGGATATAGCGGATATGTAATGGATGCAGAACGGATGCATAGCAGATGCGTAGCGGATGCAGAACAGACGAATTGGATACATTTTCTGCACAAATGTTTTGAGCAGCTCAAAACTTTTTGAGCGGATGAAACATCAATAAACGGATAGAGAGGAAGGATAGAGAGGAAGCAAAACGGAGGCAGTGAGTACATCGCATTTTCCAATGGATGGCAAGCTTTTTTGTCCATTTTACATCCTCTTTGCATCCATTGCAGTGTGACAGGGGCTTAATAAACTGAAAGGCTTCCCAGGACAGGATTTAGTAGTCACGCATACTGTACACCCCTTCACATAGCTTTCAATGTCTTCTCTCATTGATGGCCACCAGAATTGCCATTTGGTAAGGTGTAGTGTTTTTTAAAAACTATAAAGCTCAGTCTGTTTAACGTCGTGGTATCTTTGAAGCACCCTGTCTCGTAATGTTGCTGGTATGTAGAGTTTTGTTCCTCTCCAAGCCACTCCATTCCAGATATCACACTGGGTTGGATTGGTCCAGTTGGGTGGTGAAACTTACACTTGGACAGTTTTATATATAAATGAGCAGCTAACAGTTTTTTGAGAACTTTTCATACCAGGTGTATATTTTGTTCCACAGTCTCTGAATATATCAATATATTGTCAAGATACACTAAAATTTCCCTATACAGATGATCATGCAGAACTCCATTTTATGCATAAATACAGCTGGGGATTGTAGTCCGAAAGGCATGACCCTAAACTGATAACTCCCTAATGGGCAGTTAAAAGTTGTCTTCCATTTGTCTCCGGGGATATGCGAACTCTGTAATAAGCTTCATGAAGTTCTAATTTTGTGAATATCTGACCTTTAGCTAGCATAGCCAGTACATTTTTAATCAACAGAAGAGGGTACAGTGGGTCCTTACACACCGCATTCAAACCCCGGAAATCAACACAGAATCTCAACACACACACCCTTTCTTTCTTTTCTCAAAACAAGATTGGAGCCACTATATGCACCTGCCCTGGCTGAATAAAACCTTTTGCCAAATTTGCATCAATGTATTTCCACATTTCATTCATTTATTGAGGTGTCATGCAGGGTTTTGGCAGCTTCACCCCAGGGATTAACTCTATAGTGCAATCTGTAGGTCTATGGCGTGGTAACTGGTCGCTTCCAGTTTCACCCCAGGGATTAATTCTATAGTGCAATCTGTAGGTGTGGTAACTGGTCGCTTCCAGTTTTGTTAAAAATTTCAGATAGATCTGCATACTCTGTAAGATAGGCAAGACTGGAATCATTAAGCACCAGGCCTGGGACTGTCAACCCAGCCAGATCCTCAAATGGGGGATTGGGGCCTACAGCCAATCATATTTTTCTAAACTCACCTTCCCACCTAATTGTAGGACACCATTTATCCAGCTATGCCAATCCAGGAATAACAGCCTCTGTCATATGTTTTACTATGAAAGAAACCCTCTCCCAGTGTTCTCCCAGGTGCATTTTTACTGGTTCTGTTCGATGGATTGCTGGTTCCCCTCCTAAGATAGAACCATCCACCTGCTCAAACCTGTTGGGAGTGGTTAATGGCATAAGTCACAATCTTAATTTTCCCACCACTATATGTGTGGTTAAACACTATGTGCATCCAGAATCTATCAAAGCATCAATCTCCAGAGTTTGATTTGTTCCCATATTAGTAAGTGTGATTGGAATTATAAAAGGAGGAATAGGCTTACTTACCATTGGATTGTCCATGGTACTCTCCCTGCCATTGTCCTCCCAACTAGCTGGCTTGTTAGCAGTGGATACCTCTTCTGCTGATTACTCAGGTTCTATCCTGGTATCTACCTGTCCCACTGCTCAGGAACATTCTAGAGACTATCTAGAATGCTCAGCAGATATTCCTAAACATTCCCTATTTGTCCTTCTGGAGGTTGCTTCTCAGCACATAAAGGGGGGTATTAGCATTCAGCCCCCCTATGTCCTGGCTGGTTGCACTGGTAACATCAGAACATAACACCCCTCCCCAATGAGGCTTGGCTAATATAAGGTCTGGTCTGCTGGTTAGCTCGTCCAATTGGTCCTCAGCTCTTTCCAACACCTACATCACTTTGTACCTTTAAGTGATGGAGTCTGGAGTCCAACTCAACGACTGCAGAATACCAATCCTGCAATTGAACAGGTAAGCCATGATATAAGCAAACTTGACCTAATTCCCTATCCAGCTCTTCTCTGAACAGATGAACAAGCATACATTCTGGGCATGTTGGGAATCGCCTGCCTGAAGTCTTGCACATATTCTCTTGCCGACCAGCTATATTGTTTCACCACTAAAATATCATCCTTCACCTGCTGTACCCTAGAACTGCCATCAAACTGATATCTCAGGGCCTCCAGAAACACCCCCACATCAGCCAAGGCAGATGATCTCTCTCTGTGAAGTTCCAGTGTTATCTGATCCTTTATATTATCTGTAGTTGACTTTATATATGCTGCATTTTTAAAATTCCAGAGTTATAGTCTTAAAAATACATTCATTCAATTAATAATTTCTGTTGAAAAAGTTAGGTGCATTCCATGTTTCCTCAAGTTTCTGATTCTAGACACAAAATATCAACGTTTCCTATATTTCTGGGAAAACCATTTCTCTGTGGCTGCTGTGAATCCCATGAAAAGCAGTCATAAGAACACAGTGTCAATACTAAACTCCTGAAAATAATATATTTCATATTATTTCCTCAGCACTAAGATCTATTTTATTTGATTGTGTTTTAATTGTATTGTGGAGGCCTGCTTTCAGGTAGAAAGTTGACATAGAAATACTTTAAATAAAGAATTCTGTTCTGTGCTCAACTCTAAAGTGGAAGAGAAACTACCTTATTTGCTTGGTTGCTGAACAAAAGTGAAACTGATGTCTGTTTCTGAGCTCCTGAGTTGCTGCTCTGCTCTGAACCTGTAACATGTCTGCTTCGGTTTGAGTTTGCGCCATGTTGGAGAAATCTACAACTGGTATTGTAAAATTTACTTATATGTTTATAAAGAAGTTAAATGAAGCCTCAGGCATCTGTGTTTACTTTCCTAGTGCTAAATTTATGCTGCAATACTCTGAACAGGTTATGGGCCCAGAAAAAGACTGTATTGTAATTAAAGCTGACAGCCTGCCTGTTTTAAAAGTAAGAAACAAGGTAAAGGCCCGGTCCCACTGCACTTATGGATGCAAAGAGGATGTAAAACATTAAAAAAAACTTGCCATCCATTGGAAAACGCTATGCATCCATTGTGTACTCATTGCATACGTGTTTCATACGCTCTATCCATCCATTGTGAATTCATCCGTGCAAGAAGTTTTGAGCTGTACAAAACTTTGTGAACAGATGATCGCCGTGTACGATGTAAATCTGTGACGTATGAGCAACAAACGTTCTATGTCCGTTATCATCCGTTAAACGACCGCTGTATCCTCTCTGCATCCTCTGGGCATCCTCACAACTCACATATGCTGCAGCTGAAAATGGAAAGAGGGAGGAAAAAAAAGGTACATGGAACATCTATACATCATTAGTAGCACGGAAATAGAAAGGATGTGCAGTGAATGGTTTGCATCCAATATACATCCGCGTGGCATCCCCTTTCTTTCCTTTAGGCGTACATGATGCATCCGCTTCATCCGCTATGCATCCACTTCGCAATTATCCCCCGTTACCTCTTCGGAGGTGTCATCCCCTTCCATCCACTTTCATCTGCTAGGCTTCCGATGAATATCCATTTAACATCCCCGCTATATACTACCCACGTCCGTTCTTTTCCATTCTTTTCTGTTCTGTTTATGCAAATTTTTGCCACTTTTGGGAGTGGATGACAACGGATGGAGCTACCCCTGAAATTTTGCTTGTCTGTTGTGTCCTTTATGCATACGTTTTGCATCCATTGGCCAGTGGGACCGGGCCTTAAGAGACTTTGCAGGATGGCTGAAAAAATTAAAGAGAGCTATTTACCTCATTTGGGTCAGAAGAACTATATTATTTGAGCTTCAAAGATTGAATATTTCCTAAAGGCCAAAGAGCTTAGGAATATTATTGAAAATCCACCCCAGGCACCATTGAATGCTGCAGATCAGAAGTTACATGATAGAACATTTGCTTATATCATCAGTTTAGAAGGTGATCAGTTTGTCAATGTAACTGATTTAAAGACTGCAAAGGAAGTCTGGGATAAATTGAGGAGTGTTCATGTGAGTGTATCTGCATGCAACATCAGATAATTATCAAGAAAGTTATAAAGAGCTTGTTTGCAGCCAGGAACAGTGGAACAGCATTTTGTTCATATGCTCTATGATGGAGAAATCTACAACTGGTTTTGTAAAATTTACTTTACATGTTAAATAGAAGTTAAATGGAGCCTCAGCCATCTGTGTTTACTTTTCTGGCACTGAATTTACCCTGCAATACTCTGAACAAATATAGTTGTTAAATAGTAGTAAAAGTGAGGCAACATTTTATTTCTCTTGTTTCTTTGTCTATACTGTATATGCTCAGACTATTATAGTTTTGTATATATATATATGGACATGGTTATGTTGGATGTATGCCTTGTATGTCTACTGGTATAGATCAAGGGTCACCAAGCTTTTGGACCTCAGGGACCACCAAACTTATAATTTTAAATTCTGCGGACCAGAGACCCAGAGAAAACCCCCAAAAAAGTCTGCAGGAAAATTCCCCACCCTATTTTCCTACTGATCAATTATTCTTTATGTCCACTATGAATTCATTGCTGCCACAAAGTTGAAGAATGTGTGAGGGGGTGATGTAAATTGAGTAGTTCTTAGACAAAATATATTATTTTGACAGTTCAAGGTTACAGAGTGTGGCACAGAGAAGAATAAAACTTACTGTGGGATTGGTGCATGTGATCTGGTGATGAGGGAAAAAAGGTGAAGGTTGTAGCTTGGGACTGTGTGGGGAAGCCGGGAAAAATCAGTTCCGGACTTCCCCAGTATGTGCCATGTACTGTTCCAATAAAAGTTCTTTGAGATGGCATGTGTCTTGGAGTTACTGGAAGGAATGGATTTTCTCTGGAATGCTAACATTAGTCTGGAAGTCTAACAACTTCCAGCACTCCCAGAGGGAGCTGTCAGGGGGTGGTTGAGCCCCCAGGATTTGTTTCAACTATGAATCAATCCGAATACTCAGCCAGCATGGGAGGTAAGACAGAAGGGCATTGGGGAGGGCTCTGCTGGAAGATTAATTGATCCTCCAGCCCCCCTTTGGAATTGTTAAGGCATGCAGAAGAGAGACAAGATTTTGGAGCCCGGCACGAAGGCACAGCTTCCTGGAGGAGTAGTCATACAGGACATACAGAGAAAGCTGCCTAAAGAATTCATTGGGTAGTTTCCAATTCAAAGTCATGCCTTTCGGACTTCAGGGCCCCTCTGCAGTATTTATGCAACTCATCAATGAAATGTTACATCAGCACCTGTACCAGGGGTTCCTCGTATACCTGAATGACTTCCTTATATTCAGCAAAGAAGATATGTCAAATTTGTAAGGCAAGGCCTGAAAAAACTTCTAGCCACCGAGTTATATGTAAATCTGTCAAAATGTGAATTCCACAAGGAGTCACTGGATTACTTAGGCTACTGAATATCCAACCTGGGAATTGAGATGGACCCTGGAAAAGTGAAATCCATGCTGGACTGACAACCCCCCCAAAATCGAAAGCAACTTCAAAGCTTTTTGGGTTTTGCCAATTTCTATAAACAATTCATTCCTTCTTTTGCCGAGGTTGCTATCCCTTTGACAGAGTTATTAAAAATGGGCTCTTCACCCACCAAACCAAAGCCCAGTCAACCCCTTGCTTGGACCATGGACTGTCAGAAAGCTTTTGAAATCTTAAAACGCCTCTTTGCAGTTGAGCCCATTCTCCAGCACCCAGGCCCAATGAGACTTTTTATAGTCCAAACTGATGCTAGTGATGTGGCAGTAGTGTCTGTTCTGCTACAAAAGGACTCTCAGAACCAACTGATGCCTTGCACTTATGTGTCCAAAAAGCTAACAGACTACAGAGCAAAGATGGGCGGTCTGGGAGAAAGAAGCATTTGCAGTACGATGGGCTTTGTTGACTTGGAGGCATTTCTTAGAAGGGATGAAGGGGCCGCTTGAGGTATGGACTGATCACAAAAACCTTGAGGCTCTAAAGACCCCTTGGAAACAATCACTTAAACAATTCTGCTGGGTTCAACTTCAACATGAAAGTTGAAGAAAAAGAAGAAAAAACATCATGGCGGATGCCCTGTCCAAGAAACCCCAGTTTGGCAGTCACCGAGAAGAAATAGTACAGGTATTTGATATCAGAAATTCAATCGACAGGTCAAGTAACCACTCCAGGCCAAGCCAACTGCAACCCCAAATTCCTGGAAGACAAATTGACCATGGAGTTGAAAGCTGCCCTATTGACTGATCCCTGGTTTGTGGACCATCAAACCGAATTAACAATGAATAAGGGACTGGCTTGGAAAGGAACTAAACTTTATGTACCCACAAACCTAAGACTAGTGGTACTAAAGCCTAGCCACCACTTGCAGTTGAGGGGCCACTTCAGCTTCTTAAAAACCCTACATTTAGTCAGGAGACAGTTCTGGTGGCCAAATATGAAACCTGACATTGATGACTATATAAAAAGTTGCTCAATTTGTGCCACGATGAAACACAGAACTAGAAAAACCCCTGGCCTCCTCAAACAAGTAAATGAACCAACACAGCCATAGAATAAAATCACAATGGTCTTTATCATATCAATTATCTGAGAGTGGGGAGAATACAATCATTTGGACTGTTATTGACTTATTCTCTAAGCAGGCCCACTTTACAGCCTGCAAAAGGCTTCCATCTGCAAAAAAGCTTGCAAAACTGTTCATGAAGCACATCTATAGACTACATGGAATACCTCATAGAATAATATCAGGCAGAGGGGTACAATTTACCGCTAAGTTCTGGAGGGGGTTCTTAAAGTCTATTGGGTCCTCCCAAGGGTTATCCTCAGCATTCCATCCAGCTTGCAACAGAGCAGCAGAAAGAATGAATGCCATGATTGAACAATACATTAGATGCTATGTAAATTATCATCAGGAAAACTGGGTTGAATTATTACCATTTGCAGAGGTTGCTTATAATAATGCAGTACATAGGAGCACAGGGTTGACTCCATTCCAAATCAACACTGGCATGGAATTTGTCCCGATGCCAGAATTACCTAGAGAACCTGCCACATCCACGTCTCTAACAGAATGGATGAACTCATTAAAAAAAGGTTGGGAGGATACAAAAAATGCTTTGACTGAAGCTGCAAAAGATTACAAAAAGATTACAAACATAGATCCCTCCAACCACCATTTAAAGTAGGAGACAAAGTATATTTGTCAACCAAATGTCTTAGATTGAAACTTCCTAGTAAGAAGTTGGGCCCAAAATTCTTAGGTCCATTTCTAATTTCAAAAATAATCAATCCGGTCATGGTCCAATTAAGTCTTCCCTGACTATTAGGAAGAATTCACCCAGTGTTCCATAGTAGTTTATTAAAACCAGGTGTTATATCAATGATAAGACCAATACCAATCACTCCCCCTAGACCATTAACCATACAGGGTGAGACACATTATGAAATCAAGAAAATCCTCGATTCTAGATTACACCGAGGACAGTTACAATATTTGGCCTTATGGAAGGGTTACCCTATATCAGATGCTATTTGGGTAAAAAGTTGGGATGTACATGCAGATAGATTGGTTAACCAGTTCCATGAGGAATTCTCCCACAAACCGAAGGATCCTCATGGAGGGGGCAGAGGGGGTTAAGGATAACGCATTCACCCTTGGTTGTGTTTTGTTTCTTATTTTCTTATAGGAGAAGGTTATTTCAAGAGGGGATGCCTGTCAGCTATGGAATTCATCGCTGCCACACAGTTAAAGAATGTGGGAGAGGGTGATGTAAATTGAGTAGCTCTTAGTAGACAAAATATATTATTTTAATGGTTCAAGGTGACAGAGTGTGGCACAGAGAAGAATAAAACTTACCATGAGATTGGTGCATGTGATCTGGTGATGAGGGAAAAATGGTGAGGGTCGTAGCTTGAGACTGTGTGGGGAAGCCGGGAAAAATCAGTTCCAGACTTCCTCAGTACGTGCCATGTACTGTTCCAATAAAAGTTCTTTGAGATGGCGTGTGTCTTGGAGTTACTGGAAGGAATGGATTTTCTCTGGAACGCTGATACTTTATTTGGGAATGCAGAATGCCATCTCCAGCTCCATTCTCAGGGGGAGAGAGAGAGAGACTTTTGGCTTCATGCAAGGAAATCAGCAGAAGCAGCCGAAGTCTTTCTTTCTCCCAAACTCTGCCAGAAATGAGTCTTTGTGAAACTTGTTTTACTGGTACAGCTTCTTGGAGCAGAATGCCTTGCAGGGTCCCAAAGACTCATTTCAAAAGACTTTTGATGCTTTCCTTGAATACAGCCAAAAGCAGAAGAAGAAAGAAGCAATCCGGTGGCCAGGCCAGGCATGTGGGATGAGTGGGGCAAGTCCCCCTGCCCTTTTCCCCCTCCCCTGACTACCTCATGTTTTTCACAATGCAAGCGACACAAGTCTTGTGTTCCCATGGACCATGTGGGAACCCACGCAGCCTGGATTAATTGCTTTGGGGAGTGCTTTTCTCTACGGACCACCAAAATTTTCTTGTGGACTACCAGTAGTTTCCAGCCTACTGATTGATGACCACTGGCATAGATAAAACAAATATGAAAAAAAAAAGTCACATATAGTCTGAGGGCAAACAATGGAATGAAAAGGGGGCAATGGTTGCTACTAAAAACATAAACCAAAAATAAAAATGATTAAAGAAAATGGCAGTAAAACAGAAAAGCCTATTTCTCTATAAATAAGCTATGCAATCAGAGACTTTCCAGGAGATATGATCCATTTCACACAGCCAATGCTGGCTCTGGAAAGGGAAAAAAAAACCCTGTGCTGAACATTCTCTGAATGCTTACCTTTCCAGCAAATAGTGATCTGTCATCCATCTAAGAATCACTTAGGTGAGAAGGGCACGATAGAAATGTGTTTAAATAATTTCTTTATTTCTATACCATATTTTGGAAATACGTTTTCAAAGAATTGATGCATACATGTATTTCTCTTCTGTATTGATGAAATAAATATATAACTTGCCTTGTAGTAATTTGCCAGGATTAAAGGTGCAGCAGAACAGAATGGTAATCACTCACTATGATTAGGTTGTCATCTTCTGGTTATCAATATCCAAATCTTGTTTCTTTAATATACCAAGAGAGAAAGGGAAATTCTGTCTTTGACAAGAGATAAATTATGGGTAGTCAAGAATGATTGTGATGATGCTCTTTGTGAAAATATATTTTTAAAGATAGTTCCTTAAAAGAAGTTTTTTTCCTTGTTTTTTATTATCTTTGTATAATCAAAGGTTGATTAGATATGTGTGAGCATCATTGTAATTATTTTCTTCAAGTACTAAAAGTAAATATTTAAAAAGCCTCAGAAGTATATAGTCTTCTGAATTATATTCTATCCTTGTTTCTAGAATAGTGAAAAACACAAACAAAGCAGAAGAAAGAATGAATGATTCTTTGCTGGTAAACATGATAGTGAGATTTACAAATGGTCATGACCATTTGTACATGGTACATGACCGAGAGTTTATTTATTTATTTATTTATCTATTTGTTCGTTTATTGCATTTATATAGCCACCCATTTTTTTCTGACAACTGTAGGGGTGGCTTCTTTTTTTACTGTATGTCTTAAAATGGATATATCCAACCTAAAGCCCATGTCACACTGAACCAACGGATGCAAAGAGGATGTAAAACGGACAAAAAACCTTGCCATCTGTTCGAAAACGTGATGTACTCACTGCCTACATTTTGCTTCCTCTCTATCCGTCCAGCATCCGTTTATTGACATTTCATCCGCTCCAAAAGTTTTGGGCTGCCAAAAACTTTTGCGCGGAAAATGTATCCAGTTCGTCCGTTCTGCATCCACTACGCATCCGCTACGCATCCGTTACGCATCCGCTATATCCGCTAGGCATCCGATATGCATCTGCGCAACTCCATCTGCCCGGACACAGGGAGGAAGTGGAACGGATGCACAAAAGATGCAGAATGGATGCCTAGCGGATGCAAAATGGAAACAAAGCATTTAAAATGGAAAAAACATTCGCAGAGGGGATCTATCTCGGATATTAAGGATGTTTAGAGGATGCCTAGAGGATGCCTAGAGGATGCCTAGCGGAAAACCTATACTGCCTATAAAAAGGGGGAGCAACTCGCCTGCATCTCACTTTCAGAACAGCAGCCCAGCGGTGCAGACCTCTGCAGCCTTCATCTGCCTCTTCCTCTTCCACAGCATCCAGTCATGTCCACCGTTGATTGTAACAAAGTCCTTTCGGCAGCCACCATCGTTCTACAACAGTGTGAAGCCATCTGCACGCTCTACTGCGAGAAGAAAAGGAGCCACCCAAGAAATGTCTGGATCCGAAAATGGTTTGCCAGAAGAGCAGAGGACGGACAGTACAACAAGCTGATGGTGGAGCTCAGGAACGAAGACACTCGGGCGTTCCAGAATTTCATGAGGATGCCTCCAGCCATGTTTGACGAAGTTGTGTAGCGGCTGACACCCAGGTTGACCAAGGCAAACACCAACTTCTGGCCCAGCCTGGATCCTGGGCTCAAGGTGGCACTCACTCGGCGCCACCTGGCCTCAGGGACCTCCTACAGGAGCATGCAGTACGGCTGGAGGGTGCCACACAATACCATCAGCATTGTGGTCAGAGAAGTGGTGCAGGCCATCATCGAATAATACATGGAGGATCTCCTCCAGTATCCCTCCACTGAAGAAGGATGGAAGAAAGTTGCAGAGCAGTGGTATCAGAAGTGGAACTTTCCCCACACTGTTGGAGCCATAGATGGCAAGCACGTGGCCAGCAAATCTCCAGCCAACTCGGGGTCCACTTATTTCAACTACAAGGGCTTCTTCAGCATCATCCTCTTCGCCATGGTCGATGCTGACTACAAGTTCATGTACATCAATGCTTCAGGCAACGGCTCATCTTCAGATGCCCACATATACAACGCCAGTCACCTGAAGGAGGAGCTGGAAGGCAACCTCATCGTGGGCTTCCCAGATCCAGAACCCCTGCCCAACGACACACAAGATGTGCCCTACTTCATCGTGGGGGATGACGTCTTCTCCCTCACAACCTACCTCATGAAGCCCTACACTTCCAGATGCCTCACCCGTGAAGAGAGGATCTTCAACTACAGGCTGTCCAGGGCAAGGCGGGTGGTGGAGAATGCCTTTGGCATCCTGGCCAACAGGTTCCAGGTACTTCTCACCACCATGCAGCATTGCCCAGAGACCGTGAGGAGGATCATGGAAGGTTGCTGCATCCTGCATGATCTCATGTACACCCGCTACCCAGTCTTGCAGAACAGGCTTGTGGTCCTCCAACAAGGCAATGGGGACATGGAGCCTGGGGAATGGAGGCAAGGGCAAAACCTGATAGACACTGAGGATGTGCAAGGCCCCAACAGAGCCTCACATGAAGCGAAGAAGCAGCGCAACCTCCTGAGACAATGGAGCAACTCCCCAGCTGGAGCAGTGGAGTGGCAAGACAGGATGGTAGATGCTTAATGGATGCTTCCTTCAGCCTGTCTCATCACATGGATGAGATTGGGCCATGTATGTTTGGTTGGCCTACAATGAACAGGGCATTTAATAAAGAGTTGTGTTTGTGTTGACATGTGTGGATAATTATTACATTATTATTGATAATAAAGGGCCGTAGGTGTGGCAACTGGGAGGGTGGACCATCCAGTCCCACTATGCTTGCACTGGAGGATTATCTATCCCACAGCTATTACCCATCCCACAGGTATCCCTGCCCATCCCACTGCTATCTCAACCCATCCCACTGCTATCTTAACCCATCCCACAAGCATGCAAAGGCTTAAACCATTTCTAAAAGTTTCCAGCAAGACTTTATTAAAAAAAAAGAAATGAAGCAACTGTGTGAATCAAAAATAGACTTTATTAACAACAACCTATAAAACAAAAATGAGTCTCTGGCACTCCTCTTGGTCGCTCAGTCTCAGGGTGAAGGGTGCAGGTGCTGTGGAGGTGGCTGGTGCTGGAGTGCTTGTCATCAGCCCCTCCAGAAGCAGAAGCAGCAGAAGCCCCAGCCCCAGAAGAGCGAGCCCGTGCTGCAGAAGCCCCAGCAGAACCCGAGTGAGGGCCAGGGGGCGGGATGGTAGCCCTGTCCCTCTTGCAAGGGCTGGCAGCAGATGGCTGAGGCTTGCTGTGTTTCTGCATGGTTGTGGGGTTGCTGGCAGGCAGGGAGGCTGGCAGGAACCAAGGCTGGCAGGGAGGCTGGCAGGGAGGCTGGCACCAAGGCAGGCACCAAGGCTGGCAGGGAGGCAGGCACCAAGGCAGGCAGGAAGGCTGGCAGGCAGGCAGGCACCAAGGCTGGAAGGAAGCCTGGCACCAAGGCTGGCAGGAAGCCTGGCAGGAAGGCTGGCAGGAAGGCTGGTACGAAGCCTGGCAGGAAGGCAGGCAGGCAGGCAGGCAGCAAGGCTGGCAAGCAGGCTGGCAGGCAGAATGGCTGGCAGGGAGGCTGGAAGGCAGGCTGGCAGCAAGGCTGGCAGGCAGGCAGACAGCAAGGCTGGCAGGGAGGCTGGCCAGGAGGCTTGGAGGCAGGCTGGCAGGAAGGCTGGCAGCAAGGCTTGCAGGCAGGCTTGCAGGCAGGCAGGGCAGGCAAGGACTCGATGTATCCTGCAGCAGGTCTTTCCTCCGAATGCTGGCCATGTGCGAGCTGCTTCCCTTTATATCTGGGGGGCTTGCGCAATGCATCCCCCCCGCATGCGCAATTAACGGCAGGCATTCATTAGGCTTCCGCTGTGCATCCGCTAGGCTTCCGCTCTGCATCCGCTTCATCCGCTGAGCATCCACTCTGCATCCGCTCTTTCCGTTCCGCGTCCGCTTTGCTGAGCCCCCCAGAAGCCCTGCGGTTGTGCCATCCGCTCCCATCCGCATCCATCCACTGGGCTTCCATTCCACATCCGCTTTGCATCTGCCCTGTGTCCTCCCCGCATCCGCGTTATCCGCTCTGGTTATGCAAATTTTTGCCCCTTTTGAGAGTGGATAACAACGGATGAAACATTTTGCTCGTCCGCTGTGTCCTTTTTGCATCCATTGGGCAGTGTGACATAGGCTTAAGAAAGAGCTGAGGGTATCCTCAGAATATCTTAAATCAAATGTCCCAACGAATCAGTCTTCCCAAATGTGATACTTTAAAAATATTGCTCAACTAATTTTAAATGCTATTGCTTCATTCAACCTATCCAGGCTTATATAACAGTTTGCTTTGGAATATATATCCAGATTTGCACAGTTAAAGTGAGTTATAAATTAGTGACGGATAAATAGGCAACATAAAGATTATATGATATGCTCCCTTGCCATCTATCACTTGTAAAGGTTTCTTCTTCACTCCTTTTGAGAGATTGTCCACTTACCTAATAGCAGCAGTATAGGATATATCGACTAAATGAGACAGTGGAATTTTTCAAAGATTTTCACTGAAATCTTGAAAGTATGTATTTATTCCATTAATGTTACTAGGATCAAATATATCCGAGCATTAGCTCTTGCCAAGGTTTAGCATTTTCTATTGTATGTGGGATGCCTTCATATATTCATCAATAAGTGCACACAGGTCTTCGTGCAATTGCTAAAGCCCATGTCACACTGCACCAACGGAGGCAAAGAGGATGTAAAACGAACAAAAAAGCTTGCCATCCGTTGGTTAACGCGATGTACTCACTGCCTCCGTTTTGCTTCCTCTCTATCCGTCCAGCATCCGTCTATTGATGTTTCATCCGCTCAAAACTTTTGCATGGAAAATGTATCCAATTCACCCGTTCTGCATCCGCTACGCATCCGCTACGCATCCGTTCTGCATCTATTATGCATCCACTATATCCGCTAGGCATCCGCTGCGCATCCTCGCAACTCGCATCCGCTCGGACTCAGGGAGGAAGCGGAACGGACGCAGAAAGGATGCAGAACGGATGCAGAATGGATGCAGAACGGATGCAGCACAGAAACAAAGCGTTTAAAATGGAAAAAACGTTTGCAGAGGGGACCTATCTTGGATATTAAGGATGTCTAGAGGATGCCTACAGGATGCCTAGAGGATGCCTAAAGGATGCAAAGGGACACCTATACTGCCTATAAAAAGGGGGAGCAACTCACCTGCATCTCACTTTCAGACCAGCAGCCTAGCTGTGCAGACCTCGGCAGCCTTCATCTGACTTTTGCTCTTCCACAGCATCTAGTCATGTCCATCGTGGATCGTAACACAGTCCTTTTGGCAGCCACCATCCTTCTGCAACAGTGCGAAGCCATCTACAGGCTCTGTGAACTCTACCACAGGAAGAAAAAGAGGTGGCCAAGAAGCATCTGGGTCCGAGATCGGGAGAAGAGCAGAGTATGGACTGTACAACAAATTTATGGTGGAGCTCAGGAATGAAGACACTTGTGCATTCCAGAATTTCATGAGGATGCCTCCAGCCATGTTTGATGAAGTTGTGTAGTGCCTGACACCCAGGTTGACCAAGGCAAACACCAACTTCCGGCCCAGCCTGGAACCTGGGCTCAAGGTGGCACTCACTCTGCACCACCTGGCCTCAGGGACCACCTAAAGGAGCATGCAGTATGGCTGGAGGTTGCCACCCAACACCATCAGCATTGTGGTCAGAGAAGTGGTGCAGGCCATCATCAAAGAATACCTGCAGGAGCACCTCCAGTACCCCTCCACTGATGAAGGATGGAGGAAAGTTGCAGAGCAGTGGTACCAGAGGTGAAACTTCCCCCACACCGTTGGAGCCATAGATGGGAAGCACATGGCCTGCAAAGCACCACCCAAGTCGGGCTCCACTTATTTCAACTACAAGGGCTTCTTCAGTATCGTCCTCTTTGCCATGGTTGATGCTGACTACAAGTTCATGTACATCGATGCTTCAGGAAGCGGCTTATGTTCAGATGCTCAGGTATACAACGCCAGTGACCTCAAGGAGGGGCTGGAAGGCAACCTCATCATGGGCTTTCCAGATCCAGACTCCCTGCCCAACAACACACAAGATGTGCCCCACTTCATCATGGGGGATGATGCCTTCTCCCTCTCAACCTACCTCATGAAGCCCTACACTTCCAGATGCCTCACCCGTGAAGAGAGGATCTTCAACTCCAGGCTGTCCAGGGCAAGGCGGGTGGGGGAGAACGCCGTTGGCATTCTGGCCAACAGGTTCCAGGTACTTCTCACCACCATGCAGCATCGCCCAGAGACCGTGAGGAGGATCGTGGAAGCTTGCTGCATCCTGCACAATCTCATGCGCACCCGCTACCCGGTCTTACAGAACAGGCTTGTGGACCTCCAACAAGGCAATGGGGACATGGATCCTGGGGAATGGAGGCAAGGGCGAAACCTGATAGACACTCAGGATGTGCAAGGTCCCAACAGAGCCTCACGTGAAGGGAAGAAGTAGCGCAACCTTCTGAGACACTGGTACAACTCCCAGCTGGAGCAGTGGAGTGACAAGACAGGATGATAGATGATTAATGAGTGCTTCCTTCAGCCTGTCTCATCACACGGATGAGATTGGGCCATGTATGTTGGGTGGGCCTACAATGAACAGGGCGTTTAATAAAGAGTTGTGTTTGTGTTGACATGTGTGGATGATTATTACATTATTATTGATAATAAAGAGCCATAGGTGTGGCACCAGGGAGGGTGGACCATACAGTCCCACTATGCTTGTACTGGAGGCTTATCTATCCCACTGCTATCCTTACCCATCCCACAGCTATTACCCATCCCAAAGGTATCCCTGCCCATCCCACAGCTATTACCCATCCTACAGGTATCCCTGCCCATCCCACTGCTAACTTAACCCATCCCACAAGCATGCAAAGGCTTAAACCATTTCTAAAAGTTTCCACCAAGACTTTATTAAAAAAAGAAATGAAGCAAGTGTGTGAATCAAAGATAAACTTTATTGAACAATAAGCTGTAAAACAAAAATGACCCAAGTCAAGTGTCCAAATAAACTCTACAGGTAGCCAGCTACCCAGTCTCTGGCACTCTTATTGGTCACTTGGAGGTGTGCCCAGTCTCAGGGGTGAAGGGTCCAGGTGCTGTGGAGGTGGGTGGTGCTGGAGTGCTGGTCTGTATCGTCATTGGGGTGCCTGGCCCCAAGGGGACAATAGGGGACAGTGTGTTGAGGAAGCTCTCAGACAGCTGGCTCATACCCGTGATGCTGAGAGGTCCTTCCTCCATGCCATGGGGTGTCAGCCCCAGTACTAATGGGAGATGTACTGAGGCCGGGCTTGGCTGTGGGGTGGAGGAAGGAGTAATGTAGTGGGGCTGTCTGGTCTGCAGCTGGGTGAGGACTGGCGTGGGTGGCATTGCTGTCATCGGTGGCATTATTGGTATGGGTGGCATTGCTGTCATCGGTGGCATCATTGTTGTGGGTGGCATCAGTGGAACCAGTGGCAATGGTATCGCCCGATGATTCTGTGCCTTGACTGGGACGGGCTGCTGCCTGTGCTGCTGACCTCCTGGTAGCCGTAGCCCTGGTATGTGGGGGACTGTGGGAAGCCTTGGAATGGGAGGGACATCACCTGGGGTGGAGGAGCAGACCTGGACTGGGTGGGAGCAGGTTCCTCTGGATCTGGAGGGTTGTGAAGCAGCTCGGTGATCCGGTCCTTCACCACCTGGTACTGGGGTTCCTCCATGTTCTTGAGGGTCTGGTTGACATAGGTGAGGAAGGGCTTGCGGTTGGAGGATGAGGTGTCGATGCTGACCAGCTGAGAGAGGAGATCTATATTGGTGCGGATGGTGTCCCTGATCTCCAGCAGGACAGTGTGGCTCTGCCCCTCCTGCTGTCTGGCTTTCTGCCTTTCTGTGGAGGCGGAGCTGGGGGGTGGTGGATGCGGCTACGACTGTGGTGGACTCAATGTCTCCTCTCTCCCACCACACCAGGGAGTCCTCCACACGCTCCACCACAGTTACAACACCTGTCCGTGGGTTCTCCGCCATGGCACGCTCCACAGAACCCTGCCTGGAGACAGGGACTGACTCTCGGCCGGAAGAGGACTGGGTCTCAGCAGGCTGCCAGAGAGAGAGGGTAGACAGAGGGGCTCCTGGTGCTCCCCGGTGGCAGATCTCACCCTCCAGGAAGCTGCACCTGGCCATGATGTAGGTCTCCCTGTCCCTCAGTTTTACTGTGGCCTGGCCAGATTTCTTCAGGTGCAGCTTCCCGTACCAGGTGTGCATATGTTTCCACCAGCCGAGGAGCACCTCCGAAGTGTAACCCATACTCTCCGCCCTCTCTCTCCAAGCAGCCTGCTTCCACTTGGTGTCCCTGTACAGCCGGTGTCCCTTCCACCACAGATAGTCATTCTCTCTCAGCCACTCCAGCACCTCATCCTCGTGTTCCTCCTCAATGAAGTATTGCCTCCTCTCCCGTCCCTGCATACGCCTCTTCCTCCCTTTGCCAGGACCAGATGGGCCCTCATCAGAGGGCCTCCAGGTGGTAGGGGCTGCTCCTCCACACCACCACCACCAGCAGCAGCAGCAGGATCATCATCATCATCATCACCAGCAGGATGATTATCAGCAGCAGCAGCAGGATCACCATCATCATAAGCATCAGCAGCAGCAGGATCAGCAGGACCAGTTTCAGCAGCAGCAGAGTAATCACCAGGAGCCCCAGCAGCCCCAGCAGCCCCAGGAGCACGAGCAGGACCAGGAGCACGAGCAGGACGAGCAAGACCAGGAGCACGAGCAGTACGAGCAGTACGAGCAAGTCCAGAAGCACGAGCAGGACGAGCAAGTCCAGGAGCACGAGCAGGACGAGCAGGACCAGCAGCAGCTTCAGCAGAGTACGCAGCAGAAGCACCACTGCCAGGAGCAGCTTCAGCAGAAGCCCCAGCAGAAGCAGAGTCAGGGACAGAGGGCGGGAGGGTGGCCCTGTCCCTCTTGCCAGGGATGGCGGCAGGTTGCTGAGACTTTCGCTTTTTCCCCATGGTTGTGGGGTTACTGGCTGGCAGGAAGCCTGGCACCAAGGTTGGCAGGAAGCCTGGCAAGTAGGCTGACACGAAGCCTGGCAGGAAGGCATGCAGGCAGGCAGGCACCAAGGCTGGCAGGCAGACTGGCTAGCAGGGAGGCTGGAAGGCAAGCTGGCAGCAAGGCTGGTAGGCAGGCAGAGAGCAAGGCTGGCAGGGAGGCTGGCCAGGAGGCTTGGAGGCAGGCTGGCAGCAAGGCGTGCAGGCAGGCTTGCAGGCAGGCAGGGCAGGCAAGGACTCGATGTATCCTGCAGCAGGTCTTTCCTCCGAATGCTGGCCACGTGCGAGCTGCTTCCCTTTATATCCAGGGGGCTTGCGCAATGCATCCCCCCGCATGCGCAATTAACGGCAGGCATTCATTAGGCTTCCGCTGTGCATCCGCTGTGCATCCGCTAGGCTTCCGCTCTGCATCCGCTTCATCTGCTGTGCATCCGCTCTGCATCCGCTCTTTCCGTTCCGCGTCTGCTTTGCTGATGCCTCCCGGAAGCCCTGCGGATGTGCCATCTGCTCTCATCTGCTTCCATCCGCTAGGCTTCCGTTCCGCATCCATTTTCCATCCGCTCTGCATCCTCCCCGCTTCTGTGTTATCTGCTCTGGTTATGCAAATTTTTGCCCCTTTTGAGAGCGGATAACAATGGATGGAACATTTTGCTCATCCGTTGTGTCCATTTTGCATCCATTGGGCAGTGTGACAGGGCCTTAAACACATCATTTTTGAATGTTCATTTAGCAAGTGGATGATGTACTCAGCAGCATTATCACATAATCTCACTGTTCATGCATTTAGGATGTGTGAGGAACTTTGTATAGGCCACTTGACTACATACTGATAAGGGCAGGCACAGTAGGGGATAAAATGTGGATTCTAATATTGTAACACAACTTTTGTCCCTCATGTATTTGACTAGTATCATGATGAAAGTATAATACTGGCACCATGATGTTGCAATGTTCTTTTCATTTTTCCAGCCTTCCCCAACCAAATATTGTCCAGTTATGTTCAAGAGGTCTAAAGGTGAAGACACTTGTCTCCCATTCAAAAGATTGATCCCTGAATGAAGCAAGGGAATACAGAGACGTAAAAAGAAAAAATGTTGGGCTTCAACACCCATAATCCCCAACCACAAACCTTTTCCAAGATAAAATCAAGATGTTTGACAGTTTAAAATTATTGACAGATATTCAAGGTATAATTATTGTCAATACTTAACTCTAATGCCATCAATGCAGTGCTGGGATTCAGCCAGTTCACACTGGTTCGCTAGAACCAGTATCTAATTTTTTGTGCAGTTTGGCAAACCGGTTGAATCCCAACTCACTTGGGAATCGGAGATGGTGGTAGTTTTGGGATTCCTGATTAGCTCCATAAGCCGGGCTTTGTGCATCCTCGGGAGCCTCTCTGCACATCTAAGACAGCACCTCTGAGCATCAATGCCACCTCAGGTACGGCACTCCATTGCTTCATTGCTGTTGTCCTTCCAAGTCCCCTTCATTCCCAGCATCAAGTTTCAGATTTAGTGAAGAAAATGAGGGCAGCTCAGTCTGGTTTCATCACCAGGCTGATGAGGCTGGACTACTGGGAATAATTACCCATTTGCCTCTCCCTGGGAGGATGCAAGGCTGGTGACAAAAAGACAATCCTTCTCCTCTGATCCCTCTTTTTTTTATTAAATTTTTATTTCACATTTATGCAATTAAAAATAAACAATTACACACACACACATATATACATATATACATTTTACAGCACTTATTGAGCAATGGTTACATTTATTTTCTTATCATTGATGTGTTTTACCTTATTACAATAACTCCTTTGTCCTTTTAATGTTTTTAATTCTTTATATGATTATGATTAGTTTATGATTAGTCTCACGTCTCCTTTATTTTCACTAACTTGTCCAATTATCAGATATTACCTTTTCTTTTAATCAGTTGTACCAGATGTTCCATACTTTGTAATAAAAAGTCTTGGTTATTTTTTGTCTTGGTTATTTTTTAATAATTTGGTCTGACTATCCATCTCAGCACACTCATGTATTTTTTTAATAATCACATCTTCTGGGGGGGATGATAGGAAATTTCCAGTTTTGAGCAAAGCTTACTCTGGCTGCTGTTATAATGTGAATAACTTAAGTATTGATGTTTCTTTTCCATTTTTGGGTCTATCATGTCGAATAAAAAAATTTCTAGTTCAGATTTTAAATTTTGTTTTGTTTTGTCTAATATCCAATTTCTAATTTCATCAGAATTTCTGTGCATATGGGCAAGTTCACTACATGTGGAAATATGTTCCTTGGACATGGTTACATTTCCAGAAATTCGGTGGAAAATTGGGGAACATCTTCACCAACCTCGCAGGAGGTAAATGCCAGTGGAAAACCATTTTATATAAGTTTTTTTAATGCAAGACGGACATATTTAATTTATAAGTTGTCTGCAGATGCATTCCCATGGGTCTAAATTAATATTGTGGCCCACATTCTTAGCCCAAATTATCATACACTCCTTAACTGTTTTCTCCAGTCCCTCCTTAATGCACCATTGTAGGCAGGAGGGGAGGTTGTGTTGATTCTCACCTTCTTCCACCCACTTCTGATGTCTCCAAGTGCCCTGTAAGTTATTATCCACATTCCTCAGTTTCAAGGCATTTCAGAGTTCTGCAGTTGTGTGGCAAAATATGAAACCCAGGTATGTGGCAAAATATGAAACCTCTGCTTTTCAAAGAAATAAACATGCAGCTTCCCTAATTTAACCCTGGTCATCTTTTTCTGTAGCCTTTCATAGAGTACTATCAAATTGCATTTAAGTTGAGGGATTTTTGGTGTGCAATTTGCATGAAATTTGGCTGTTTCATCAGATGAGATGCAAACATAAGCTTTGAATGTTTTTTGCAAATATTATGGAGCAATTCTAGATACGCTTTGCTTAAAGCCCCTGTCACACTGCACCAACGGATCCAAAAGGATGTAAAACGGACAAAAAAGCTTGCCATCCATTGGTAAACGTGATGTATCCGTTCTGTACTCACTGCCTCCGTTTTGCTTCCTCTCTATCCGTTCAGCATCCATTTATGGACGTTTCATCCGCTCAGAAAGTTTTGAGCTGCTCAAAACTTTTGCACAGAAAATGTATCCAATTTGTCCATTCTGCATCCGCTAGGCATCCACTAGGCATCCGTTCTGCATCCGTTCTGCATCTGCTATATCTGCTAGGCATCCGTTCCCCATCTGCGCAACTCGCATCCGCTCGGACGCAGGGAGGAAGCGGAATGGACGCGGAATGGATGCAGAACGGATGCTGAGCGGATGCAGCATGGAAACAAAGCATTTAAAATGGAAAAAACCTTCGCAGAGGGGACCTATCTCGGATATTAAGGATGTCTAGAGGATGCAAAGGTACACCTATACTGCCTATAAAAAGGGGGAGCAACTCATCTGGATCTCACTTTCAGAACAGCAGCCCTGTGGTATAGACCTCTGCAGTCTTTATCTGACTCTTCCTCTTCCACAGCATCCAGTCATGTCCACCGTGGATCGTAACACAGTCCTTTTGGCAGCCACCATCCTTCTGCAACAGTGCGAAGCCATCTACAGACTCTGTGAACTGTACTACGGGAAGAAAAAGAGGTGACCAAGAAGCGTCTGGGTACAGAGATGGTTCGCCAGAAGAGCAGAGGACGGACTGTACAACAAGCTGATGGTGGAGCTCAGGAACGAAGACACTCGGGCATTCCAGAACTTCATGAGGATGCCTCCAGCCATGTTTGACGAAGTTGTGCAGCGGCTGACATCCAGGTTGACCAAGGCAAACACCAACTTCCGGCCCAGCCTGGACCCTGGGCTCAAGGTGGCACTCACTCTGTGCCACCTGGCCTCAGGGACCACCTACAGGAGCATGCAGTATGGCTGGAGGGTGCCACACAACACCATCAGCATTGTGGTCAGAGAAGTGGTGCAGGCCATCATCGAAGAATACAAGGAGGAGCTCCTCTAGTGCCCTTCCACTGAAGAAGGATAGAAGAAAGTTGCAGAGCAGTGGTATCAGAAGTGGAACTTCCCCCACACCGTTGGAGCCATTGATGGCAAGCACGTAGCCTGCAAAGCTCCAGCCAACTCAGGGTCCTCTTATCACAACTACAAAGGCAATGGCTCATCTTTAGATGCCCAGGTATACAGTGCCAGTCACCTCAAGGAGGGGTTGGAATGCAACCTCATCGTGGGCTTCCCAGATCCAGAACCCCTGCCCAATGACACACAAGATGTGCCCTAATTCATCGTGGTGGTTGACGCCTTCTCCCTTACAACCTACCTCATGAAGCCCTACACCTCCAGATGCCTCACCCATGAAGAGAGGATCTTCAACTACAGGCTGTCCAGGGCAAGGCGGGTGGTGGAGAACACCTTTGGCATCCTGGCCAACAGGTTCCAGGTACTTCTCACCATCATGTAGCATCGCCCAGAGACCGTGAGGAGGATCGTGGAAGGTTGCTGCATCCTGCACAATCTCATGCGCACCCGCTACCCAGTCTTGCAGAACAGGCTCGTGGACCTCCAACAAGGCAATGGGGACATGAAGCCTGGGGAATGGAGGCAAGGGCGAAACCTGATAGACACTGTGGATGTGCAAGGCCCCAACAGAGCCTCACGTGAAGGGAAGAAGCAGCGCAACCTCCTGAAACACTGGTGCAACTCCCCAGCAGGAGCAGTGGAGTGGCAAGACAGGATGATAGATGATTAATGAGTACTTCCTTCAGTCTGTCTCATCACACGGATGAGATTGGGCCATGTATGTTGGGTGGGCCTACAATGAACAGGGCGTTTAATAAAGAGTTGTATTTATGTTGACATGTGTGGATGATTGATGATATCGCTATTGATAATAAATGGCCATAGGTGTGGCACCTGGGAGGGTGGACCATCCAGTCCAACTATGCTTGCACTGGAGGTTTATCTATCCCACAGCTATTACCCATCCCAAAGTTTATCCATCCCACTGCTATCTCAACCAATCCCACTGCTATCTTAACCCATCCCACAAGCATGCAAAGGCTTAAACCATTTCTAAAAGTTTCCAGCAAGACTTTATTAAAAAAAAGAAATGAAGCAACTGTGTGAATCAAAAATAGACTTTATTAACAACAAGCTATAAAACAAAAATGAGTCTCTGGCACTCCTCTTGGTCGCTCAGTCTCAGGGGTGAAGGGTCCAGGTGCTGTGTAGGTGGCTGGTGCTGGAGTGCTTGTCATAAGCTCCTCCAGAAGCAGAAGCAGCAGAAGCAGCAGAAGCCCGAGCCCCAGAAGAGTGAGCCCGTGCTGCAGAAGCCCCAGGAGAACCCGAGTGTGGGCCAGGGGGCGGGATGGTAGCCCTGTCCCTCTTGCAAGGGCTGGCAGCAGATGGCTGAGGCTTGCTGTGCTTCTGCATGGTTGTGGGGTTGCTGATTGGCAGGGAGGCTGGCAGGAACCAAGGCTGGCAGGAAGGCTGGCAGGGAGGCAGGCACCAAGGCTGGCAGGAAGGCTGGCAGGCAGGCATGCACCAAGGCTGGCAGGAAGGCGGGCACCAAAGCTGGCAGTAAGGCAGGCAGCAAGGCTGGCAGGCAGACTGGCTGGCAGCAAGGCTGGCAGGCAGGCAGGCAGGCAGCAAGGCTGGCACGAAGGCTGGCACGAAGGCATGCACCAAGGCTGGCAGGCAGACATGAACCAAGGCTGGCAGGAAGGCAGGCAGCAAGGCTGGCAGGCAGACTGGCTGGCAGCAAGGCTGGCAGGCAGGCAGGCAGGCAGGAAGGCTGGCAGGGAGGCAGGCAGCAAGGCTGGCAGGGAGGCTGGCAGCAAGACTTGCAGCAAGGCTTGCAGGCCGGCATGCAGGCAGGGCAGGCAAGGCTGTCAATCCATCCGGCAGCAGGTCTTTCCTCTGAATGGTGACCTGCTTCCGAGCTGCTTCCCTTATATCCGCGGGGCTTACGCAATGCATCCTCCCCGCATGCACAATTAACTCTAGGCATCCATTAGGCTTCCGCTCTGCATCTACTTCATCCCCTCGGCATCCGCTGTGCATCCGCTGTATCCATTCCGCGTCCGCTTTGCTGAGGTTCCCGGGAAGCCTAGCGGATGTGCCATCCGCTCCCATCTGCTTCCATCCGCTGGGCTTCTATTCCGCATCCGCTTTCCATCCGCCCTGCGTCCTCCCCTCATCTGTTCCTTTCCATGTTATCCACTCCGGTTATGCAAATTTTTGCCCCTTTTGAGAGCGGATAACAATGGATGGAACATTTTTCTCGTCCGTTGTGTCCTTTTTACTAACGTTTTGCATCCGTTGGGAAGTGTGACAGGGCCTTTAAATACTGGTGAGTGTGGGAGGGCCTGGCCTCCTGACTGTTTATTCACTTGACTGGGAGGCTGTTCACCCAGCTGGGAGGCCAGGCGGGCAAGTCAGAAGAAGAATCTGAAGTGCAATCCAGCAATGCCCCAGATAACATTTAAGTGCCCCAGGCTCTGAGCTTTCTCTGGGCTTAGATTAAAAAAGAAAGAAACCTTCCAAGTCGAACCTATGTGCTGCTCTTATTTCTGAGGAAAATGCATCTCCATGGGTCCCTGGGAAATCCATGGTTGGTTGGAGTTCACCCACACTTCTAATGTGGCAGCTGCAGGAGAGGGTAGAGGTGGGGATGGGGGATGAGTCTGGATCACTTTTATTGATCACAGCTTTGAGTCACTACACCTGTCAGAGCTGCAACAGTTCTTAACCAGGACTCTTTTTTCTTTCCAGCAATGGGGGGAAAGTATTTACTTGGCTAATAGAAAGATCTGAAAAGAAATAATGCCTCAGCCAGAGAACAAGAGAAAAGCTGAGGTGAGTGCAAGGGAAGCAAATGCATCATCTAATTTATCCAGCCAGGAAATCAAGAACTCTTGGTACATTCAAGCAAAATCCATAGGTATAGAAAATCATATCTGTGTAAATCTACATTCCTAAACTTTGATTATGATAATGTGCAATGAAAATTTTTGAGCTGCAGTGAGAGCAATTTCTCCACCTGGGTGTTTAAAGGCTTTGCAGAAGTCAGTGATCCCAGTTCAGTCAAACTTTGGAGCATCATGAGAAAGTTATCAATAGGAAGCATCCTGCTTATTTCTGCCTGTTCCAAGTGGCCTTTCTTAGAACAGAACAGAGCTGGAAGGGACTTTGGAAGTCTTTTCGTCCAGTTCAACCAGGAGAACCAATACCATCTCAGACATCTGGTGTCCAATCTCTTTTTAAAAATCTCCAGTGATGGGAGCATCCATGACATCTGGAAGCAAGCTGTTCCACTGGTTAATTCTCCTCACTGTTTGGAGGTTTCTTCTGAATTCCAGATTGCTTCTCTCCTTGATTAGTTTCCAACCATTATTTCTTGTCCTGCCCTCTGGTGCTTTGGAAAATAATGACCCCCTCTTCTTTGTGGCAGCACCTCAAATACTGAAATACTGCTATCATATCACCCCAATTATTCTTTTAGCCAGACCCAAAACCTGCAGCCATTCTTCATATGGTTTACTTTCCAGGCCTTTGATCATCTTAGCTGCTTTTCTCTGAATTCCCCCCTCACCCAAGTCTTAATGTCTTTTAAGTAGTATGATAACAAAAATTGGTTGCAGTACTTTCCATGCTGTGGTGTTTTGACCTTTGGTTACATTTATATACATAATCTAGATAACAAAGGGGGATAATTAATTGTTGCCAAGAGTGTATTGTAATTTTTCTGGGGGGGAGCTGGACCCCCATACACATCATGTTTGGATTTCCATGGTCAGCACTCCCCCTTTTTAATCATACAGAAAGTTGACTTCTTCATGCAACTTCCATGCTTAGGAAACACAAGAATAGTTTCCAAACTATTCCTGCATTGAATGTGACCGGCATCATTTTAATGGATCAATGGATTTCAGAACAATTGAGAATTAGTTGTTACATCTTTGCTATACACTCCTCAGAACCCTTGGATCCCATGATGGTATTTTCTGCTCTTGCTGAGGCTGAGATAGCCCTGTGATTTGGATGCTCATTTTATTCTCTGTCTTTCTACACCAGGAAATGGCTCCAGGAAAAGCTGCTGAAGGAAGTGATGAGTGACTCTGAAATTGAAGGGGTGGGTGAGAGACTGCCTTGGTGATTCTTAAACCCTGATAAGACACAATACTGATTTATTTATCCTGATTAAGATGGGGGTGAGTCCTGACTTTATATATTTTCCATGGACTTCCCTAATGGTGTCAGGAACAAGCCTCTCTCACTGTTGGCCATTTAATCTGAGAATTCTGTACCTGTCAATAGTGGTGTCCCCCAAGGTAGTGTTTTAGAACCAACTCTCTTCATACTCTACATAAATGACCTCTGTGATCATATTAAGGGCAACTGCGTTCTCTTTGCTTATGGTGTAAAACTATTCAACACCACAGACAATATTACTCCCCTTCAAAAAGACCTTGATTATGTATCAGAATGGTCAAACAAATGGCATCTCAACAAATAAATGATCTGTCTTACATATTGGCAAAAAAAAATCAGAAAATAAAATACAAGCTAAATAGTCAAGACATTGTTTAGGATCCAAACTCTGTCACGGACCTTGGAGTGGACCTTATCATCTCTAATAATCTAAGTGCTAGAGCACACTGTAACTACATAGCCAAAAAGGCATTAAGAGTTGTTAATCTAATCCTACGTAGCTTCTTCTCTGGTAATATCACACTACTAACTAGAGCATACAAAACATTTATACTTGAATACAGCTCATCAGTCTGGAATCCATATCATGTATCTGATATTAACACAATTGAGAAAGTCCAGAAATATTTTACAAGAAGAGTTCTCTGCTCCTCTACTCATTACATAATACCTTACGCCACCAGACTTGAAACTCTAGACCTAGAAAGCCTAGAACTGTCCGCCTTCAGTCTGATCTAAATATAGTATATAAAATCATACATTGCAATGTCCTGCCTGCAAATGAATACTTCAGCTTCAATCATAACTGTTCTGTATAAAAATAGTAGACTCCAAATAACTCATTCTGATTGATTACTAAAAACAAATGGAGATAGGTTCAAAAGGAACCAATCCCCGAAGCCGCACAAAGGCGGCAAAATCAAATGAATGTCATTGGCTACAAGCCGGCAGCAGAAAAGTATAAAAGGGCTGTCGCAGCTTGAGCCAATGTTCCGTTTTTGCAACTATACTTGAAATAAAGACTTTGTTGTTGGAACCCGGTCTACCTCGCGTTTTTCTGGACGGAACACTGGTGACGAACGTGGGATCATCCTAAACGCGAGACTGAGCACGCGGTGACAGACAAGCCAGACAAAGAGCAATGGCCGGAAACAACGCGCCGCCCGCATCCTTCAACCCCAATGAAGAAGATTGGAAATCTTACGTAGACCGTTTCCAGATGTACCTAGAGAGCAATGAGATGGAGGAAATCTCAGACCAACGAAAAAGAGCTGTCTTCTTGACACACTGTGGGCCCGCAATTTTTAAAATGGCCAAGGCTTTGGCAAAGCCCCGAGATGTCAAACAATTGACGTGGACCGAGCTCCAAAGAACATTAAAGGCCCACTATGCACCAGTGGTGTCAAACCTGATAAAGCGGCACGAGTTTTATCAGAGAGACCAGAAAGAAGGAGAAACCATCGCTGATTTTGTAGCCGCACTACGCCAAATAGGGGGAGCGTGCGAGTTTCTTAACTTAGATGAAGCGATGTGGGATCGAGTGATATTGGCGTTAAGAGACTCAACCATACAGAGCAAGCTACTGAACAAACCCAACATATCAGTAGCCAAAGCTGTTGCAGAAGCCTCAGCTGCTGAAGCCACCAAAAAATCGGCAGATAAGATGAAACAAATGAATGCAAGCAACGATGAAAAAAGCCCGGCCAGAGGAAAAAAACAACCTCCCACAACCACTCATTACGAAGAACTCGAGGAGATGTCAGAATCCGGGGAGGAAGATGATGTAATCCACCACCTATACGCTAACAAGAAAGGGCGCGAAAATAGAAATCGGCGGGAATGTGCTGGCTGCAGGGGAAACCATCCCCGAGCCGATTGCAGATCCCTCGATGCCATTTGCAGAGCATGCAAGAAAAGGGGGCATATCAAGAAAGTCTGCAGAAACAAAAAGAATTACAGCCCAAAGAGACGAAACGACTCCCCAGCAAAGCCTGAGCCAAGACTCTCCGAGAGAAAGTGGCAGCGAAACAGGCAAGCCACTAACCGGGAGAAAGCATACCAAACTTTCACTATCGGAAACACTCAGACGGAAAGCGGGAAGAAAGTAAAAATAGTTGTAAAAATCGAAGACAGCCCCTGTGAGATGGAAGTTGATTCTGGATCGTTCCTATCCATGGTGTCATGGGACACCCTCAAAAAACTAATTCCAGACATCAAAATTAAGGAACTCCAGAGACAAAAACTAACCCTCAAAGATTATCAGGGAAACTGAATTCCTGTAATCGGCCTGGGACATTTTCGAATCGCTTACAGGCAACATGTCACAGTACTACCATTAACGATAGTCGACCGAGATCGACCAAGCCTCCTGGGTATCGAATGGTTCGCACCATTGGGCATCGGAATGACCGGAGTAGACCGGGTGGCCGCAACTGACTGGGAAGAAGACCTGATCCAAGAATTCCAGGACGTCTTCGACGGCTCCCTAGGCAGGTATCAGGGAACCCCCATTTCATTTAGTGTAGACCCACAGATAACCCCTAAAAGGCTAAAGGCCAGATGGGTTCCTTTTGCTTTAAAAGAAAAAATAGAGGAACAACTAAATAAATTAATAGATCAAGGGGTTTTAGAACTGGTCGACCACGCTAGATGGGAAACACCAATTGTGACACCAATTAAGCCAGATGGGTCAGTTCGAATCTGTGGCGACTACAAGGCTACCCTGAACCACGCGTTGCAACAGAGCGCATACCTGGTGCCAGTTGTGCAACACCTACTGCACTCTCTTGGGGGAGGAAAAGTTTTCGCTAAACTAGACCTGGCACAGGCGTACCAACAGCTCCCAGTAGACCCCTTAACAGTGGAAGCACAAACAATAGTAAAGAAAGAAAAGTGCTGCCTAATGACTGATCGCGTCGAGTTTTTAGGATATTTAATTGATAGAGAGGGCATACACCCCACTGAAAAAAAAGTAAGAGCTATAAAACATGCACCAGAACCAAAGAATAAAACTGAGCTGCAGGCATTTTTGGGACTGATAAACTTTTATAATGTGTTCCTACCCCAAAAAGCCACAATAGCGGAACCATTGCATTGATTACTGGACAAGAAAACAATTTGGACATGGGGGCTTAGAGAAAAAAAAGCTTTCCAATGAATAAAAGACTTATTAACATCAAACACCGTTCTTATCCAGTTTACCAACACACTGCCATTGATGGTGATGCCATTATGGCTACCCGGACAAATTACACAAATAACAGGCCCCAAATCCTACCGACTAACGGTAGACGATGGCAGGGAATGGAAGCAGCACATAGACCAGCTTCGCTCCCGAAACATAGAACAAAATGCAAACACACAACCACTCATAGAAAAACACGACAAAATTCAAACCAAAGAAGGGGGGGAAATGCAAGAAATCAATAAAGAACCATTTAAATTAAACTCTGAAAACAATAACAATCAAAAAGAGCAAATAAAAGACTTACTGTTTGAAGAAAGTTGCGAGAAGAGTCCATCCGAAGGGGCCAGCCAGGCCAGCTCGACCTGCCTGGAGGAAACGGGAGGGAGCGGCAAAACCGCCGGCCTAAGAAACTCAGGCGGCAGTAAAATGGCTGACTCACCCTTCCAGACGGTTCCATGGAGAAGGACTGAAGACACAGCAACCCCATCCGAACCGGTCGAAGTCTCCAATAATAATGAACCGCACAAGTCCAGTCGAGTCAAGAGAAGCCCCACCTACCTGCGTGACTACGTCACCACGTAGGACTGAACTAAGAGGGGAGGGGTGTTCTGTATAAAAATAGTAGACTCCAAATAACTCATTCTGATTAGTTACTAAAAACAAATGGGGATAGGTTCAAAAGGAACCAATCCCCGAAGCCGCACAAAGGCGGCAAAATCAAATGAATGTCATTGGCTATAAGCCAGCAGACAGAAAAGTATAAAAGGGCTGTCGCGGCTTGAGCCAATGTTCCATTTTTGCAACTATACTTGAAATAAAGACTTTGTTGTTGGAACTCGGTCTACCTCGCGTTTTTTCCGGACGGAACAATAACAATACAAGAACACACAATAGATACAAATTCAAGGTTAACTGAACCAAACTTGATTGCAGGAAATACAACTTCAGCAACAGAGTGGTCAATGTTTGGAATACTCTACCTGACTCTGTGGTTTCTTCCCCAACCCAAAAACTTTAACCTTAGACTGTCTACTATTGACCTCACCCCCTTCCTAAGAGGCCTTTAGGGGATGTGCCTACCATCCCTGTCCTATTGTTTCTTTTTATTTTTCTTATAAGTATCATCTCATGTATTCAAAACTATGTTTATTCTTATATCTATATCTTGTAAGCGATTGACAAATCAAATAAATAAATAAATAACTAAATAATAAATAAATAAAACTCACACTTCTCACAACTGCTAAGCAGAGAACTATGAATTCAGCATCTGAATAATCAAAGTCATGAAAAGATGGCACCAAAGGCATCCAAGCCTTGATATCAGGAAAGATTTTAGGTTTCGAAGTCAGGGAGGATATTGCAACTGAAAATCCAAATCTCACTTTTGGTTGTCTGAGAAAATTGAGAAAATCTGCACTGTCTTGACCCTGGAAGCTCATGGGGGGTCTCTGTCCTTTAAGCTTCCTTTGAGCTGCATATTAGTCAATGGAATCAGTTTTACTTTCAGGTTTCCTTGAGAAGGAAAGTCAAGCAAGAGTTTTCCTTTTTCTATTTAGAAAAAAGTATTTCTATTTTATTTTTAAAGTAGATGTTAATTGTGTTGATTTTACAACTGTGTTTTGTGTATTGCCTTTTAATCAATGAAAGTTAGATTGAGTGTTTACAACACCAAAACATTACATATTTATATTACACCCATATGTATATTTATATTTATTTTATCAGCAATCTTCCCTTTTTCATTCAATGATATGAATAAGATATTTCATTTAATGTGGATTAGACCTTCTATTCCCAAAAAATTCCTGGGTTATTTTCTTTATTTCTCTATCTTATCCAATTAAAGATTTTCTTTCTCCACTTCATCCAATTAAAGAATTCCAGTCTCTGGAGAATATTTCAGTTCTAAATTTGCTATAATGGAATCCAGATAGCAAGATGCCCATTTTTTTTACTCTTCATGAGAATTATGAAGAGTGGAAGATAGAAGATTATTTAATGGTTTGTCAAGAAAAATGGGACAAAACAATATTAACTATATACTGGATATACCATATCCAGTTATAAAAACTATACTAAAGGATAACATGAGATAGCAAGCTGCCCAGAAAATTGCCAACCTCTCTGCTTTTTCTCCTTCTCTTTAAGTTATTTCACTAGTGTCAATGCAGCAAAGCTACTTATAAAAAATTCGATATGAAAAAGCTCTGAGTGTGGGGAGAGAGAAAAGAAGGTACGTTGAAATAAAACAGTCTGAAGCCAATTTTTCACGAGCAGTATTCACAAGGAGTAATATGGTAGTAAGAGTAACTAGAAGAGTAGGTAATGAGTAATGATATCTGAGTATGCAACTATTTGTGTGAATGTTGACCTGTATTGTTGGGTTTTTGTTTTTGTTTTTGTGTGTGATTGGAGCCTGCTAAATTGGGTGTAGTTAAAAGAACCCGTGTTATGAAGGCTGAAGCCAAATACCCAGATTCCCTTCCCAACATTTTAGGGGATTTCAATCAAGCAAATTTAAGGAAAGAGCTCCCAAAATATTTCTAACATGTGAACTGTCCCACCAGAAGCAAAAATACTTTAGACCACTGCTACACAACAGTAAAAGATGCTTATAGGTCTTTACCATGAGCAGCTGTAGGACACTTTGACCACTACATGATTCACCTTGTACCTGCCTACAGACAAAGACTTCAAACCATGAAACAACAATTAAATCAGTGCGGACTTGTTCTGATAAAGCAAAGCTGAAGCTCCAAGCTTGCCTTGATTGCAGTGATTGGAATGTTTTTGAAGATGCCTCTGCAGAGCTTGATGAGTTCATGGATACTGTAATGTCATATGTCAGCTTCTGTGAAGACTTATGTGTGCCAACAAGGAACCTGCAAATATATAGTAACAATAAACCTTGGTTCACAGATAAATTCAAGCAGCTATGTCATTCCAAAGAGGAAGCTTACAGAAAAGGTGACAGAGTGCTATACAATCAGGCCAAGAGAGATCAGAGCAGTAAAAAGAAGCTACTCTGAAAAGTTAAAGAATCAGTTCTCAACAAATGAACCAGCAAACATGTGGAAAACTCTTTAAAAACTCACTGGCTACAGCAAACCTCCCTCCCAGGCAGAAGGAAATCAACAACTAGCAGATGACCTGAATGTGTTTTACTGCAGATTTGAAAGGAAACTACAGCCACCTATCTCCACAACCCCCATCTCAAACACACCAACAACAGCCAAGTCTCTACAACTGACCCCAACCTATTGGGTTCACAATCCCTGGTGATCACTGAAAAAGAAGTGCAAGATCTATTTCACAGACAAATGCCAGGAAAAGCACCAGGCCCAGAGAAAATTACTCCTTTTTGCTTAAAAGTCTGTGCTGACCAATTGGCCCCCATTTTCACCCAAATTTTCAGTAAATCACTACAGTAGCGCTATGTTCCTTCTTGCTTCCAGCGCTCTACTATCATTCCAGTGCCAGAGAAGTCCTCCATCAAGGAACTGAATGACTACAGACCAGTTGCTCTAACATCTGTAGGTATGAAAATCTTTGAAAGGCTAGTGTTGTCCCATCTGAAAACCATCATGGATCTGCTGTTAGATCCCATGCAGTTTGCATACCAAACAAATAGATTGACAGATGATGCTGTTAATATGGCTTACAACTCCTTGAATCTCTAAAGACCTACTCAAGGGTCCTCTTTGTAGACCTCAGTTCAGCATTCAATACCATCATTCCAGACATTCTTCTAACTAAATTAAGCAGCTAGGAGTACCTAAACACACTTGTAAGTGGATCAAAAGCTTCTTAACAGACAGGAAGCAGCAGGTGAAGCTAGACAGAATCACATCTGATACCTGTACAATTAGACCTCCCCAAGGTTGTGTGCTTTCTCCACTTCTCTTTTCCCTATATACCAATGACTGCATTTCAAACAATCCATCTGTTAAAATATTGAAGTTTGCAGATGATACAACAATGATTGGTCTCATCAGAGACAACAACAAATCCGCATTCAGACAAGAAGTTGTACAACTTGCCTCAAGGTGTAACCGGAACACACTCAAAACCATGGAAATGGTGGTAGATTTTAGAAGAAACCCTCCCATACTGCCACCTCTTAAAATATTAGACAACACATATCAACAGTAGAGATCTTCAAATTTCTAGATTCTTTTATATCTAAGACCTAAAATGGATACCTAACATCAAAAATGTCATCAAAAAAGCACAACAAAGAATGCTCTTTCTGTGCCAACACAGAAAGCTCAAACTGCCCAAGAAGCTGCTGATACAGTTCTACAGAGGAATTATTGAGTCTGTAATCTACACCTCTATAATTTTCTGGTTTGGTTCTGCAACCCAACAGGACAGACACAGACTTGAAAGGATAATTAGGACTGCAGAAAAAACAGTTACTACCAATCTGCCTTCAATTGAGGACCTGCATACTACACAAGTCAAAAAGAGAGCTGTGAAAATATTTACAGACCCCTCATATCCCAGATATAAATTGTTCCAACTCCTTCCCTCAAAACGACACTATAGAGCACTGCACACCAGAATAACTAGACACAAGGACAGTTTCCGCCCAAACACCATCACTCTGCTAAACAAATAATTCCCTCAACTATTTACAAAGTCTGTTCTACTATTACTATTAATCTTCTCATCACTCCTTATCGCATATCCCCTCCCACTTGTGACTGTATGACTGTAACTTTGTCACTTGTATCCTTACAATTTATATTAACTATTTCCTAGTATGATTTGATTGCTTATTTACACCCTATGTCTATTAAGTGTTGTACCTTATGATTCTTGACTCTCGATGAATGTATCTTTTCTTTTATGTATACAGAGAGCATTTGCACCAAGACAAATTCCTTGTGTGTCCAATCACACTTGGCCAATAAAATAATTCTATTTTATTCTATTCTATTCTATTCTATTCTATTCTATTCTATTCTATTCTAAAGTACATATTCTACCTTATGTACTTTAGCATCTCTGGCTATATGTTATTAATAGTCTTCAATCTTTCATAGGATATTTTTTACTTCAATATGCCAATATGAATTGGTGTGGCTGATTACAAGTAGATAGATAATTCTTAGTTCTTTTGTTTTTTATATCACTGTGTAGAAAGCACCTACTCTTCTCCTAGAAAAATGAAATATTCTAGAATATATTAAAAAGGCAGAATATTATGCCTCCCTGGATGAGAAAAGGAGAAACATGCTCTTGGAAAGCAGCTCCCACCTTTGTTAATAGCCCCAGAAAGACTGAACCATCCTATCTACAAGACAAAAGATGTTTAGCTCCTGGGTGATGGGATTAGCCCTCACACAGATCCAAGCCATTAAGCCATAATAGGAACTGCCCAAAGCCCCTTCATGACATCACGCAGCAAGATTCAAACAAGCTTGGGACTCAAGACATTCTACAAAATTACTTCTGCATTACCCCATGGGAGTCTGACAACCAATCAGAATACATTTCTTGCCACAGGAATCGGAAGCAAGTTCAAAGTTCAACAGAGGGTATAAATCTCTCTCCCTCTCTCACCCACCTGCTCTTTTTGGCCTGGGACCTCAAAACCACATGATCTTGTCCATCATTAAACCATCCTTCCAAGTAGTCTCCATGTTTCCAGTGTCTTTCTTTCCACTTGGAACTGAATCCTGATGGACATTTCTTCCAACAAATTGGCACCCAGAGATGGAACTCCAAGCTAACCTGACAAGTGGATCAGGTTAGGATTAGGGTTAAGGCGAGCTTACCCTGGCCCAGGTAGGCCTCCTCTGCTGGCAGTAGACCCATTGAGTCTGTGGGTGAGTTTTCTTGGACCTTGGCCATGTGGAACAAAATTTTTAAAGAGGTTTTGAGAATTGACCTCAAAGGTTGTTTGGAAAGAAGATGAGTATCTCTAAATTTTAATTTTATAGCCCAGAAAAGCATGGGAATGGTATGTATGTTTCTGTGTGTGAGAGTGAGAGGGCTTTTCTCCCAATCACAGCTGGATCTTGCTCCCTCTGTGCATTTCCTAACCGCAGAAAGTCTAACAGAGTCTGGAGAGCATGAGAGTTTGCCAGAGCCTAGGACCTTCTGTCAGGGAAAAGAGAGAGTATACGAAAATGAAGGTGGAATGTGAATGAGAGAATTGAACTACAGGCAACCAATTGGGAAGTCATTGAGCAAAGCCCTGTTTAGGAAATGCCCATACTCACTGCTTAGGAAAAGCAGCAGGTCCTCCCAGACCCCCAAGGGTCTGAAAAATGATACTTTGTGTTTTAGGAAGTGCCCGTACTTGTCTGCTGGGAGCAGCAGGTCTTCACAGACTGCTCTTTTTTTCCCTGTCAGTCTGAAAACTGATAGATGTGGTGTTCCCTTTGAGGGGAGTGCCCATACTCTGTAAGGAAACCAGAGCCTCCCCCTGATGTTTATTTTTTGTCTGAACACTAATAGGTTTGGTTACCCAGCTAAGCCAAAGTGAACCCTACATCAGAAAGGGGACATGGGAAGCTGTAGCTTGAGGGTCTTGATCAGAACCTCCCTTGGAGCTTTGCTTGAAGCTTGGGATAAATGGCAGTTGCCTGTTCTGGCTGGTAAGAAGAGCAAGTTGTCTAAAGCCCATGTCACACTGCACCAACGGATGGAAAGAGGATGTAAAACGGAGAGAAACACTTGCCATCCAACGCGTCCGTTCTGCATCCGCAACGCGTACGGGGAACATCCGTTCTACATCCGTCGTCATCCGTTACATGTCCGCTATATCCGCTAGGCATCTGCTGCGCATCCACGCAACTCAAATCCACTCCAGCGGAAAATGGACACAGGGAGGAAGCAAAACGGATGAGGAACAGATGCGCAGCATTACTAGCACGGACGGAGAAAGGATGAAAGCGGATGCAGCTCGCAAAGAAAGCATTTAAAACAGAAAAAACATTCGCAGAGGGGACCTATCTCAGATATTAAGGATGTCTAGAGGATGCCTAGGGGATGCAAAAGGACACCTAGTGGAAAACCTATATTGCCTATAAAAAGGGGGAGCAACTCACCTGGATCTCACTTTCAGTCCAGCAGCCCTGCTGTGCAGATCTCTGCAGCCTTTATCTGGCTCTTGCTCTTCCACAGCATCCATTGATGTCCACCATGGATCGTAACACAGTCCTTTTGGCAGCCACCATCGTTCTGCAACAGTGCGAAGCCATCTACAGGCTCTTTCAACTGTTCTCTGGGAAGAAAAGGAGGTGGCCAAGAAGTGTCTGGGTCCAAAGATGGATCGCGAGAAGAGCAGAGTACGCACTGTACAACAAGCTGATGGTGGAGCTGATGAACGAAGACCCTCATGCATTCCAGAACTTCATGAGGATGCCTCCAGCCATGTTTGACGAAGTTGTGGAGCGGCTGAGACCCAGGTTGACCAAGGCAAACACCAACTTCCGGCCCAGCCTGGACCCTGGGCTCAAGGTAGCACTGACTCTGTGCCACCTGGCCTCAGGGACCCCGTACAGGAGCATGCAGTATGGCTAGAGGGTACCACACAACACCATCAGCATTGTGGTCAGAGAAGTGGTGCAGGCCATCATCGAAGAATACCTGGAGGAGCTCCTCCAGTGCCCCTCCACTGAAGAAGGCTGGAAGAAAGTTGCAGAGCAGTGGTATTAGAAGTGGAACTTCCCCCACACTGTTGGAGCCATAGATGGGAAGCACATGGCCTGCAAAGCTCCAGCCAAGTCGGGGTCCACTTATTTCAACTACAAGGGCTTCTTCAGCATCATCCTCTTCGCCATGGTCGATGCTGACTACAAGTTCATGTACATCGATGCTTCAGGCAACGGGTCAGCTTCAGATGCCCAAGTATACAACTCCAGTGACCTCAAGGAGGGGCTGGAATGCAACCTCATCATGGGCTTCCCAGATCCAGAACCCCTGCCCAACGACAGACAAGATGTGCCCTACTTCATCGTGGGGGATGATGCCTTCTCCCTCAGAGCCTACCTCATGAAGCCCTACACTTCCAGACTCCTCACCCATGAAGAGAGGATCTTCAACTACAGGCTGTCCAGGGCAAGGCCGGTGGTGGAGAACACCTTTTGCATCTTGGCCAACAGGTTCCAGGTACTTCTCACTACCATGCAGCATCGCCCAGAGACCATGAGGAGGATCATGGAAGCTTGCTCCATCCTGCACAATCTCATGCGCACCCGCTACCCAGTCTTGCAGAACAGGCTCATGGACCTCCAACAAGGCAATGGGTTCATGGAACCTGGGGAATGGAGGCAAGGGCGAAACCTGATAGACACTAAGGATGTGCCAGGCCCCAACAGAGCTTCACGTGAAGGGAAGAAACAGCGCAACCTCCTGATACAGTGGTGCAACTCCCCAGCTGGAGCAGTGGAGTGGCAAGACAGGATGATAGATGATTAATGGATGCTTCCTTCAGCCTGTCTCATCACACTGATGAGATTGGGCCATGTATGTTGGGTGGGTAAGGATAGCAGTGGGATGGATAATAGCTGTGGGATGGGCAGGGATACCTTTGGGATGGGTAATAGCTGTGGGATAGATAAACCTCAAGTGCAAGCATAGTGGGACTGGATGGTCCACCCTCCCAGGTGCCACACCTATGGCCCTTTATTTTCAATAATAATGTAATCAATCATCCACACATGTCAACATAAACACAACTCTTTATTAAATGCCCTGTTCATTGTAGGCCCACCCTCCTGGTTCATCTGGGTTGGTCAAGCTGGCCTGGCTGTCTCCTTCCAAGAAGGCTTTGCCTCATTCTCCTGTTCCTGTACTTTTCTTCTGGGGTTCATCTAAATGTGGGAGCTCTTTTTGATTTATTGGGGTGTTTTTGTGTAGTGTTTGTTGTTGTGTTATGGGAGGTTCGTCTCTCCCTTTTTTATTATTCTGTATTTCCTCCCCCTCAGCTGTTTTTGGTCTGTTTATTGTCGGCGCTGGTGGGGTGCTTTGTTCTAGGGTGCGAGAACAAAGCTGGTCGATGTGCCGCTTCCATTCTCTTCCCTCGTCCAACATGAGTCGGTAAGACCGGGGGCGTGTGATTTGGGTGATTGTGGCTGGAAGCCATAATGGGTCCCCGGTAAGGTTTTTTGCATAAACCAGGTTGCCTATCTTGAATGAGTGGTATTTGCTGGAGGAGTCAGGGGGTTTGTCCCAAGTATAAGTGGGGTGCAGTCTGTCAAGGTAGGAACGCAATTTCCTACCCATTAGTAGTTCTGCTGGGCTCTTGTTGGTGGTGCTGCTAGGGGAAATGTGTTGCATGGTTAACAGTCGGTTTAGCTTTTCCTGCACGTCCCCCTTGTCCATTCTTTCTCAGCACTCCTTAGTGTACCGAACCTTGCGTTCAGCCCTGCCATTAGCAGCCAGATGAGCCGGTGCTGTCAAGGCATGTTGGATGCCTTGTGCAGCTAAGTACTGCTCGAATGCCAACATGGTAAACTGGAGCCCATTGTCTGACACTAACACATTAGGCAGTCCATGCGTGGCAAAAAGTTTGTCTAACTGCTTCATTACTGCTTCGGTGGTCGTGGATGCCATGAGTATGACTTCTAACCAGTTCAAGTAGGCATCTAGGACTACCAAAAAGGTGTTGCCTTTTGTTGGCCCAGCAAAGTCAATATGCAGTCTCGACCATGGGCCTTGGGGAGTTTCCCATTTCCTGACTGGTGCAGTGGGGGGGTATGCCTTGATTTTTGGCAGTCATTGCATGTTGCCACCCAAAGTTCAATGTCTTTGTCCAGCCCTGGCCACCAGACATAACTCCTGGCCAGGGCTTTCATCTTAACTATGCCCGGGTGCCCCTTGTGTAACATGCACAGTACATTTTCCTGTAGTTTTTCAGGGATGACCACCCTGTCACCCCACAATGTACAGCCTTTCTCAATAGACAGTTCAGTCTGTCAGGTGTGAAATGTTTTAAAAGTCTCAGTTTTGTTTTTGTCCAGCCAGCCCTTACCTACCCAATGCAGAATGCGAGCTGTCAACAGGTCTTTCGCTGTGGCTTTAGTGACGTCCGCTGCAGTTAGTGGCAGATTCGGCCAGGCCTTGAGTTGGAGAGTTGAGACAGTGGGAGCTGGGTTGTCTTCTTTGATGGGTAGTGGGGAGTGGCTCAAGGTGTCTGCATGGGTGATGGTCTTCCTGGGGTGATGGATTAGCGTGTAGTTGTAGGCAGCAAGGAATTCAGACCACCTCGTCATTCTAGGTGACAGAATGTTCAGGGTCAGTTTGTTTCCTGCTAGAATCCCTAGCAGGGCCTTATGATCAGTGATGATCGAAAAAGTTCTGCCATAAAGGTACTCATGGAATCTTTTGACTCCGGCTATAATAGCAAGGACTTCTCGGTCGAGTTGGCTATAATTTCTCTCCAATTTAGACAGTGTTTTTGAATAGAAGGTGATCAGTGCCTCTCGGTTGTCTGGTAGCTTGTAGCTCAGGATGGCGCTGATTCCAAAAGGCAATGCATCACAGGTGACCTTCAAAGGCAGGGTATTGCTATACTGGATCAAAACAGTGTTAGACATTAATAAGTCCTTGATATTTTGAAATGCTGCTTGTTCCCAGTGGCCCCATTTCCAGATAGTTTTTTTGTCTAACAACCGATGTAAGGGTTCTGCTATGGTTGCTTTTTGGGGCAGGAACACATTGTCGAAATTTATGAGACCTAGGAATGCTTGTAAGTCAGTTTTGTTCCTAGGTCTGGGTGCGTCTTTGATTGCCTTTATCTTTTTTTCGGTGGGGTGTATCCCTTGCTCATCTATGAGATAGCCTAGAAATTCGACCTTGTTGGTGACTAGGTTGCATTTTTCCCGCTTTACTTTAAGGCCTGCATCCCTGAATCTTCTTAATACTTCTTTTAATCTGCTTTCTAGTTGGTTAGTGTTCTTTGCTGACATCATCAAAATAGGAGACGACTCCCTTAATTCCATTTAGAAGGCACTCCATGAGGCTTTGGAAAACACCTGGGGCAATGCTAATGACAAATTGAAGTCGGTTGCACTTGAATGCCCCTCTGTGTGTCACTATAGTCTGTGCCTCAGAGGTAGTGGGGTCAATGGGTAGCTGTTGGTATGCTTGTGAGAGATCAAGCTTCGCAAAAAATTTTCTTCCCCCTAGGGAGTGCAATAAGTGTTACACTATCAGCACTAGGTATGCGCTTTGTTGGAGCGCATGATTTAGGGTTGCCTTATAGTCTCCACAGATGCACACTGACCCATCTGGTTTGACAGGGGTTACGATGGGTGTTTCCCACCTGGCATGGTCAATTGGCTCTAACACCCCTTGTGCTATCAGTTTGTTTAGTTGTTCGTCAATTTTTGGTTTTAAGGCAAAAGAGACGTGTCTGGCTTTGAAACGAATGGGGGCTATTTTTGGGTCTAGGCTAAATGAAATTGGGGTCCCCTTGTACTTGCCTAGGGTCCCGTCAAACACATCCCAGAACTCTTGTAACAGGCTCTCTTCCCAGTTGGCCTCAACGATGCTGTTGATCCCAGTCATCCCGATTCCCAGGGGTGGAAACCATTCGATTCCCAACAGGCTGGGGCGATCACGGTGAATGATGGTCAGAGGAAAAATTTCAGCATGATTTTTAAACTTGACAAGGAAATGTCCAAGACCCACTACTGGGATTCGATTTTCCTGGTAGCTATTTAAAATCAGTTTTTGTTTTTCTAGTTCTTTTTGTTTGATGTTCGGTATCAGGCGTCGGATGGTGTTCCAAGATACCATGGATAAAAAGGATCCAGAGTCAACTTCCATCTCACAGGGCTTTCCTTCTATGTTCACCTCTATCTGGACCTTTTTCACATTTACTGCCATGGCATTTCCAATTGTTACCATCTGGTGCGTTTCTTCTCTGTCGCATGTTCTTTTACTTCTATTATCTCGATTCCATCTGCTTCCGGCTTGTCTCTCTTCATTTCTGGGGGGGAGGGGTGCTGCCGCGTCTTTTAGGACTATCGCTCTTTTTGTTTCAACAGACCCTTTTGATGTGACCCCTTTTGTTACAAGCTCTGCAGATTGCGTCTAGGAACCTGCATTCATATTGTGGGTGGTTGCCTCCGCATCCAGCACACTGGAATTCCTGCCTGCTTCTTCTTTTTTCCTGCCATTTCTTGTCTGATTGAAGTCTATGGACATTTTAAATTTTCATCATCAGTGTCGCTCGGGGAGTCGAGATCTTCATAATGGGTGGTCACTGTGGGCTGTTTCTTACTTTCCTCCACCTTTTTCTCTCTGGTTTGATTCGGCGGATCTGGAATTGAATTCATTTGGTGCATAGTGGCTGTGGATTTCTTTGCTGCTTCGGCAGTGGTGGTTTCTGCTATGGCCTCAGCCACAGTGATGTTTGCTCTATTTAGCAGCTTACTCTGAAGTGTAGCATCCTTCAATCCGAGCACCACGTGGTCCCTCATGGCCTTGTCCATGTTCTGGAACTCGCAGGCTCCTCCAATGAGTCTCAGGGCTGCTACAAAATCTCTGATGGTTTCATCTTCTTTTTGGTCTCTTTTGTAGAACTCATGCCTTTTTATCAAGTTGGTGACCACAGGTGCGTAGTGTGCTCGGAGCATTCTGTTCAGTTCAGGCCAAGTCATCTGTTTAACATCTCTTGGTTTGACTAGCGCCTTTGCCATTTTAAAAATGGCTGGTCCGCAGTGTGTGAGGAAGACAGCCCTCTTCCTTTGGTCAGATATCTCCTGCATAGGAGTTTGTTGCTTTCTAAAAACATTAGAAAGTGATCGATATACGACTCCCAATCCTCCTCATCAGGGTTAAATGGTGCGGGCAGCGCATTGTTACCAGCCATCTCTCTCGCTCGGTTCTGATCACCGCGTGCTTCGGTCTCACTCTTCTACGACGACCCCATCCTCGTTGCCAGTGTTCCATTCAGAAATAAGTTGCACGAGACCAGGTTCCAACAACAACTCTTTTATTTCAACAAGCAATGAAATGGTAATGGAACAGCCCAAGCCGTGGCAGCCCTTCTTATAGCGACTTGCCCACGGCTTGTGATCAATGACAGTACTTTGAGCATTCCCGCCGTCCAGCGGGCCAATTGGTTTGGTTCCTAAATGGCCAATCTGGGAACGGCCTTTTTGGCCAATCAGTTTAAGGCATTTGGAGTCTACCAAGTTCTATATACAACAAAAGGTACTTAAGAAAAGGGAAATATATAAATAAGAATGCTGGGGTTTTGTTTGTTTATTTTGTTCTCTCCCTCTCTCTTCCATGCAACTATGTGATATGTTTGTTAAGATTGTGCCTTCCCTCTTTTTGAATTAACTGAGATTTATGGTGGAAATGATCAGTGTGTGCATAAGCCTGAGAGTTCTATTTTCCTCTCTTTTTCCTCCTTGTTTTTGTTTCTGTGTATGTCCCATTGCACTTATGGATGCAAAGAGGATGTAAAAGGTGAAAAAAAAAGCTTGCCATCCATTGGAAAATGCTATGCATCCATTGTGTACTCACTGCATACGTGTTTCATATGCTCTATCTGTCAAGCATCCTTCCACTGCAATTTCATCCACACAAGAAGTTTTGAGCTGCCCAAAACTTTGGGAACGGATGAACTTTCCGCCGCGTATGATGTACATCCGCAACATATACGGGCAACAAACGTTCTATGTCCATTATCATCCGTTAAACATCCACTGTATCCTCTCTGCATCCTCTGGCCATCCCCTCAACTCACATCCGCTGCAGCTGAAAATGGAAAGAGGGAGGAAACAAAAGGTACACGGAAGGTCTACACAGCGTTAGTAGCACGGAAATAGAAAGGATGTAAGCATATGCATCTCGTATATAAAGTATTCAAAACGGACAAAAAGTTTGTATCTGGGATGTATCTCGTATATTTAGGATGTCTGCAGTATGTCTAGAGTATGTAGAAGGCCCCATAGTGGACAACCAATATTTTCTATAAAAAGGGGGAGAAAATCATCTGGATCGCTGGGATGGTGGACCATACATCCCACTATGATTGCAATGGAGGTTTATCTATCCCACAACTATCCTTATCTATCCCACAAGAATGCAAAGGCTTAACCATTTTTTCAAAGTTTTTACCAACACTTTATTAAGTAAAAGAAATGAACCAAGTAAATTAAGTGTCTTAAGCAAAGATAACCTTTATTAACTTTCTTAGGTAAACTTTATGACTTTATTAAATAAGCAAAATGAACCAAGTAAACTGTATTAAGTGTCTTAAGCAAAGATAAACTTTCCTAGGTAAACTTTAGGACTGTATTAAAGGCCCTGTCACACTGCCCAACGGATGCAAAACATTTGTAAAAAGGACACAGCGGACGAGAAAAATGTTCCATCCGTTGTTATCCTCTCTCAAAAGGGCCAAAAATATGCATAACCAGAGCAGATAACACGGAAAGGAACGGACAGGGGGAGGATGCAGAGCAGATGGAAAGCAGATGCAGAATGGAAGCCCAGTGGATGGAAGCGGATGAGAGCGGATGGCACATCCGCAAGGCTTCCGGGGGACCTCAGCAAAGTGGACATGGAACGGATGAAGCGGATGCATAGTGGATGCACAGCGGATGAAGTGGATGCACAGCGGATGCACAGCGGATGCACAGCGAAAGCCTAACGGATGCCGAGCATTAATTGCGCACGCAGGGAGGATGCATTGAGTCAGCCCTGCGAATATAAAGGAAGCAGCTCGGAGCAGGTCACCATTCAGAGGAAAGACCTGCTGCCGGACGGATTGACAGCCTTGCCTGCCCTGTCTGCATGCCTGCCTGCAAGCCTTGCTGCAAGCCTTGCTGCCAGCCTGGCTGCCAGCCTCCCTGCCAGCCTTGCTCTCTGCCTGCCTGCCAGCCTTGCTGCCAACCTCCCTGCCAGCCTTGCTGCCTGCCTGCCTGCCAGCCTTGCTGCCTGCCTGCCTGCCAGCCTTGCTGCCTGCCTGCCTGCCAGCCTTGCTGCCTGACAGTCTGCCTGCCAGCCTTGGTGCCTTCCTGCCTGACAGCCTTGGTTCATACCTGCCTGCCAGCCTTGGTGCCTGCCTTCCTGCCAGCCTTGGTTCATGCCTGCCTGCCAGCCTTGGTGCCTGCCTGCCCGCCAGCCTTCCTGCCAGCCTTGGTGCCTGCCTGCCTGCCAGCCTTCCTGCCAGCCTTGGTGCCAGCCTTCCTGCCAGCCTGCCTGCCAGCCTGCCTGCCAGCCTTGGTGCCAGTCTTCCTGACAGCCTTGGTTCCTGCCAGCCTCCCTGCCAGCGAGCAAACCCAAAACCATGGGTGTTAGGGATAACATTGTTCACCCTAACTGGTTTAGGTGAAATAATAACTATGAATCATAGTTAGTGTATGCAGCTTGAAATGTAAAATAGCAATTGTGGGTGTGGTTATGAAAACCATATAAAAGTAGCAAGGCTACAGCTTGCTCTCTCTCTCTCTGGCTTTGATGATCCCTGATTACTGCTTGGAAGCAAGACTGCATTGCTCGAACGGGAGAGACAACAACGGACTGATTTATGTGAACTGACAATAGGATATTCTACATGGACTTTGCTAACTGAATATCCCTGAATGGACTGACTACATGGTAAATTAATATTGGACTGTTTTTGACTATGTTATAAACTTATACTGGAATAAAATATATTCTTGATAGCACAAGCGTATCTGTTATTTTTACTGTATGTTAATAAACATACAAGCTTAGATCACTCATTTATCTGTGTGCCTATCTGACTAACGCTGCACATTCTGTTTAGCTTGTCTACCTAACCCTGGTTGGGGAACCCAGGCTTAACACTGGTTATGGGCCCAGAGGCTGCAAAGTCAGTTTAACTAGGCTTAAACAGATTTATGTAAAAAGTGAGAGTTTGTGTTGTTATACATTACAGTAAACAGACAGCTGTGTTTTATTAATTATATTTTTATATCCATATAAGAAAACATGGCACAAGTCAATTTACAAAGTTTGTCCCTTATATCCAAGCTGGATGGAACAAACTATGTATCATGGTCTACAAAATGTAGTCTACTTCTACGAAGTGAAGGTCTGTGGGACATAATTGAAAATCCACCAAACGTAGAAGAAAGGGATCCAGAGGATGAGGAAGACAGACTAAAGATAGAAGAATTTAAGCATAAAAATCAACAAGCTATTTGCATAATTGCGTTAACCTTAACTGATCAACAGCTTGTTTATATCCACGGAGAGAAAACGGCTTTTGGCTGTTGGCAGAAGCTGAAGAGGATTTATGTCCGAGATAAGGTTGGTTCACACATAAATCTAACACGGAAGCTTTTCAGGACGCATCTCCAAACAAATGGTGATATGCAGAGTCATTTAAAAACTATTCAAAGCATTTTTCAAGAATTAAATGAAAAAGAGATTATATTCCCTGAACAACATCAAATTTATATAATTCTATCTTCCCTTGATGAAAGTTATGATAACTACGTAACTTCACTTGAAATTTTGCCAAAGGACAATTTAACTTTAACTGATATAACTGGCAGATTGATTGAAGAGGCCAGAAGAAGGCATGAAAGAGATGAATTAAGGAGGGAGCAACCTCAAAAAGAAGATAATAAATCTCCTACAGCATACGCAATTAAAAAGTGCTTTAATTGTGGAGGAAGAGGACATGTGGCAAGATTTTGTAAAAAGGCAAAGCGCCAGAACGCTGGCCAGAATACTACAAATCATCAAAAGATAAATAAACATTTAGAGTTAGCCATGTATACTAACGGAGCTGTAAAAAATAATTTATGGGTGGTTGACAGTGGGGCATCCCATTGTATAACAAATGATAACAAAAATTTTGTTAAAATGTCCCAGAGTAAACAGCAGATATCGTTAGCCAATGGCTGGAAACTGAAAGCTAAAGGTGAAGGTATAGCATATTGTTCTTTTATAAAAGAGAATGTAAAAATGTTATATGTACCACAACTTAAGTTTAATTTAATTTCAGTTAGAATTTTGGTTAAACTAGGATATGTAGTTACATTTAGGGGAGATAACTGCTTAATTACAAAAGATGATAAGAAAATTACTGCATCTTTAAGAGATGGATTATATGTGTTAAATGATGATGGTTTAAAGGTGGCTAACACAATTTATGAAAACCAGAAACCTCATGATGAATGTATTCACTTATTACATAGAAGAACAGAAAGCCTCAGCCATCTGCTGCCAGCCCTAGCAAGAGGGACAGGGCCACCATCCCACCCCCTGGCCCTCACTCTGGTTCTGCTGGGGCTTCTGTATCATGGGCTCGCTCTTCTGGGGCTGGAGCTTCTGCTGCTTATGCTTCTGAAGGAGCTGATGATGCGGGGGATCAGACTAGCACTCCAGAACCAGCCACTTCCACAGTACCTGCACCCTTCACCCCTGAGACTGAACAACCAGGAGGAGTGCCAGAGACTCATTTTTGTTTTATAGCTTCTTGTTAATAAAGTCTATTTTTGATTCACACACTTGCTTCATTTCTTTTTTTTAATAAAGTCTTGCTGGAAACTTTTAGAAATGGTTTAAGCCTTTGCATGCTTGTGGGATGGGTTAAGATAGCAGTGGGATGGGTTGAGATAGCAGTGGGATGGGCAGGGATACCTGTGGGATGTGTAATAGCTGTGGGATGGGTAAGGATAGCATTGGGATGGGTAATAGCTGTGGGAAGGGCAGGGATACCTTTGGGATGGGTAATAGCTATGGGATAGATAAACCTCCAGTGAAAGCATAGTGGGACTGGATGGTCCACCCTCCCAGGTGCCACACCTATGGCCCTTTATTATCAATAATAATGTAATCAATCATCCACACATGTCAACATAAACACAACTCTTTGTTAATGCCCTCTTCATTGTAGGGCCACTCAACATACATGGCACAACCTCATCAGTGTTATGCCACAGGCTCAAGGAAGCATCCATTAATCATCTATCATCCTGTCTTGCCATTCCACTGCTCCAGCTGGGGAGCTGCACCAGTGTCTCAGGAGGTTGCGCTGCTTCTTCCCTTCACGTGAGGCTCTGTTGGGGCCTTGCACATCCACAATGTCTATCAGGTTTCGCCCTTGCCTCCATTCCCCAGGCTCCATGTCCCCATTGCCTTGTTGGAGGTCCACGAGCCTGTTCTGCAACACTGGGGAGCGGGTGCAGGATGCAGTAAGCTTCCATGATCCTCCTCACGGTCTCTGGCGATGCTGCATGGTGGTGAGAAGTACCTGGAACCTGTTGGCCAGGATGCCAAAAGCGTTCTCCACCACCCGCCTTGCCCTGGACAGCCTGTAGTTGAAGATCCTCTCTTCACGGGTGAGGCATTTGGAGGTGTAGGGCTTCATGAGGGAGAAGGCATCATCCCCCACGATGAAGTAGGGCACATCTTGTGTGTCGTTGGGCAGGGGTTCTGGATCTGGGAAGCCCACGATGAGGTTGCGTTCTAGCCCCTCCTTGAGGTGACTGCCGTTATATACCTGGGCATCTGATGATGAGCCGTTGCCTGAAGCATCGATGTGCATGAACTTGTAGTCAGCATCAACCATGGCAAAGAGGATGATGCTGAAGAAGCCCTTGTAGTTGAAATAAGTGGATCCTTACTTGGCTGGAGCTTTGCAGGCCATGTGCTTGCCACCTATGGCTCCAACGGTGTGTGGGAAGTTCCACTTCTGATACCACTGCCCTGCAACTTTCTTCCATCCTTCTTCAGTGGAGGGGCACTGGAGGAGCTCCTCCAGGTATTCTTCGATGATGGCCTGCACCACTTCTCTGACCACAATGCTGATGGTGTTGTGTGGCACCCTCCAGCCGTACTGCATGCTCCTGTACGTGGTCCCTGAAGCCAGGTGGCGCAGAGTGAATGCCACCTTGAGACCAGGTTCCAGGCTGGGCCAGAAGTTGGTGTTTGCCTTGGTCAACCTGGGTCTCAGCCGCTGCACAACTTCGTCAAACATGGCTGGAGGCATCCTCATGAAGTTCTGGAATGCATGAGGTTCTTTGTTCGTCAGCTCCATCATCAGCTTGTTGTACAGTACGTATTCTGCTCTTCTCGCGATCCATCTTTGGACCCAGACCCTTCTTGGCCGCCTCCTTTTCTTCCCGTAGAACAGTTGAAAGAGCCTATAGATGGCTTCGCACTGTTGCAGAACGATGGTGGCTACCAAAAGGAGTGTCTTACGATCCATGGTGGACATGACTGGATGCTGTGGAAGAGCAAGAGCAAGATGAAGGCTGCAGAGGTCTGCACAGCAGGGCTGCTGTTCTGAAAGTAAGATCCAGGTGAGTTGCTCCCACTTTTTATAGGCAATATAGGTTTTCCACTAGGTGTCCCTTTGCCTCCTCTAGGCATCCTCTAGACATCCTTAATATCCAAGATAGGTCCCCTCTGCGAACGTCTTTTCCATTTTAAATGCTTTGTTTCCGTTCTGCATCCACTTGGCATCCATTCTGCATCCGTTCCGCATCCGTTCCACTTCCTCCCTGCGTCCATTTACCGCTGGAGCGGATGGAGTTGCGCAGATGTGCAGCGGATGCCTAGCGGATATAGCGGATGCGTAACGGATGCAGAACAGATGCCTAGTGGATGCCTAGCGGATGCAGAACGGACGCATTGGATACATTTTCCGCTCAAAAGTTTTGAGCAGTTCAAAACTTTTTGAGCGGATGAAATTTCAATAAACGGATGCTGGACGGATAGAGAGGATGAAAAACGGAGGCAGTGAGTACAGAATGGATGCATCGCGTTAATCAACGGATGACAAGTGTTTTTCTCCATTTTACATCCTCTTTCCATCCATTGATGCAGTGTGACAGGGGCTTAAATAAGCAAAATGAACCAAGTTAAGTGTGTTAAGCTAAGATAAACTTAACAAGTAAACAACTTAGTCTCTGACACTATTCTCAGTCACTCTGAGTCATGTCCATGGTCTCAGCTGTGAAGCGAGCAGGGACTGTGGAGGTGGCTGTGGCTTGAGTGCTGGTCTGAGGCACCATTGGGGTGCTTGGCCCAGAGGATACAACAGGTGGTGGTGTGTTCAGGAAGCTATCCAAGAGCTGACTCAGTCCCATGAGGTTGAGAAGCCCTTCATCAAGGACTTGAGATGTCAGGCCCAATACTGATAACAGATTGTCCATTGACGGGCTTGGCTGTGGGGTGGAGGAAGGGTTGGGAGTAATGTAGTGGGGCTGTCTGGTCTGCAGCTGGGTGAGGACTGGCATCTGTGGCGTCCGATGAACCTCGGCCTGGACTGGGAAGTTCTGCTTCTGCTGTGGGAAGTCCTGGTAGTCATAGCCTTGGTAGATGAGGGGCTGTTGAAAGCCGTGGAAGGACTGTGACATCATCTGGGGTGGAGAAGCAGACCTGGACTGGGTAGGAGCAGCTTCAGCTGGGCCTTGTGGGTTGTGCAGAAGTGCTGTGATCTTCTGCTTCATCACCTGGTGGGGGGATGGGCCTGGGTCCTCCTCTGACTGCTCAGCCAGCCTCTGTCCTTCCCCAGCCTCTTCCACCACCTCTGGAGCCACACTTCCACTCCCTGTTGGCTGTTACTCCTCTCCCTCAAAGTCAGTCTCCACCAAGGGGCATGACATTTTATATTGTTTTTGGTGTTACCAAAAACACCCACTAATTTTAAGACATTGCGTATTTTCATGAAGTATTTACATCTGAAAATAATTTTGACATCCTTGATATTTTAAGGAAATGTAATGTTTCATGTTGTGTTATAAAGTTGCTGTGCCTTGTTTTATACTGGTAAGTTAAATAAGGCAAACAGCAATTCCAGCTTGTCTATTGATTGGGGGAATCAAGGAAAGATACAGCGTGATGTGTGCAGTATTTTTATCACATACAAATCCAACCTGAATAAGATGTCTCTCATAATATTACTTTGAATTTATTAACCATAAACTTAATAAATAAGTCATAAATTTAATGAATAAAGTAAATAAATTATAATATAATAAATATTTTTCTCCATTTATTAGCCCAGAATAACCTCATTCTGGTTATTCAAGCAATCTGCAAACAATTTAATGGATATGCATTCAATCCTTAGATATGGCACCCCAATTTTAAGAAATAATATTGTGCAGTTGAGCAGTTATTCAAAGCCTTCAATTGCCTGTTGAAATGTTATAACAATGGTAGAATATGTGGAACTGTGCCTGAGCAGACTGCTTTTATTCTTTGCTCCACATAATCAAAGAGGCTCCAGGAACTGCAATGCAAAATGCAATCTACTTAATGCAAGAAGCCTCACAAACAAAATGCCTGAATTCCTCCTGCTTCTAAATGAGGCCCTATTCTACTTTACTTTTGTCTGCAAGACTTGGTTGGTTGTATCTTTTCCAGACTCCCCTATTACAGTAAGTGACTATCACGTTTTCCAATCTGACCATGAAAACCGTAGAGGGGGTGTTAAGGGGTGTTTTATCTTCTATAAAAAGTCCCTAGGTCTGATTGATGTGACACAGAATTTGTTCTTCCTGAGATCACTGTCTGCAAACTGTCCTTAAATACCACAGTTTCTTTCTTGCTAAGTTACAGAGCCCCTCATTACAACCTTGGTCATATGAACAAGTTAATTGCACTTCTAACATGAGCAACTTCCTGCCCACATCCTTTTCTTTCTTGGTAACCTCAATTTGCCTCTTATTAATTGGACCCTAAAGGAATGTACAACCAAACTTATATGTACAACCCTGTACAATGCTCTTACGACTCTGGGGTGGAGGAGTTGGTAATGAACAACACGAGGCTCAACAATTGCTTAGATCTCATCTCCTGCAATAGCTTAAACTCAATTTATGGCCTACAGGTTAAAGAACCTTTTTCCAACAGTGATCACTGTATAATTGATTTTTGTCTCAACTTGTGTCCTTGCAAAGATGATCTTAATGATGTGACACCAAATTATAATTTTAAAAAAGCCAACTATGATCTCATAGATGCCGACCTTGCATCTCTTGATTGGTACTGTTTGTTCACAGGTTTTAATACTGCAGAAGACCATTATAACATTTTTTTGCTCGGAATCAATAGAGTCATTAACATATACATTCTAAAGCGAAAAAAAAAAAAAACCTACCCATAACAATAAGAAAGTTACAATCCCCCCAAAAATCTCTTCGGTGAGAATTCAACAGGCTACGTAGCTAACTTTAAAAACCATTACAAAGCCTCTATACCTTATGCTGACAGATAAAGGCAGAATGCACCAATTATCATTGCAAGCAGGAGGAAGAGTTGTTAAATTCGAAATCTACCTGAGCCTTCTATAATTACATAAATGCCAAAATTAAAGATTTGCAAAACTATCCCATCCCTGAAAGGCCTAATGGTGAAGACTGTAATGATGAAGCTGTTAAGGCCAACCCCTTTGGACTTCTGGTGGTGTTTCTGTCAGATATGGATCAGAGACTGCGATTGTGTGTGGCTTTGATCCGTGCTTGCCCTGTTGGAGGGATCTTTGAGGGACTGGAATCATCTGTAGGAGTGGGAGAAGAGGGGGAGACCACCAGCTGGGTTGAGGGGAGAAGTATTGGTATTTAGTCCCCTAGAAGACAGGGAGAAGCGGTAGTTTAATGGCTGCCCTGAAGACAGGAAATTGCTGGGACTTAAGTTTGTGCTGGAGAGTGGAAGTGGTGAGTGGTATGTAACTGGATAAAAGACATTGAATACTTTTTTTTGATAACCCCAAAAAGGGGAAAGAAAGAGCCCTCATTTGAAAGAATGGTAGTGGTGAATGGGGACTAAAAGGAAAATATAAGGTAAAGAAAAAACTGGAAATAAAAGAATTATATGAAAATCAGAGATTAAATTTGGAATAATATACAGAATTGGACATTAATTAAGCATTGGAAAAATGCTGGACTTATTTGGAATTGATAAAATTTAATGTTAACACTACAGAAAAGATAATTAAAATAAAAGAGCTTTGAAAAGAAAGATATATAGAGCACCACCTTATGGTTAAATATTTTCCTCTCATGTTTTTATGGAAAATTACTAGTCATATAAATATTTAAAAGATATTTGATAAATATTTGAAAGAGAGAAGAAATGGAATAAAAGATTATTAATGCAACAAGAACCCCAGAAGCTATAAAAATGGGGACTATAGTAAAATATAAAGGAATATAAAGGAATGCAATATTTTGGGACTCTTGGAGGTTGACTGTGACAAGAAAACAGAAAAAAGAGAAAGTGAAATATTTTATTTATTTATTTATTTTGTCAAACATTTATTAGATAACAGGTATAATTATAAACATGGTTATAAATACATGAAATGGATACGAATAAGAAAAAAAGAAACAATAGGACAGGGACGGTAGACATGTTTTGGTGTGCTTATGCACACCCCCAACAGACCTCTTTGGAAAGGGGTGAGGTCAATAGTAGACAGTCTAATGTTGAAGATTTGGGGAAGAAACCACAGAGTCAGGTAGAGTATTCCAGACATTGACTACTCTGTTGCTGAAGTCGTATTTCCTGCAATCAAGCTTGGTGCAGTTTATCTTTAATTTTTATATATTTAGTGCTTTTGTATTGTTTTGGATGAAGCTGTTTCGAGTAGAGGAGTGGAGGATTCTTCTTGTACAGTATTTCTGGACTTTCCCAATTGTATTAATATCAGATATGTAATGTGAGTTCCAGACTAATGAGCTGTATTCAAGTCTAGCAAATGGTTTATATGCTCTAGTTAGTAGAGTGATATTACTGGAGAAAAAGCAACGCAGGTTTAGGTTAACAACTCTTAATGCCTTTTGGCTTTGTAGTTACAGTGGGCTCTCGCACTTAGATCATTTGAGATGAGTACTCCAAGATCCTTGACAAAGTTTTTTGTCATCAACAATGTCTTGACTATTCAGCTTGTATTTTATTTTTTCATATATTTTTTTGCCAATATGTAAGATAGAGCATTTATTTGTTGAGATTTGAAGTTGCCATTTGTTTAATCATTCTGACACATAGTCGAAGTCTTTTTGAAGGGGAGCAGCATTGATAATAGTGTTGAATAACTTTACATCATCAGCAAAAAGAATGCAGTTGCTCTTAATATAATCACAGAGGTCATTAACATAGAGTATGAAGAGTGTTAATTCTAGAACACTGCCCTGGGGGACACCACTGTTGACAGGTACAGGATTTGATAGGACACTCCCAATTTTGACCATTTGTTGCCTGTTTGACAGGAATGCTTCTATTCAGTTATGCAGGTATCCAAAGATACTGTAAGATTTTAATAAGACCTTAGTTTTAGGAGTAGTTTGTTGTGTACCACTGAATCAAAAGCTTTACAGAAGTCTATGTAAATTGCATCAATTGCTTTGCCCTGATCAAGTTGTGTAGTCCATATGTTTTTTCAGTGCAAGAGTTGCAGGTTACAGGACAGTTTCCTCTGAAACCAAACTGTTTGTTAGAGAGTAGGTTGTTTGTCTCTAAGTGGAGGATAATGGATTGGTTAATAATTGATTCCATGACTTTACAGGTGACACAGCATAAAGAGATTGGTCTGTAATATCCAAATAGGCTGGGGTCTCCCTTTTTGAAGATGGGAATGACTGTGGCTAGTGACCATAGATTTGGCAAGGAGCTGGTCCTGAAAGATTTTTCAAAGATTATGCTTAGAAGTTCAGCTATGGCAGTGGATAGCTTTTTAAAGAAGTCGGCACAAACTCTGTCCGGTCCAATAGATAAAGATGGTTTCAGATTGAGTAGTGCTTTTTCAACAATGTCTTCTGTAAAATTGATATGTATTAGATCATTATAGTTGTCTGTGGTTCAACTTGGAAATATTGGGCATGATCCATTGCTGTTTACAAATACTGAGACAAAGAATGTATTAAAGTGGTTGGCTTTAATGGTGTTATCGTTGCAGTCTTTACCATTTGGTTCTTTTAGGGGTGAGATGGTCCTTGAGTCTTTTAGTTTGTTGTTTATAAAATTGTAGAAGGCATGGGTGAAATTGGTGCATAGAAGGTTTTCCTCTTGCTTAGTGTGATAATTGATACATTCAGTCTTTATCTGGTGGCATAAATGTTTGTATCAGCTTTTAAAGTTGGCAGATTTGTTTTTCCGCTGAAAGGATTTCTTTTTGGATTGGAGCTTCCTTATTGTTATGGGTAATTTGTTTTTTCTGGTTTGAGGAGTTGTTATTGGTACATATATGATGACTCTTTTGACTTCAAGTAAAAATATATTGTAGTGGTCTTCAACAGTATTGCATCCAGTGAATAAAATTTACCAATCAAGAGATGAGAGATTGTTGTGTATAAGATCATAGTTGCTTTTTTTGAAGATATAATTTGGGATCCTGTTGTTATGGTGATATTTGTGAGGACATATGTTGAGACAAAAGTCAATCATGCTGTGGTCACTGTTGGAAAAGGGTTCATTAATTTGTATTCCATAAATTGAATTCAAACTGTTGCTGAAGATTAGATCGAGGCAGTTGTTAAGTCTAGTATTATTGGTTACTAGTTGTTCCAGTCCTAGTGTGGCAACGGCATTGTACAGGGTTGTATGAATGGGTTCAGATGTACATTAATTTAGTGTCCAATTTAAAAGAGGTAAGTTGAGGTCACCCAGAAAAATGAGAAGGTGAGGGCAGAAGGCAGTAGTGAAGTTAGTTACTCCACCACCTCTACAGATTTCATGATCTGACCAAAAAACTTGATATTCTCTTGTAATGGTAATGGAGTCTGGGAAAGAAGCATTTAACCATGTCTCACAGACAAATATAATGTGGTCAAATGTGGTTGAGCTTAGAAGGATGAGGAATTCATGCATTTCATTTGCAAGGCTTCTTGCATTAAGTAGTTTGCATTTAAGATATGAAGTAGTGGGTCTGGAGGAAGTAAGGGGTGTGCATCCGTAACATTGGATGTTTGGGTAATGGATATTGTGATGTGGGTTGAGGCTCTTGTTTTTGATACAGTCAGCACGGTAATCAATATATAGATTTGTATTACCTAATTCATGTAATCTTTTGAGCTCAGAACATAGCTCCTGGGATCATACACGTTGCTATAAGGTTAGATCAGGGCGAGAACAAAGGTTCTTATGATTGTTGTTGTTCTTTGCAAGTGAATTTTTTGAGAAAATGAATTTGCGTTTGCTTGTTTTGTTTTGGCAAACAACCCTGCAGAGGTATGGGATCATCAAGCCAACTTTGTTTTTAAGCTCAGGACTGACACAGGAAATATCAAGTATTTCTTCAGGGGAGATGGTTGATGCTTGAATTTCTTTGATGATGTTTTGAACATTAGAGATGTCATCATTGTCATTGACCTCTAGACCAAATAAGATGGCGTTTGGTCACTTCCACTCACGCTCAACAGCTTCTTTGATGAGCATGAGAATATCAATATTTGTAGGATTTGTTGTTTTTTGTGGATTGGGTTTTGGTTGCGGTTGTTGAACAGAGTTATGGTCTGTAGATGTTTGATGTTCATTTTTTAGTGCTGTCTCTTTTTTTTTCAAGGTTTGCCAATCTAGTTTGCATAGTATTCAGGGATGCTACAATGGTATCAAGGGATGTTATATGTGTTTCCATGGTATCGACTCTTTCAAACAGAGTAATGTATTTTTCTAGTTTGGGTCTGCATGGTGGACAGAAATATGGAAAAACATTGGCAGATGTTTTTAGGAATAGAACCATTTGCTTGAGTAATCCTAAGCAATTATGGTGAGCATAGTTGTTACAAAGAGAACATTTGATGTAATCTTCATTTTCCTTTAAAGATTCCTTACAAATAAGGCAAGAGCAAGAGTCTTGTGGTTCTTTAGTAGGGGTTTCTTTCTTTTTAGGTTGAGGTTTGACATTGGATTGCTTTCCTGGAATGGTGGGAATGTTGAGATGGCTTGTTGATTAGGTTGTTCAATCAAACAAGGTATTGTGGTAATCAATAAAGTAATATCATGCCAAACAGTCTATTATACCAATCACACTAGTCAATTAATTTAACTAATCAATAATCACCCTAATAATTAATTACACCAATCAATAAAGACACTAGTCAATTAATTGTCCTAATCATTAATTTGCACTAAACACTCTAATCAAACTAATATTCAAAATAGTTATCCAAACTAATCAATAACCACTAGTCTATGATAATCTATGATAATATATTACTCACTAATGATAAATAATTGTAAAAATTAATTAATCAGATCAGTTAATCAATTAAACAGAGTTATATTGGGAAAAATTAGGGCAGGAAGAGAATAATGGAGGAAGAGGAAAAGACTTAGTTTGGATGGTCCTGGGGGGCATAGGAAGAGGGCATATATTAGGTTGGAAGTATAGATGAAAGTCTTTTTGGCAGAAGGTTACTGTTTACTCGTTTCTTCAGATCTTCAATTCGTGATTTTTGGGAACCAGATCTGTCTTCACACAGATCTTCTTGTCTTCGGGCATATATTAAGCTGAAGGTAACTTTGAAAGTCTTTTGGCAGAAGGTTAATCTTCACTTGTTATTTCAGATTATCAGCTAGTGATTTTAGGGATTAGGTCTGTCAAAACGGAGATTTTTGGCAAGGACTATAACAGAAAATTTTGATCTTTAATAAAACAAAGAATAATCCAATACATTAAAGAAATGGAAGAAACAAGCAAAGAATTTAAGTCGGAGCTGCAAACTGTGAGAAGTATGTTAAAACAAAAGAATGAGACTGCCAGATATAGTGATTAATAAAGTAATGGTGTTGCAGCCTGCAGAAGAGCAAAGAAAGCCCAGAGACAATGAGTTAGAGGAGGAAAACAATAGCCTAGATGAATATGGAGAACAAGGACCATCACCAAAGGATATAAAAGGACTTAAAATAGAGATATTGATAACAGAGACAACAAATAAAAGAAATAAGGCTTCCAAGACTAAGAAGAAGAAGGAATTATATAAGAAGAAACCCCAAAAAAGAGAACTGAAAAGGGTGGGGGAAAACATGACTAACAGACAGAGGGAAATGAAAAGGAATAGAAGGAAAAATAGAAGGAAAATAGATAGAAGGAAAATAAATAGAAGGAAAAAAGAAGAAAAACCAGGGAAATTTAGAAAAGAGAAAGCTGGCTAAAATTAAAAGAAATGATAAATAAAGCTGGGAGATTTAGAGATAAGGGTTAGGGATGGTATAAGGGGGATACCACATGGGAATGTATATTGGTATTTAGTTTAAAACTTGCTGGGAATTATTTTAGGATCGTATAACTATATTTCCATTCCATTTCCATT
>BLBF01000019.1:4903363-4924623 GCA_015471245.1 Laticauda colubrina | reverse complement strand
GCCAGCCTTGGTGCCTGCCTGCCTGCCAGCTTTGGTGCCTGCCAGCCAGCCAGCCTTCCTGCCAGGCTTCCTGCCAGCCTGCCTGCCAGCCTGCAAGCCTGCCTGCCTGCCAGCCTTCCTGCCAGCCTCCCTGCCATCCTTGCTGTCTGCCTGCCTGCCAGCCTTGCTGCCAGCCTTCCTGCCAGCCTTGCTGTCTGCCTGCCTGCCAGCCTTGCTGCCAGCCTGCCTTCCAGCCTCCCTGCCAGCCAGTCTGCCTGCCAGCCTTGGTGCCTGCCTGCCTGCCAGCCTTGGTGCATGCCTGCCAGCCAGCCTTCCTGCCAGGCTACCTGCCAGCCTTCCTGCCAGGCTTCCTGCCAGCCTTCCTGCCAGCCTTCCTGCCAGTCTTCCTGCCAGCCTCCCTACCAGCCTGCCTGCCAGCCTTGGTGCCTGGCTGCCTGCCAGCCTCCCTGCCAGCCTCCCTGCCAGCCAGCAACCCCACAACCATGGGGAAGAAGAGAAAGCAACAACATGCCACCATCCCTGGCAAGAGGGACAGGGCCACCCCCCCACCCCCTGTCCCTGACTCTGCTTCTGCTGGGGCTTCTGCTGCTTCTGCTTCTGGAGGAGCTGATGCTGCTGCTTCTGGCGGTGGTGCTCCTGCTCGTGCTTACTCTGCTGAGGCTGCTCCTGGTGGTGGTGCTTCTGCTGGTGCGTACCCTGCACAGTCTCTACAGGGACACCAAGCGGAAGCAAGCTGCTTGGAGAGAAAAGGCGGAGAGTATGGGATACACTTCGGAGGTGCTCCTCGGCTGGGGGAAGGACATGCACACCTGGTACGTGAAGCTGCACCTGAAGAAATCTGGCCAGGCCACGGTTAAGCTGACGGACAGAGAGACCTACGTCATGGCCAGGTGCAGCTTCCTGGAGGGTGATTTCCACCACTGAGGAGCACCAGCAGCCCCTCTCACTACCCTCTCTCTCCGGCAACCTGCTGAGAGCCAGTCCTCTTCCAGCTGAGAGTCAGCTCCTGTCTCCAGGCAGGTTTCTGTGGAGCGTGCCACAGTGGAGAACCCAGAGACAGGTGTTTTAACCCTGGTGGAGCACGTGGAGGACTCCCTGGTGCAATGGGAGAAAGGAGACGGCACATCTACCACAGCCCTACCCGCATCCACCCCCAGTTCCACCTCCACAGAAAGGCAGAGAGCCAGACCGAACGGGCAGAGCCACACTGTCCTACTGGAGATCAGGGACACCATCCGGAGCAGCATAGATCTCCTCTCTCTCCACACCGACTCCTCATCCTCCAACCGCAAGCCCTTCCTCACCTATGTCAACCAGACCCTCACGGACATGGCAGAACCCCAGTACCAGGTGGTGAAGGACTGGATCACCTAGCTGCTTCACAACCCTCCAGACCCAGAGGAACCTGCTCCCACCCAGTCCAAGTCTGCTCATCCACCCCAGGTGATGTCCCTCCCATTCCAAGGCTTTCCACAGCCCCTCACCTAACAGGGCTACGGCTACCAGGAGGTCCAGCAGCACAGGCTGCAGCCCTTCCCAGTCCAGGCACAGAGTCATCGGACGACACCGTTGCCACCGGTTCCACTGATGCCACCGATGCCACCCACGCCACCGATGCCACCCACGCCACTGATGCCACCAATGCCAGTCCTCACCCAGCTGCAGACCAGACAGCCCCACTACACTGCTCCTTCCTCCACCCCACAGCCAAGCCCAGCCTCAGTACATCTGTCATCAGTACTGGGGCTGACACCCCATGGCATGGAGGAAAGACCTCTGAGCATCATGGGTCTGAGCCAGCTGTCCAAGAGCTTTCTCAATACACCGTCACCTGTTGTCCTCTCGGGGCCAGGCACCCCAATGGTGCTTCAGACAAGCACTCCAGCACCAGCCACCTCCACAGCACCTGGACGCTTTACTCCTGAGACTGGGCACACCACCGAACGACCAAGAGGAGGGCCAGAGACTGGCTGGCTGGTTACCTGTGGACTTTATTTGGACACTTGACTTGGTTCATTTTTCTTTTACAACTTGTTGTTAATAAAGTCTATCTTTGATTCACACACTTGCTTCATTTCTTTTTTTTTATAAAGTCTTGGTGGAAACTTTTAGAAATGGTTTAAGCCTTTGCATGCTTGTGGGATGGGTTAAGATAGCAGTGAGGTGGGCAGGGATACCTTTGGGATGGGCAATAGCTGTGGGATAAATAAACCTCCAGTGCAAGCATAGTGGGACTGTATGGTCCACGCTCCCAGATGCCACACCTACGGCCCTTTATTATCAATAATAATGTAATAATTATCCACACATGTCAACATAAACACAACTCTTTATTAAATGCCCTGTTCATTGTAGGCCCACCCAACATACATGGCCCAATCTCATCAGTGTGATGAGACAGGCTGAAGGAAGCATCCATTAAGCATCTATCATCCTGTCTTGCCACTCCACTGCTCCAGCTGGGGAGTTGCACCAGTATTTCAGGAGGTTGCGCTGCTTCTTCCCTTCACGTGAGGCTCTGTTGGGGCCTTGCACATCCTCAGTGTCTATCAGGTTTTGCCCTTGCCTCCATTCCCCAGGCTCCATGTCCCCATTGCCTTGTTGGAGGTCCACAAGCCTGTTCTGCAAGACTGGGTAGCGGGTGCGCATGAGCTTGTGCAGGATGCAGTAAGCTTCCATGATCCTCCTCACGGTCTGTGGGTGATGCTGCATGGTGGTGAGAAGTACCTGGAACCTGTTGGCCAGGATGCCAAAGGCGTTCTCCACCACCCGCCTTGCCCTGGACAGCCTGTTGTTGAAGATCCTCTTTTCACGGGTGAGGCATCTGGAGGTGTAGGGCTTCATGAGGTAGGTTGTGAGGGAGAAGGCGTCATCCCCCATGATGAAGTAGGGCACATCTTGTCTGCCGTTGGGCAGGGGTTCTGGATCTGGGAAGCCCATGATGAGGTTGCATTCCAGCCCCTCATTGAGGTCACTGGAGTTGTATACTTGGGCATCTGAACATGACCCGTTGCCTGAAGCATTGATGTACATGAACTTGTAGTCTGCATCAACCATGGCAAAGAGGACGATGCTGAAGAAGCTCTTGTAGTTGAAATAAGTGGAGCCCGACTTGGGTGGAGCTTTGCAGGACACGTGCTTCCCATCTATGGCTCCAACGGTGTGGGGGAAGTCCCACGTCTGATACCACTGCTCTGCAACTTTCTTCCATCCTTCTTCAGTGGTGGGGCACTGAAGGAGCTCCTCCATGCATTCTTCGATGATGGCCTGCACCACTTCTCTGACCACAATGCTGATGGTGTTGTGTGGCACCTTCCAGCCGTACTGCATGCTCCTGTAGGTGGTCCCTGAGGCCAGGTGGCGCAGAGTGAGTGCCACCTTGAGCCCAGGTTCCAGGCTGGGCCGGAGGTTGGTGTTTGCCTTGGTCAACCTGGGTGTCAGCCACTGTACAACTTCGTCAAACATGGCTGGAGGCATCCTCATGAAGTTTTGGAATGCACAAGTGTCTTCATTCCTGAGCTCCACCATAAACTTGTTGTACAGTCCATACTCTGCTCTTCTCCCGATCTCGGACCCAGATGCTTCTTGGCCGCCTCTTTTTCTTCCCATAGTAGAGTTCACAGAGCCTGTAGATGGCTTCGCACTGTTGCAGAACAATGGTGGCTGCCAAAAGGACTTTGTTACGATCCAAGGTGGACATGACTGGATGCTGTGGAAGAGGAAGAGTCAGATGAAAGCTGCAGAGGTCTGCACAGCTGGTCTGCTGGTCTGAAAGTGAGATCCAGATGAGTTCCTCCCCCTTTTTATAGGCAGTATAGGTTTTCCACTATGTGTCCCTTTGCATCCTCTAGGCATCCTCTACACATCCTTAATATCCAAGATAGGTCCCCTCTGCGAACATTTTTTCCATTTTAAATGCTTTCTTTGTGAGCTGCATCCGCTTTCATCCTTTCTCCATCCATTCTGCATCCATTCTGCATCCATTCTGTGTCTGTACCGCGTCCGTTCTGCTTCCTCCCTGCGTTCGAGAGGATCGAGTTGCACGGATGTGTAGTGGATGCCTAGCGGATATAGTGGATGCGTAACAGATGCAGAACGGATGCCTAGCGGATGCCTAGCAGATGCAGAACGGACACATTGGATACATTTTCCGCGCAAAAGTTTTGAGCAGCTCAAAACCCTCTGAGCGGATGAAACGTCAATAGATGGATGCTGGACGGATAGAGAGGAAGCAAAACAGAGACAGTGAGCACAGAACGGAAGCATCGCGTTAACCAATGGATGGCAAGTGTTTTTCTCCGTTTTACATTCTTTTTCCATCCGTTGGTGCAGTGTGACAGGGGCTTTCCATTCATTTCCCTTGCTTTTGGATTGCTTGCATTATCATCTGTAATGTAACCTCCTTTTCCTTCTCTCTCCCTCTCTCTCTTTCTCTTTCTCCTTTTGTAACTTAGTGTGAATTGATGAGGGAATTGATGAGCCTGTAGATGTTGCATTCCTCATCTCCTAGTCAATAAGTATCTGCTTACTTACCAGGAACAATTTTCTTCAGTTTCTTCTTTACCTTAAGCCCATGTCACACCGAACCAACGGATGCAAAGAGGATGTAAAATGGACAAAAAAGCTTGCCATCCGTTGGAAAACGCGATGTACTCACTGCCTCCGTTTGGCTTCCTCTCTGTCCGTCCAGCATCCGTTTATGGACGTTTCATCCGCTCCAAAAGTTTTGGGCTGCCCAAAACTTTTCGGCAGAAAATGTATCCAGTTCATCCGTTCTGCATCCGCTACGCATCCGCTACGCATCCGCTACGCATCCGCTACTCATCCGTTACGCATCCACTATATCCGCTAGGCATCCGTTCCACATCCGCGCAACTCGCATCCGCTCAGACGCAGGGAGGAAGCGGAATGGACGCAGATCGGATGCAGCACGGAAACAAAGCATTTAAAATGGAAAAAATCTTTGCAGAGGGGACCTATCTCGGATATTAAGGATGTCTAGAGGATGCCTAGAGGATGCAAAGGGACACCTATACTGCCTATAAAAAGGGGGAGCAACTCGCCTGCATCTCACTTTCAGAACAGCAGCCAAGCTTTGCAGACCTCTGCAGCCTTCATCTGACTCTTCCTTTTCCACAGCATCCAGTCATGTCCACCGTGGATTGTGACAAAGTCCTTTCGGCAGCCACCATCCTTCTGCAACAGTGCGAAACGATCTACAGGCTTTGTGAACTCTACTACGGGAAGAAAAGGAGGCACCCAAAAAAAGTCTGGGTCCAAAGATGGTTTGCCAGAAGAGCAGAGGATGGACTGTACAACAAGCTGATGGTGGCAATCAGGAGCGAAGACACTCGGGCGTTTCAGAACTTCATGAGGATGCCTCCAGCCATGTTTGATGAACTTGTGCAGCGACTGACACCCAGGTTGAGCAAGACAAACACCAACTTCCCGCCCAGCCTGGAACCTGGGCTCAAGGTGGCACTCACTCTGCGCCACCTGGCCTCAGGGACCACCTACAGGAGCATGCAGTACGGCTGGAGGGTGCCACCCAACACCATCAGCATTGTGGTCAGAGAAGTGGTGCAGGCCATCATTGAAGAATACAAGGAGGAGCTTCTCCAGTACCCCTCCACTGAAGAAGGATGGAAGAAAGTTGCAGAGCAGTGGTATCAGAAGTCGAACTTCCCACACACCGTTGGAGCCATCGATGGCAAGCACGTGGCCTTCAAAGCTCCAGCCAAGTCGGGGTCCACTTATCACAACTACAAGGGCTTCTTCAGCATCATCCTCTTCACCATGGTCGATGCTGACTACAGGTTCATGTACATCGGTGCTTCAGGCAACGGCTCATCTTCATGTATACAACGCCAGTCACCTCAAGGAGGGGCTGGAAGGCAACCTCATGGTGGGCTTCCCAGATCCAGACCCGCTGCCCAAGGACAAGCAAGATGTGCCCTACTTCATCGTGGGGGATGATGCCTTCTCCCTCACAACCTACCACATGAAGCCCGACACCTCCAAATACCTCACCCGTGAAGAGAGGGTCTTCAACTACAGGCTGTTCAGGGCAAGGCGGGTGGTGGAGAACGCCTTTGGCATCCTGGCCAACAGGTTCCAGGTACTTCTCACCCCCATGCAGCATAGCCCAGAGACCATGAGGAGGATTGTGGAAGCTTGCTGCATCCTGCACAATCTCATGCGCACCCTCTATCCAGTCTTGCAGAACAGGCTTGTGGACCATCAACAAGGTAATGGGGACATGGAGCCTGGGGAATGGAGGCAAGGGCAAAACCTGATCGACACTGAGGATGTGCAGCGCAACCTCCTGAAACACTGGTGCAACTCCCCAGCTGGAGCAGTGGAGTGGCAAGACAGGATGGTAAATGCTTAATGGATACTTCCTTCAGCCTGTCTCATCACACAGATGAGGTTGGGCCATGTATGTTTGGTTGGCCTACAATGAACAGGGCGTTTAATAAAGAGTTGTGTTTATGTTGACATGTGTGGATGATTGATTATATCGTTATTGATAATAAAGGGCCATAGGTATGGCACCTGGGAGGGTGGACCATACAGTCCCACTATGCTTGCACTGGAGGTTTATCTATCCCACTGCTATCCTAACCCATCCCACAGCTATTACCCATTCCACAGGTATCCTAACCCATACCAAAGCTATCCTTACCCATCCCACAAGCAAGCAAAGGCTTAAACCATTTCTAAAAGTTTCCACCAAGACTTTATTAAAAAAAAGAAATGAAGCAAGTGTGTGAATCAAAAATAGACTTTATTAACAACAAGCTATGAGACAAAAATGAGTCTCTGGCACTCCTCTTGGTCGCTCAGTCTCAGGGGTGAAGGGTGCAGGTGCTGTGGAGGTGGCTGGTGCTGGAGTGCTTGTCATCAGCTCCTCCAGAAGCAGAAGCAGCAGAAGCGCCAGTCCCAGAAGAGCGAGCCCGTGCTGCATTAGCCCCAGGAGAACCAGAGTGAGGGCCACGGGGCAGGGTGATAGCCCTGTCCCTCTTGCCAGGGCTGGCAGCAGATGGCTGAGGCTTGCTGTGCTTCCGCATGGTTGTGGGGTTGCTGGCTGGCAGGGAGGCTGGCAGGAACCAAGGCTGGCAGGGAGGGTGGCAGCAAGGCTGGTAGCAAGGCTGGTAGGTAGACATGCAGGCAGGGCAGGCAAGGCAGCCAATCCGTCTGGCAGCAGGTCTTTCCTCTGAATGGCGACCTGCTTCCGAACTGATTCCATTATGTCCGAGGGGCTGACGCAATGCATCCTCCCCACATGCGCAATTAACGCCAGGCATCCATTAGGCTTCCGCTGTGCATCCGCTGTGCATCTGCTGTGCATCCGCTTCATCCGCTAGGCTTCCGCTCTGCATCCGCTCTTTCTGTTCTGCGTCTGCTTTGCTGAGACCTCCCAGAAGCACTGCGGATGTGCCATCTGCTCCCATCCACTTCCATCCGCTTGGCTTCCGTTCCGCATCTGCTTTGCATCCGCCCTGCGTCCTCCATGCGTCCGTGTTATCCGCTCCGGTTATGCAAATTTTTGCCCCTTTTGAGAGCGAATAACAATGGATGGAACATTTTGCTCGTCCACTGTGTCCTTTTTGCATCCGTTGGGCAGTGTGACATGGGCTTTAATTCAATTACAAAGGGGGGGGGGAGAGCCAAGAAACCAGGAGAACAAAAAGCCAATAAAAAAGGAGACTGAGATGTAAAAATGTAAAGAAGGGGGAAAGAAAAGAAAAGAAATATAAAAACACCACATTTAAAAATAATATGTATTTTAAAAAGCAAGGAAAAATAGTAAAAAAAAAAAAATCCACCAGTGGTCTTGAGGGGAAAAAAGAAAAAACCAAAAACTTTAAAAAAAAATTCCAACAATGAGGCTAAGACCAAAAAACAAAACAAAAAAAGGAAAAAGGTAGGCCAAGAATGTCCACTAACCAGCAGAAAAAAAAATTCACTTGTCATTTAAAAATAAGTCACAAAGTAAATTAAAGCCACCATTTCAAAAAAATTCAAGAATATATAATCCAAGGTCATAGCAATCTTGTCTCTTTCAACTTCAGTCTCCAGCTGTTAGGATTTTTTTGCAAGAAAAACACCTGCATAAGTATTTATTTAGTACTCTATGTTTCATCTTAATATAAACAGCCTGTGACTAGGAAAACATTCCCACCAATTTATCTTCAACTCCTTTTAAAAAAACATTTTTTATTTTAAGGCCTCTAGGTGGCAGTGTTTCTTAAGTTACTTAGTTGTCAATACTTTGTTAGACTGTAACAAACTTGAAAAAAAAAATCTAAGAAGTTTCTAAACAAAAATTCCACTTTAAAGATAAAAAAGAAAGCCAACATGAAGTAGAGAAAAAAAATACAAAGTCTTTCTTAAAAGTTAATTCTAAAAATTGTCTTACTTTAGTAAAGTCCAGTCCAGTTAAAAATTAAGCCCTTGTTAAAATTCAACCAAATAATTTAGTTTGACAACAGGCACAATTTTTCTGCTTGTTTCCTCTTCTGTCTTCTATTTTCAAAAATCTTTCCCCCCTCAGGATGTTCTCTTATTTCTTGTTAGAAAAAAAAAGTAAAAATCTCACCCAGAGTTGACATACTTTCTTTGTTCTTCTTCTGTTCTGGAGCTGTCCCAACTTTTCAGCAACTTCAATGGTGACTTTCCTCCGCAGCCAAATTGGAGAGCTTTTCCTGGATCAACCAGGGACTTTGCAGTGTCCCTGGACTCAACAGGATACACTCTTCTTGATCATCATCTCTATGGGACGGTTTAAGTCCAGATGGACCATCCAGCTGCGGGAATATCAACTCTGGTCCCTGAACCCCGAGATCGTTTGTCATATCATCACATCAGCCCCGCCCTTTCACGCCTGTCTAATCTTATGTTGTTGAAAATATTTGTGGGCCTCATATCCGCCATACCATAGAAAGGCATGCCAGCCTAGTTGTAGGTTATTCCTTCGAGCGTTAATAATCTTCTGCTTTTTAGGGTTAACTAAAAAGAAAACTAAACCACCTCTTTCTTTGACATCTTGTAAGAGTTTTAATTTAATCCTAGGTTTTTTCTTTTACCATATAAAATTTGATGTTATTTTATTCAAATTGACAAATAACTTTTTGTCTAGTTTTATGAGTATAGTTTGAAAGAGAAAAAGTAATTTGGGGAGGATGTTCATCTATTACAGCAATTCTATCCATAAAGGATAACCTTAAATTTCCCAATTTTTCCAGATCTGCTATATGTTTTATTAACGTGGTATAGTTGTACTCCCTAATTGTTGTACATCTTGTCAGTATTTGGATCCCTAAATATTTTATTTTGTTAACTATCTGGATGCCTGTTATCTTAGTCAGTATTTCTTTTTGTTTATTCATCACACTTAGTAAATATTTTAGTCTTCTCTTTGTTAATGTTCAGTCCTGCAGCCTCTCTGTATTCTTCTAATAGTTCTATGAGTTTTAGCCCCAGTTGTTTTGGTCCTTCCAGGATAAAGACTAGGTCATCTGCAAAAGCTTGTAATTTAAATGTTTCTTAATTTTAAGTCCTTTTATTATTGTTTCTTTTCTGATTATCCTTGTTAGTACTTCTAACATTAGTATGAACCACAGCAGGGATAATGGGCAGCCTTGCCTCACAGCTTTTTGAATTTTAAAGTTTTTTGTTGTTTCCCTATTTATCATTATTTTGGTTTCCTGCTTGTTATATATCGTCAATATTATATTTAAAAATTTTTGACCAAAATCCATATATCTTAAGGCCCTGTCACACTGCCTAACAGATGCAAAATGTTAGTAAAAAGAACACAGCGGATGAGAAAAATGTTCCATCCATTGTTATCCGCTCTCAAAAGGGGCAAAAATTTGCATAACCAGAGCGGATAAAACAGAAAGGAACGGACGCGGGGAGGATGCAGAGCGGATGGAAAGTGGATGCGGAACGGAAGCCCAGTGGATGGAAGTGGATGAAAGCGGAAGGCACATCCGCAAGGCTTCCGGGGGACCTCAGCAAAGCGGACGCAGAACAGATGAAGTGGATGCAGAGCGGATGCAGAACGGATGAAGCGGATGCACAGCGGATGCACAGGGGATGCACAGTGGATGAAGCAGATGCAGAGCAAAAGCCTAGCGGATGCACAGCGGAAGCCTAATGAATGCCTAGCATTAATTGCGCATATGGGGAGGATGCATTGCGTAAGCCCCGCGGATATAAGGGAAGCAGCTCGGAAGCAGGTCACCATTCAGAGGAAAGACCTGCTGCCAGACGGATTGACAGCCTTGCCTGCCCTGCCTGCATGCCTGCCTGCAAGCCTTGCTGCCACCCTTGCTGTCTGCCTGCCTGCCAGCCTTGCTGCAAGCCTTGCTGCCAGCCTGCCAGCCTTGCTGCCAGCCTCCCTGCCAGCCTTGCTCTCTGCCTGCCTGCCAGCCTTGGTGCCTGCCTGCCTTCCAGCCTCCCTGCCAGCCAGTCTGCCTGCCAGCCTTGGTGCCTGCCTGCCTGCCTGCCTTGGTGCCTGCCTGCCTGCCAGCCTTGGTGCCTGCCTGCCTGCCAGCCTGCCTGCCTGCCAGCCTGCCTGCCAGCCTGCCTGCCAGCCTGCCTGCAAGCCTTGGTGCCTGGCTGCCTGCCAGCTTTCCTACCAGCCTTGGTGCCTCCCAGCCTCCCTGCCAGCCTCCCTGCCAGCCTCCCTGCCAGCCAGCAACCCCACAACCATGAGGAAGAAGAGAAAGCCTCAACAACCTGCCGCCATCCCTGGCAAGAGGGACAGGGCCACCCTCCCACCCCCTGTCCCTGACTCTGCTTCTGCTGGGGCTTCTGCTGGGGCTTCTGCTGGTTCAGCTTCTGGAGGAACTGATGATGATGCTTCTGGCGGTGGTGCTTCTGCTCGTGCTTACTCTGCTGAGGCTGCTCCTGGCGGTGGTGCTTCTGCTGCTGGGTACCCTGCTGAAGCTGCTCCTCGTCCTGCTGGAGCTGCTCATCCTGCTCATTCTCCTGGACTTGCTCGTCCTGCTCGTGCTCCTGGTCTTGCTCGTCCTGCTCGTGCTCCTGGTCTTGTTCATCTTGATCGTTCTGCTCGTGCTTCTGGTCCTGCTCGTGCTCCTGGTCTTGCTGGCACTACTGGTGCTTACTCTGCTGCTGCTGATCCTGGTCCTGCTGGTCCTGGTCCTGCTGGTCCTGCTGCTGCTGCTTCTGCTGCTGCTGCTGCTGATGATGATGAAGATCCTGCTGGTGCTGGTGCTGCTGCTGGTGCTGCTGCTGCTGATTATGATCCTGCTGGTGATGATGATGATGATGATGATGATGATGATGATGATGATGATGATGATCCTGCTGGTGCTGCTGCTGCTGGTGGTGTGGAGGAGCAGCCCCTACTACCTAGGAGCCCCTCTGATGAGGGCAAATCTGGTCCTGCCAAAGGGAGGAAGAGACATATGCGGGGACAGGAGAGGAGGCAATACTCCATTGAGGAGGAACACGAGGATGAGGTGCTGGAGTGGCTGAGAGAGAATGACTATCTGAGGCGGAAGGGACACTGTCTCTACAGGGACACCAAATGGAAGCATGCTGCTTGGAGAGAGAAGGCAGAGAGTCTGGGCTACACTTTGGAGGTGCTCCTTGGCTGGTGGAAGCACATGCACACCTGGTACGGGAGGCTGCACCTGAAGAAATCTGGCCAGGCCATGGTTAGGCTGATGGACAGAGAGACGTACGTCATGGCCAGGTGCAGCTTCCTGGAGGGTGAGGTCCGCCACTGAGGAGCGGCACCTCTCACTACCCTCTATCTCCAGCAGCCTGCTGAGAGCCAGTCCTCAGCAGCCGGCCGAGAGTCAGCTCCTGCCTCCAGGCAGGTTTCTATGGAGCGTGCCACAGTGGAGAAACCCCCCCCCCCACAGCTGTACTGACCATGGTGGAATGCGTGGAGGACTCCATGGTGCAGTGGGAGAAAGGAGACAGCATGTCCACCACAGCCCTACCCGCACCCAACCCCAGATCCACCTCCACAGAAAGGCACAGAGCCAGACCGGAGGGGCAGAGCCACACTGTCCTGCTGGAGATCAGGGACACCATCTGGAGCAGCATAGATCTCCTCTCTCAGCTGGTCCACACTGACTCCTCATCCTCCAACCACAAGCCCTTCCTCACCTATGTGAACCAGACCTTCATGGACATGGCTATCTTTGATTCACACTTGCTTGGTGGAAACTTTTAGAAATGGTTTAAGACTTTGCATGCTTGTGGGATGGGTTAAGATAGCAGTGGGGTGGGCAGGGATACCTTTGGGATGGGTAATAGCTGTGGGATGGGCAGGAATAATTGTCAGATGGGCAAGGATACCTGTGGAATGGGTTAGGATATCTGTGGGATGGGTTAAAATAGCAGTGGGATGGGCAGAGATACCTGTGGAATGAGCAGGGATACCTTTGGGATGGGTAATAGCTGTGGGATAAATAAACCTCCAGTGCAAGCATAGTGGGACTGTATGGTCCACGCTCCCAGGTGCCACACCTATGGCCCTTTATTATAATAATAATGTAATAATCATCCACACATGTCAACATAAACACAACTCTTTATTAAATGCCCTGTTCATTGTAGGCCCACCCAACATATATGGCCCAATCTCATCCGTGTGATGAGACAGGCTGAAGGAAGCATCCATTAATCATCTATCATCCTGTCTTGCCACTCCACCGCTCCAGCTGGGGAGTTGCACCAGTATTTCAGGAGGTTGCGCTGCTTCTTCCCTTCACGTGAAGCTCTGTTGGGGCCTTGCACATCCTGAGTGTCTATCAGGTTTCACCCTTGCCTCCATTCACCAGGCTCCATATCCCCATTGCCTTGCTGGAGGTTCACGAGCCTTTTCTGCAAGACTGGGTAGCGGGTGCGCATGAGATTGTGCAGGATGCAGCAAGCTTCCATGGTCCTCCTCATGGTCTGTAGGCGTTGCTGCATGGGGGTGAGAAGTACCTGGAACCTGTTGGCCAGGATGCCAAAGGCGTGCTCCACCATCCACCTTGCCCTGGACAGCCTGTAATTGAAGATCCTCTCTTCACGGGTGAGGAGTCTGGAAGTGTAGGGCTTCATGAGGTAGGTTCTGAGGGAGAAGGCGTCATCCCCCACGATGAAGTAGGGCACATCTTGCGTGTCGTTGGACAGTGGGTCTGGATCTGGGAAGCCCACGATGAGGTTGCGCTCCAGCCCCTCCTTGAGGTCACTGGCGTTGTATACCTGGGCATCTGAACATGACCCATTGCCTGAAGCATCAATATACATGAACTTAGTCAGCATTGACCATGGCAAAGAGGACGATGCTGAAGAAGTCCTTGTAGTTGAAATAAGTGGACCCCGAATTGGCTGGCACTTTGTAGGCCACGTGCTTCCCATCTATGTCTCCAATGGTGTGGGGGAAGTTCCACTTCTGATACCACTGCTCTGCAACTTTCTTCCATCCTTCTTCAGTGGTGGGGCACTGGAGGAGCTCCTCCATGTATTCTTCGATGATGGCCTGCACCACTTCTCTGACCACAATGCTGATGGTGTTGTGTGGCACCCATGTACTGCATGCTCCTGTAGGTGGTACCTGAGGCCAGGTGGCGCAGAGTGAATGCCACCTTGAGCCCAGGTTCCAGGCTGGGCCGGAAGTTGGTGTTTGCCTTGGTCAACCTGGGTGTCAGCCGCTGCACAACTTAGTCAAACATGGCTGGAGGCATCCTCATGAAGTTTTGGAATGCACGAGTGTCTTCGTTCCTGAGCTCCACCATCATCTTGTTGTACAGTCCATACTCTACTCTTCTCCCAATCCATCTTCGGACCCAGATGCTTCTTGGCTGCCTCTTTTTCTTCCCGTAGTAGAGTTCACAGAGCCTGTAGATGGCTTCGCACTGTTGCAGAATGATGGTGGCTGCCAAAAGGAGTGTGTGACAATCCATGGTGGAGATGACTGGATGCTGTGGAAGAGGAAGAGTCAGATGAAGGCTGCAGAGGTCTGCACAGCTGAGCTGCTGGTCTGAAAGTGAGATCCAGGTGAGTTGCTCCCCCTTTTTATAGGCAGTATAGGTTTTCCACTCTGTGTCCCTTTGTATCCTCTAGGCATCCTCTAGGCATCCTTAATATCTGAGATGGGTTCCCTCTGCAAAAGTTTTTTCCGTTTTAAATGCTTTCTTTGCGAGCTGCATCCACTTTCATCCTTTCTCCATCTGTTCTGCATCCATTCCGCATCCGTTCCGCATCCATTCCGCATCTGTTCCGCTTCCTCCCTGCGTCTGAGCGGATCAAGTTGCGCGGATGTGTAGCGGATGCATAGCGGATGCCTAGCAGATATAGCGGATGCGTAACAGATGCAGAATGGATGCCTAGTGGATGCCTAGCGGATGCAGAACAGATGCATTGGATACATTTTCCGCGCAAAAGTTTTGAGCAGCTCAAAACCCTGCAGATGAAACGTCAATAGATGGATTCTGGACGGATAGAGAGGAAGCAAAACGGAGGCAATGAGTACAGAACGGAAGCATCACATTAACCAACGGATGGTAAGTGTTTTTCTCTGTTTTACATCCTCTTTCCATCCGTTGGTGCAGTGTGACACGGGCTTTAGTTGTTGCAGAATAAAGCCCCATTTAATGTTGTAAAATGCCTTTTGGGCATCCACAAACAATAATACCACCTGTTCCCCACAATGTTCTTCATAGAATTCCAATTTACTCTTATTAAATTGGAATTCTAGGATTCTAGAATTACTCTATAATTACTCTTATGTTATTTTTAAGTTGTCTTTTTGGAAGAAAAGCTTTCTGGTCAGTGTGTATGAAATCTTTTTTTAAAAGATTAAGTCTATCAGCTATTATTGATGCAAAAATCTTATAATCTATATTTAAAAGAGATATTAGTCTATAATTTTTAATAAGTGTTTGTATTATTTTTAGAAATAATTGTAATGGTTGCTTCTCTCCATATTTGTGGTATTTTGGCATCTTCTTGGACTACATTAAATATTTTCCTAAGATTTCTTGATGATCTTTGTATAGTTTTTCTGGAAGTCCATCTGGGCCTAGAGCTTTGTTATTTTTTTTGTTTAGATTAGATTAGATTAGATTCAACTTTATTGTCATTGCCATGGATACAGGCAATGAAATGCAGTTAGCATCCAACCAGAAGTGAAAAAAAAAGTAAAATGTAAATATATGTATGCAAATATGCAAGGCATCTATGAATATGTCAATGGAAAACACAACAAAATGTATGTACACGAGCATAGAAAAATAAGTGTGACTGCACATGTATGAACATATACAACTGTACAAAATATTTTTGGACACATTGAATATAAGTAAAAATGCACAGAGAATTATACAAAATACACCATATATTATCAAAGGAAGCATCAGCATATGTGTGGGGACAAACGAACTGAGGAGTTCAGCAAGGAAACTGCTGTGTGGTAAAAACTGTTCCCCAGCCTGCTGGTATTAGACTGCAGGCACCTGAACCTCCTCCCCCAGATGGAAGAAAAACAACAATCTGTGGGCTGGATGGAAGAGGTCCTTAATGATGCTGTGGATTTTATGCAGACATCATTTCCACTGAATGTCCACAATGGCAGGAAGTGGAATCCCCATAACAGTGGGATGATTTTCACCATCCTCTGTAATGCCTTTTTTCTTTTATAGTGCAATTTCCATGCCAAACTGAGATACAGCTAGTTAAGATGCTCTCGACTGTGCAATGGTAGAAATGAGTCAGAATAGCTGAGGAAAGGTGAATCTTTCTCAGTAATCACAGGAAGAAGAGGTGCTGGTGAGCTTTCTTAAGCCCCTGTCACACAGCACCAATGGATGCAAAAAGAATGTAAAACAGAGAGAAACACTTGCCATCCGTTGGTGAATGCGATGCTTCCGTTCTGTACTCACTGCGTCCGTTTTTCATCCTCTCTATCTGTCCAGCATCTGTCTAATGACATTTCATCCACTCAAAAAGTTTTGAGCTGCACAAAACTTTTTGAGCGGAAAATGTATCCAGCGCGTCCATTCTGCATACAATACGCATACGGGGAACATCCGTTAGACATCCATCGTCACCCGTTACGCGTCCGCTATATCCGCTAGGCATCCACTGCACATTCGCGCAACTCGCATCTGCTCCAGCGGAAAACAGACACAGGGAGGAAGCGAAATGGACGTGGAATGGACACGCAGCGTTACTAGCACAGACAGAGAAAGGATGAAAGTGGATGCAGCTCACATACAAAGCATTAAAACGGAAAAAACGTTCGCATAGGGGACGTCTCTCGGATATTTAGGATGTCTGCAGGATGTCTAGAGGATGCAAAAGGACACCTAGCGGAAAACCTATATTTCCTATAAAAAGAGGGAGGAACTTACTTGGATCTCACTTTCAGTCCAGCAGCCCTGCTGTGCAGACCTCTTCAGCCTTCATCTGGCTCTTGCTCTTCCACAGCATCCAGTCATCTCCACCATGGATCATCACACACTCCTTTTGGTAGCCACCATCGTTCTACAAAAGTGCAAAGCCATCTACAGGCTCTTTCACCTGTTCTACGAAAAGAAAAGGAGGCATCCAAAAAGTGTCTGGGTGTGAAGATGGATCACAAGAAGAGCTGAGTACGGACTGTATAACAAGCTGATGGTGGAGCTGAGGAACAAAGACATTTGTGCATTCCAGAACTTCATGAGGATGCTGCCAGCCATGTTTGATGAAGTTGTGGAGCAGCTGAGACCCAGGTTCACCAAGCAGAGCACCAACTTCTGGCCCAGCCTGGACCCTGGGCTCAAGGTGGCACTGACTCTATGCCACCTAGCCTCAGAGACTACGTACAGGAGCATGCAGTACGCCTGGAGGGTGCCACACAACACCATCAGCATTGTGGTCAGAGAAGTGATGTAGGCCGTCATCGAAGAATACCTGGAGGAGCTCCTCCAGTGCCCCTCCACTGAAGAAGGATGGAAGAAAGTTGCAGAGCAGTGGTATCAGAGGTGGAACTTCCCCCACACCATTGGAGACATAGATGGGAAGCACCTGGCCTGCAAAGCTCCAGCCAAGTCGGGGTCCACTTATTTCAAGTACAAGGGCTTCTTCCGCATCGTCCTCTTCGCCATGGTCGATGCTGACTACAAGTTCATGTACATTGATGCTTCAGGTAACGGCTCATCTTCAGATGCCCAGGTATACAACGCCAGTGACCTCCAGGAGGGGCTGCAGCGCAACCTCATCGTGGGTTTCCCAGATCCAGACCCCCTGCCCAACGACACACAAGATATGCCCTATTTCATCTTGGGGGATGACGCCTTCTCCCTCAGAACTTACTTCATGAAGCCCTATACTTCCAGATGCCTCACCCGTGAAGAGAGGATCTTCAACTACAGGCTGTCCAGGGCAAGGTGGGTGGTGGAGAACACCTTTGGCATCCTGGCCAACAGGTTCCAGGTACTTCTCACCACCATGCAGCATCGCCCACAGACCGTGAGGAGCATCGTGGAAGCTTGCTGCATCCTGCACAATCTCATGTACACCCGCTAGCCAGTGTTGCAGAATAGGCTCGTGGACCACCAACAAGGCAATGGGGACATGGAGCCTGGTGAATGGAGGCAAGGGCGAAACCTGATAGATACTGTGGATGTGCAAGGCCCCAACAGAGCTTCATGTGAAGGGAAGAAGCAACGCAACCTCCTGAAACACTGGTGCAACTTTCCAACTGGAGCAGTGGAGTGGCAAGACAGGATGTGGTAGATGCTTAATGGATGCTTCCTTCAGCCTGTCTCATCACACTGATGAGATTGTGCCATGTATGTTCAGTGGCCCTACAATGAACAGGGCATTCAATAAAGAGTTGTGTTTATGTTGAAATGTGTTGATGAATGATTAAATTGTTATTGATAATAAAGGGCCATAGGTGTGGCACCTAGGAGGGTGGACCATACAGTCCCACTATGCTTGCACTGGAGGTTTATCTATCCCACAGTTATTACCCATCCCACAGGTATCCCTGCCCATCCCAAAGCTGTTACCCACCCCAAAGGTATCCCTGCCCATCCCACAGCTATTACCCATCCCAAAGGTATCCCTGCCCATCCTACAGCTATTACCCATCCCAAAGGTATCCCTGCCCATCCCACTGCTATCCTTACCCATCCCACAAGCATGCAAAGGCTTAAACCATTTCTAAAAGTTTCCACCAAGACTTTATTGACTAAAAGAACTGAAGCAAGTGTGTGAAGCAAAGATAATCTTTATTAATAAAAATCTGTAAAAGAAAATGACCCAAGTGTCCCAAGCAAAGATAAAGTCATCAGGTAGCAACCCAGTCTCTGGCACTCTTCTCAGTCACTCTGAGGCATGCCCATAGTTTCAGGGGTGAAGGTCTTGGTGCTGTGGAGGTGGCTGCTGCTGGATTGCTGGTCTGAGGCGCCATTGGGGTGCCTGGCCCCAAGAGGACAACAGGGGATGGTGTGTGGAGGATGCTCTCAGAGAGCTGGCTCAGTCCTGTAATGTTGAGAACCCCTTCCTCCATGACATGGGGTTTCAGTCCCAAGACAGATGACAGATGTTCTGAGGCTGGGCTTTGCTATGGGGTGGAGGAAGTAGGAGTGTAATGGGGATGTCTGGTCTGCAGGTGAGGCGTGGGTGACATCTGTGGTGTGGGTGGCATCTGTTGCATGGGTGGCATCTGTGGCATGGGTGACATAGGTGGCGTGGGTGGCATTGGTGGTGTCGGTGGCATCGGTGGCATAAGTGGCATCGGTGGCACTGGTGGCATTCGATGTATCTGTGCCTGGACTGGGAAGGGCTGCCTGTGCTGCTGGAGCTCCTGGTAGCTCCTGGAAGGGCAATGACATCACCTGGGGTGGAGGAGAAGACCTGGACTGGGTGGGAGCAGGTTCAGCTGGGTCTGGAGGGTTGTGAAGAAGACCGGTGATCCTGTCCTTGATCACCTGGTACTGTGATTCGGACATGTCCAGGAGGGTCTGGTTGACGTAGGTGAGGAAGGGCTTGTGGTTTGAGGATGGTATGTCAGTGTCTACCAGCTGAGAGAGGAGATCTACGCTGCTTTTGATGGTGTCTCTGATCTCCAGCAGGACAGTGTGGCTTTGCCCCTCCAGTCTGGCTCTCTGCCTGCTTTCTGTGGAGGTGGAGCTGGGGGTGGATGTGGGTTGGTCTCTGGTGGAAGTGCCCTCTCCTTGTTCCCACTGCATCAGGGGGTCCTCTACGCGCTCTGCCATGGGAGTGCAGCTGTTGGGGGGGGTCTCTGTCATGGGACGCTCCACAGATACCTGCCTGGACACAGGAGCTGAGCCAGAAGAGGACTGGCTCTCTGCGGGCTACCTGAGAGAGAGCGTTGTCGGAGGGGCTGCTCCTCGGTGGCAGATCTCACCCTCCAAGAAGCTGCACTTGGCCATCACATAGGTCTCTCGGTCAGTCAGCTTGACCGTGGCCTGGCCAGATTTCTTGAGGTGCAGCTTCCCATACCAGGTGTGCTGTGCTTCCACCAGCCAAAGAGGACCTCCAAAGTGTAGCCCAGGCTCTCCACTTTCTCTCTCCAAGCAGCCTGCTTCCTTTTGGTGTCTCGATAGAGCCTGTGTCCCTTCCGCCATAGATATTTGTTCTCCCTCAGCCATTCCAGCACTTCATCCTCATGTTCCTCTTCAATGGAGTATTGCCTCCTCTCCCGTTCACGCGTATGCCTCTTCCTCCCTCTGGCAGGGCCATCTGGGCCCTCATCAGAGGGGCTTCGAGGTTCTAGGGGCTGCTCCACCACACCACCAGCAGCAGCAGCAGCAGCAGCAGCAACAGTAGCAGCAAAAGCAGCACCAGTAGCAAAAGCAGCACCAGCAGCACCAGCAGGACCAGCAGGACCAGGAGCACCAGAAGCACCAGCAGCACCAGGAGCACCAGGAGCACCAGCAGCACCAGCAGGACCAGGAGCAGGAAGCAGAGTAAGCACCAGCAGAAGTACCAGCACCAGTAGCATCACCAGCAGAGTGAGCACCAGCAGAAGCACCAGCACCAGGAGCAGCGCCAACAGAAGCTCCAGCACCAGAAGAGTCATCCCGAGCAGCAGAAGCCCTAGCAGAAGCAGAGTCAGGGTCAGGGGGTGGGATGGTGGCCCTGTCCTTCTTGCCAGGGCTGGCAGCAGATGGCACAGGCTTCCTCTTCTTCCCCATGGTTGTTGGCTGGCTGGAGCTGTGTCTGGCAGCAGGTTTTTCCTCTGAATGGTGACCTGCTTGCGAGCTTCTTCCCTTTATATCCGTGGGACTGATGCAATGCATCCTCCCCGCATGCACAGTGAATGCTTTGCATCCGCTAGGCATCCGCTAGGCATCTGCTAGGCGTCTGTGATGCATCCGCTTCATCCGCTCGGCATCCGCTCTGCATCCGTTCCTTCCATTGCGCGTCTGCTTCACTGTGCTCTCCTGGAAGCCCTGCGGATGTGCCATCCACTTCCATCCGCTTCCATCCGCTAGGCTTCCATGGAGCATCTGCTTTACATCCTCGCTACATCCTCTCCCCATGCATTCCTTTCCATTGTTGTCCACTCTGCTTATGCAAATTCGGGGCACTTTTGAGAGCAGATAACAATGGATGGAATACAAGATGGAACCATTTTCTCGTCAGCTGTGGCCTTTTTACATACGTTTTGCATCCGTCGGCCTATGTGACAGGCCCTTTAATCAGACTAGCGGTCTGCCAGGACAAGTCCTCAGAGAGGTGGATCCTCAGGAACTTGAAGCTGGTAACATGTTTATTTATCACCCCAATAACTTCAGATAGTCTTATCTCTTCATTTAACATATTTTTTGTTTCAGTAATACTGCTTTCTTTAAACATTGTATTATTTTTTCTTCTATAGTGTGGCAATCTTCATTATATAATTTCTCATAAAATCCCTGGATAATATCTTTCTTTCCTCCTCCTGATGGTATATCTTCATTTGTAATTTGGTGATCCAGCTTTTTTCTCTCAGCTTCTTCAGTTTATGAGCTAACCATCGTCCCAGTTTATTAGCATTCTCAAAGAAATTTTGTTTTGTCTTTTTTAGTTGTCATGCTAATTCTTCTTTTTCAAGTAAGTTTATTTTGTGTTTAATTAGATCCATTTGTTTTTTTAGATTTCTTTTTTGTGGTTCTTCCTGGAGTTTTGTTTCCAATATATTATATTCTCCCTCTAGGGTTCTCCATCATGTTTTTATTATTATTATTATTATTATTATTATTATTATTATTATTATTATTATTATT
>BLBF01000019.1:4755238-4799620 GCA_015471245.1 Laticauda colubrina | reverse complement strand
GTCCAACACATGAAAACCACAGGTCACAGCATCAACTTCAATGGCACCAAAACCCTAGCCACTATAGAAAACCCCAGCCACAGAATCATCAGAGAAGCCATAGAGATTAAAAAAAGACCTGACAGCATGAATAGAAGAGATGATTCCACCAGACTGTCAATCATTTGGAAGCCTGCACTCTCAAATAGAAAGATCTCCATGCCACAAGCCAGGCAAACACCTGGGCAAAAACAGACTCCCTCTGATAGCTCCAACCTAACCCCCCCCACCAGGCACCCAGGTGAAACCCAGCTTGCTAATGAATAGCAGCTTGCTAATGAAGAGCAGCCGTCCCTTCACACGGAGCCAAGCTGCACTAAAAGCCTCCAACACAAGAACAGACTGTTGCCAGCCAATGAAAGCCACAAAACAGACAGAAGAAACCAGGAACACCAATCAATCAAACTCCAAGTCCGATGAACACAGGTCCAGGCTCCCAACCAATCAGAATGGACCAGCCTCAAATTTAAAACCAGGAGCTGTAAGACCCATATCCATACAGAAGCCTGATGATGGCAGATGAGATTCTGCTGAAACGTTGCTGCAACTTTTACAGAACTACAGTGACGTGGGATAATACCCGAAGGAAGCTAAACAGCACACACACACACACACACACACACACACACACACACACACACACACACATATATATATATATATATATATATATATATATATATATATAAATAAAGTAGTGCGTACACAGCTTGTATAACAGTGTAAATGTGCTATCCTGTCAAAATAACACAACACACATCCATTAATGTCTAAACCCCTGGAACAAAAGTGAGTACATTCCTAAGTGATGTCCAAATGGGACCTAAGTAGATGTTTTCCCTCCCTGGGGGCATGTGGCTCATTCATGGTACAAGGTCTCAGGTATGAAGGAGGAGCAAGTGTGTTAAATGTGGTGTTATTGCTCTCACTATCATATTGGTCACTGGAACACATGGCACCTCATGGCAATGAACTCTCTGAGGATCTGAAAAAATGAATTGTTGCTCTACATAAAGATGGCCTCGGCTATAAGAAGATTGCCAAGATCCTGAAACTGAGCTGCAGCATGGTGACCAAGACCATACAGTGGTTTAACAGGACAGATTCCACTCAGAACAGGCCTCACCATGGTCGCCCATGCTCAGTATCATAGCCAGAGGTTGGCTCAGTGAAATAGATGCACGAGTCCTTCCAAAATTGCAGAGATTGAAAGGGTGGCGTCACTTGTCAGTGATCAGACCATATGCTACACACTGCATCAAATTGGCCTGCAGGGCTGTCATCCCAGAAGGAAGCCTCTTCTAAAGATAATGCACAAGAAAGCCTGCAAATGGTTTGCTACAGACAAGCAGACTAAGGACATGGATTTCTGGAACCATGTCCTATGGTCCAATGAGCCCAAGATAAACTTATTTGGTTCAGATGGTGTCAAGTGTGCATGGGAGCAACCAGGTAAGGAGTACAAATTTAAATTTATCTTGCCTACAGTCAAGCATAGTGGTGGGAATGTCATGGGCTGGGGCTGCATGAGTGCTTCCAGCACTGGGGAGTTAAAGTTCATTGAGAGAACCATGAATGACAACATGTACTATGACATATTGAAGCAGAGCATGATCCCCTCCCTTTGGAGACTGGGCCGGTGGGCAGTATTCCAACATGATAACCAACCCAAACACACCTCCAAAACGACCATTGCCTTGCTAAAGAAGCTGAGGGTAAAGATAATGGACTGGCCAAGCATGTCTCCAGACCTAAACGTTATTGATCATTTGTGGGGCATCTTGAAATGGAAGGTGGAGGTGTGCAAGGTACCTAAAGCCCATGTCACACTGAACCAACAGACGCAAAGAGGATGTAAAATGGACAAAAAACCTTGCCATCCGTTCGAAAACACTATGTACTCACTGCCTCCGTTTTGCTTCCTCTCTATCCGTCCCGCATCCGTTTATTGACATTTCATCCACTCCTAAAGTTTTGGGCTGCCTAAAACTTTTGCGCGGAAAATGTATCCAGTTCGTCTGTTCTGCATCCGCTACGCATCCGCTACGCATCCGCTACGCATCCGCTATGCATCCGCTACGCATTCATTACGCATCCACTATATCCGCTTGGTGTCCGCTACGCATCTGCGGAACTCCATCTGCCCGGACGCAGGGAGGAAGTGGAACGGATGCCTAGCGGATGCAGCACGGAAACAAAGCATTTAAAACGGAAAAAACATTCGCAGAGGGGACCTATCTCAGATATTAAGGATGTCTAGAGGATGCCTAGAGGATGCCTAGCGGAAAACCTATACTGCCTATAAAAAGGGGGAGCAACTCACCTGCATCTCACTTTCAGAACAGCAGCCCAGCGGTGCAGACCTCTGCAGCCCTCATCTGGCTCTTCCTCTTCCACAGCATCCAGTCATGTCCACCGTGGATTGTAACAAAGTCATTTCGGCAACCACCACCGTCCTGCAACAGTGCGAAGCCATCTGCAGGCTCTGTGAACTCTACTGCAAGAAGAAAAGGAGCCACCCAAAAAGAGTCTTGATCCGAAGATGGTTCACCAGAAGAGCAGAGGACGGACTGTACAACAAGCTGATGGTGGAGCTCAGGAACGAAGACACTTGGGCGTTCCAGAACATCATGAGGATGCCTCCAGCCATGTTTGATGAAGTTGTGCAGTGCCTGACACCCAGGTTGACCAAGGCAAACACCAGCTTCCGGCCGAGCCTAGAACCTGGGCTCAAGGTGGCATTCCCTCTGCGCCACCTGGCCTCAGGGACCTCCTACAGGAGCATGCAGTACAGCTGGAGGGTGCCATCCAACACCATCAGCATTGTGGTCAGAGAAGTGGTGCAGGCTATCATCGAAGAATACAAGGAGGAGCTCCTCCAGTACCCCTCCACTGAAGAAGGATGTAAGAAAATTGCAGAGCAGTGGTATCAGAAGTGGAACTTACCACACACTGTTGGAGCCATAGATGGCAAGCACTTGGCCTGCAAATCTCCAGCCAAGTCGGGGTCCACTTATTTCAACTCCAAGGGCTTCTTCAGCATCTTCTTCTTCGCCATGGTCGATGCTGACTACAAGTTCATGTACATCGATGCTTCAGGCAACAGCTCATCTTCAGATGCCCAGGTATACAATGCCAGTCACCTCAAGGAGGAACTGGAACACAACCTCATGGTGGGCTTCCCAGATCCAGAACCCCTGCCCAACGACACATGAGATGTGCCCTACTTCATCGTGGGGGATGATGCCTTCTCCCTCACAACCTACCTCATGAAGCCCTACACCTCCAGACTCCTCACTCATAAAGAGAGGATCTTCAACTACAGGCTGTCCAGGGCAAGGCGGGTGGTGGAGAACGCCTTTGGCATCCTGGCCAACAGGTTCCAGGTACTTCTCATCACCATGCAGCATTGCCCAAAGACCGTGAGGAGGATTGTGGAAGCTTGCTGCATCCTGCACAATCTCATGCGCGCCCGCTACCCAGTCTTGCAGAACAGGCTCGTGGACCTCCAGCAAGGCAATGGGGACATGGAGCCTGGGGAATGGAGGCAAGGGCAAAACCTGATCGACACTGAGGATGTGCAAGGCCCCAACAGAGCCTCACATGAAGCGAAGAAGCAGCGCAACCTCCTGAGACAATGGTGCAACTCCCCAGCTGGAGCAGTGGAGTGGCAAGACAGGATGGTAGATGCTTAATGGATGCTTCCTTCAGCCTGTCTCATCACATGGATGAGATTTGGCCATGTATGTTTGGTTGGCCTACAATGAACAGAGCGTTTAATAAAGAGTTGTGCTTATGTTGATATGTGTGGATAATTATTACATTATTATTGATAATAAAGGGCCGTAGGTGTGGCACCTGGGAGGGTGGACCATGCGGTCCCACTATGCTTGCACTGGAGGTTTATCTACCCCACTGCTATCCTAACCCATCCCATAGCTATTACCCATCCCACAGGTATCCTAACCCATCCCAAAGCTATCCTTACCCATCCCACAAGCATGCAAAGGCTTAAACCATTTCTCAAAGTTTCCAGCAAGACTTTATTAAAAAAAAAGAAATGAAGCAAGTGTGTCAATCATAAATAGACTTTATTAACAACAAGCTATAAAACAAAAATGAGTCTCTGGCACTCCTCTTGGTCGCTCAATCTCAGGGGTGAAGGGTGCAGGTGCTGTGGAGGTGGCTGGTGCTGGAGTCCTTGTCATCAACTCCTCCAGAAGCAGAAGCAGCAGAAGCACCAGTCCCAGAAGAGCGAGCCCGTGCTGCATTAGCCCCAGGAGAACCAGAGTGAGGGCCAGGGGGCGGGATGATAGCCCTGTCCCTCTTGCCAGGGCTGGCAGCAGGTGGCTGAGGCTTGCTGTGCTTCCGAATGGTTGTGGGGTTGCTGGCTGGCAGGGAGGCTGGCAGGAACCAAGGCTGGCAGGGAGGCTGGCAGGGAGGCAGGCACCAAGGCTGGCAGGGAGGCAGGCACCAAGGCTGGCAGGCAGGCAGGCAGGCAGGCAGGCTGGCTGGCAGGCAGGCAGGCAGGCACCAAGGCTGGCAGGGAGGCTGGCACCAAGGCTGGCAGAAAGGCTGGCAGGCAGGCAGGCACCAAGGCTGGCAGGTTGGCTTGCAGGCAGGCAGGCACCAAGGCTGGCAGGCAGACATTAACCAAGGCTGGCAGGAAGGCAGGCAGCAAGGCTGGCAGGCAGACCGGCTGGCAGCAAGGCTTGCAGGCAGGCTGGCAGCAAGGTTGGCAGGGAGGCTGGCAGCAATGCTGGCAGGGAGGCTGGCAGCAAGGCTGGCAGGGAGGCTGGCAGCAAGGCTGGCAGGCAGGGCAGGCAAGGCAGTCGATGTGTCTGGCAGCAGGTCTTTCCTCTGAATGGCGACCTGCTTCCAAGCTGCTTCCGTTATATCTGCGGGGCTGACGCAATTCATCCTCCCCGCATGTGCAATTAACGCCAGGCATCCATTAGGCTTCCGCTGTGCATCCGCTAGGCTTCCGCTCTGCATCCACTTCATCCGCTGTGCATCCGCTCTGCATCCTCTGTATCCGTTCCACGTCCGCTTTGCTGAGGTCCCCCAGATGCCTAGCGGACGTGCCATCCGCTCCCATCCGCTCCCATCCGCTGGGCTTCCGTTCCGCATCCGCTTTGCATCCGCCCTGCGTCCTCCCCACGTCCATGTTATCCGCTCCGGTTATGCAAATTTTTCGCTCTTTTGAGAGTGGATAACAATGGATGGAACATTTTTCTCATCTGCTGTGTCCTTTTTGCATCCGTTGGCCAGTGTGACATGGGCTTAACATCCACCAACTCCATGACATTGCCCTGGAGGAGTGGAAGATGACTCCAGTGGCAACCTGTGAAGCTCTAGTGAATCCCAAGAGGGTTAAGGCACTGCTGAAAAATAATGGTGGCTACACAAAATATTGACACTTTGGGCCCCATTTGGACATTATCACTTAGGGGTTTACTCACTTTTCTTGTTTACACATTAATGGCTATGTGTTGCATTATTTTGAGGGGATAGCACATTTAAACTGTTATACAAGCTGTATACCCACTATTTTACATTGTAGCCAAATGTCATTTCTTCAGTGTCATCACATGAAAAGATATACTTAAGTATATACAAAATGTGAGGGGGTGTACTCACTTCTGTGACATACTGTATATCTCCATTTACCATCATCTTTCCTGTTTGTTTATAGTATATCACCTTAATCATGTTAATAAACCTCTCCCCAAAATATATATCTTTTAGTTGTGCTAGTATGGATTTCCAGTTCATGTTGTCAAATGCTTTCTGTGCATCTAGAAAAATTATTGTAATTTGATTCCCTGGATGTGCTTCATATTACTCCAGTGTATTTAAAATTATTCTCATATTATCTTTGATTTGTCTTTTAGGCAAAAAAAAACATTCTGTTCTGGATGTACAAATTGATTTAATAATATTTTAAGTCTTTCTGCAATTATTGAGGCATATATTTTATAATCCACATTCAATATTGGTCTGTAATTTTTTATCTGTTGTAAATCTGAATCCTTTTTGGGTATGAGGGTGATATATGCTTCCATCCATGAATTTGGTGCTTTTGCTTCTAACAATACTTCATTGAACACTTCCAACATTGGCATACTTAGAATATTTTGTGCCTTTGTCCACTAACTGTCTTATATCTTCAAAGGGAAACTTCACAGAGTAAAAAGAAAAAAGGAAAGGGAAATAGTTTGCTTTTCACTTTATCTGTGTAGCTTTTGCTTGAGTTCCAAGAGCTGTACTATTTAAAAAAGTCTCAGTGTTTCACTCTCTGCCTCAGCTATCTAGCATAACAGCTTACTGGTGCAGGTCTTTTTTGTTTTAACAGTCAGTCTTTATCTTCTTCAGTCTCTCAAGGTTATACTTTCTTTTACTTTCTGCCTTGCACTCCTCATCTTCCACCAGCAGGTGTCACCATTGCTCTGCTTCTCTCCTTTTTCTTCCTTTTATTTTATATTGTACTGTCCAATCCAAGTTTTTCAAAAAAGAAAAAATTTCTAAATCCAAATTTTATAATCCTCAAACTTCCAAGTTAGTCAATGATATATTTGAGGTCCCCAGTCCAGCTTTTTTACTTTTAAAGTTCTTTCACTCTTAAAAAAAATCTCTTGTCTTCTTTCCAGCTTTAAAGATGGCTCTCAGGCTTGCTCACCACTTTTCTTGGAAGGTGGAAGAAAAACAAATCCACCTCCTCTTTTTTGGGTCCCATTCTCACCCAGGCTAATTTCCTGGGAGCTCGTTTCTCAATAGAAGTTAAGGCCCGGTCCCACTGGCCGACGGACACAAAATATATGCATAAAGGACACAGTGGACAAGCAAAATTTTGGGGGTGGCTCCATCCGTTGTCATCCACTCCAAAAATTGGCAAAAAATTGCATAAACAGAATGGAAAAGAACGGAAAAGAATGGATGTGGGTAGTATGTAGAGGGGATGTTAAACGGATGTTCATCGGAAGCTTAGCAGATGGAAGCGCTAGGGGTTCCAGGGGAGAATTTCGAAGCGGATGCATAGTGGAAGGGCGGATGCATCGCGGATGAAGCGGATGCATCATGGACGCCTATAAGAAACAAAGGGATTGCTGCGTGGATGTATATCAGATGCAAAGCATTCACTGCACATGCGGGGAGTATGAATTGCATCAGCCTCATGGATATAAAAGGATGCAGCACGCACACAGTCAGCATACAGGGGAAAGACGTGCTGCCACATACATCTTGCAGGAACACCATGGTTTGTCAGTCAGGCAAGAAGAGGAAGCCCGTGCCTACTTGTTCAAGCCCTGGAAAGGTGAAGAAGGCCAGAACCAGCATCCCACCCCCTGGCACTGACTCTGAAGCTGCTGCTGCTACTGCAGCAGCTGCTGCTGCTGTAGTGGACCAGCTCCAAGGCCCTCAAAGCTTTGCTGCTGAAGGCCCTGCTGCTCAAGCCCCTGAAACCCCTGCTGCTCAAGCCCCTGAAGGCCCTGCTGCTCAAGCCCCTGCCAGAGGGAGGAAGAGGCAAGGGAAGAAGAAGGGAGAGAGGAAACAGTACACCATTTCCGAGGAGCATGAGGATGAGGTGCTGGAATGGCTGAGAGAGAACGAGTACCTCTGGAGAAAGGGCCACAGACTGTATCGGGACACCAAAAGGAAGCAGACAGCTTGGAGAGACATGGCAGAGAGCCTGGTGTACACTGCAGAAGTACTCTTTGGATGGTGGAAGCACATGCACACCTGCTATGGCAAGCTACACCTCAAGAAATCCGTGCAGGCCGCTGTCAAGCTCACTGACCGGGAGATGTACGTCATGGCCAAGTGCAGGTTCCTGGAGGGTGAGATCCGCCATCGAGGAGCAGCCCCTCTGAGACTCCTCTCCCTCAGACAACCCACAGACAGCCAGTCTTCTTCCAGCCAGGAGTCAGCTACCCTGTCCAGGTAGGTGTCTTCAGAGGGCCCCATAGCAGAGACCCCTCAACAGCTGCACTCCCCATGCCAGCGGACTTGGAGGATGACGCCCTGCTGTCACAAATGGAGGAAGAAGCAGCACCACCAGAGGCCAACCCACCCCCACCCCCAGCTCCAGAGGACACTGGCAGAGAGGCAGAGTGGAGAGCCAGGATCACAGTGTGCTGTTGGAGATCAGGGACACAAGGAAGACCAGCACAGAACATCTCTCTCAGCTGGTCCACTGCAACATACTGTCAGCATTCAAGATCTTGTACTATTGCTTTGCATCTTTCGACTGCCATAAGTAACGGGAGGAGGAAGGGAAAGTCTGGGAAGTGAACTGGAGGTGTTAAATTCTTCTGTTGTGTAAATGGGGGGGGGAAGCATACAATAGAGTTAGGTTTCTATTTCTTGCTTAGCTTTTTTTTCTCTGCGCAACTGCAACCCGTTATCAAAATATGCCAAGGTCAATGGACAGAGGCCTCATCATCACCTAAAGATGCCCACATGATCATATTCACAACTTCTAATTGGAAGTGTCATCTGAACTATAGGGGTTGGGAACATTTCCATCACTTTGTATATGTGAATTGCGCGCCTAATTTCTCAGATTCAGAATTCTTTGATTGCTACCACTTCACTTTCAGTAAAAGATGTCTTTTCTCTAAACTAAAGAGTCTAAGTATTTATTTCCTGGATTTTGAATGGAGCTCCACCTGAAATTATTCTGAATCTCAGTCTACCAGCCCACCCGGAGAGAACACCCAATTTTCTTCTGAGGGGGCCTGGACATCATGTCATCTTCAAATAGCAATCAGGAAGACCTGGGAGCCATTGGAGGGCAAGATTCTGTGCTGGTGCAGGAGGCCCAATCGCTAGCAGAGCTTAGTTTGCAAGAGGATCCAGTGGTGAAGCCCAGATGGTCGGTGGGAGTTGATTGGAAAGATCCGGAGGAGGACCCCGCCCCCCCGGGTCACAACTACCCACCGGGGTGGAAAAGAGGAGCCTTGGCAAGAGAAGGAAAAGAGGGAACTCTTGCTGGATCAAGCCAGGAGACTCCTTAATGAAGCCTTTGAACAACCTCAAGCTGCACAAAGGTATGAAGGGGGAGGGGAAGTAGCCCCAGCCAGAAGAAGCAGAGCAACTTCCTCTCCCATAAATCAACCCGATCCAGCAGCAGCCCTGGGGCCTTCAGTGGGAGGTGTGATTCCTAGAAGGCATAGAGCTCCCAGGCTGCCTTCTACTTTAGAAGTAAAATACGGGGGGCATCTCAAAACCTTGGGATTTTTCCTAGCCCAAGTTTGGAGCCATATGGAAGAATATTGGGAGGATTTTCCCACAGAAGCAGCCAAAGTGAGGTGTGTTACCAGGGCTCTGGAGGGAAGAGCGGCAGAGTGGATGGTGACCTTGCATAATGATAATGCTCCTCAGCTGCTGAATTATAACCTATTCATGGCTGCACTGCGGGCTAGGTTTGAGGAGCCATTGGCAGAGCGCAAGGCCCTAATTAGGATGAAAGCCATAAAACAGGGGCGGAGGTCTGTGGCTGACTACACCCAAGAATTTAGACAGTTAGCTGGCCATTTCCGAGGCTGGCCCCAAGAAGCCCTGATAGAACTGTTTAAAGATGGTTTAAATGAAGATGTGTACCAGAGATGCACTGCTAGAAGAGACCCCAATGACTTGCAGATGTGGTACTTGCTGGCAGAAGAAGTGGAGATTGATTTAATCCGAAGTAAATGGCGGGGAGGTTATGGGTGGAGCAAGTTTCCCCCCCATGTCCTCAAGAGGCTCCTAAACCTCAGAAGGGAGGAGTGGCAGCAAGACCCAACCCCTCGGCCTGCTTTCAATGTGGGAAAGAAGGTCACCGGGATGTGAACTGCAGGGTCAAATTGGAGTCAAAGGGGGTGCCAAAGGAAGGAAAGAAACCTGAAAAGTCCCCAGTGAAGCCTCGCGAAACAGCACTAAAGTCGAAAGAGACAGCAGAGGTCGCCCCTCCCACAGGAGAGGAATCAGAAGCCCCCATGACCCCTGAGGAGGAGGATTCTGACTCGGAAGACGACTTCCTGGTAAGTCCAAGCATGGGCCCTATGACCATTCCGGTGAAGTTGAGGGTACCCAATTCAGGGGTCGAAGAGGAAATGCTAGCCTTGTTAGATTCTGGGTGCACAAAGTGTATAATCAACACGGAAGTACTGAAGAAAATGGGCCTAAAGCTAAAACCTTTGAAGATGCCCATTTCCTTTTGCCAACTAGATGGATCAGTGGCTGGAGGTTGCCCCGCCCGTTTTGTCACAGAACCTATAGAAATGATCATGGGAGAGCATGATGAGACCCTGTGTTTTATTGTGGTCCCTGGGATGGAGCAACCATTAATACTGGGATTGCCCTGGCTCCGGAAATGGAACCCCCAGGTTAACTGGAGAAAGGGGTTGTTGCGCATACGCACAAAGCAGCGACTGAGAGGAGGGGCCAGATCTCAGCCGAAGCCTGAGGACCTAATTGAAATAGCTTCCACAGGTACTGAGCCCGTGAAAGATGAGGAGAAAATTCCCAAAGAGTATTGGGATTTAAAAGAAGTGTTCAGTGAGAAGGCCTCGGATGAGCTTCCGCCTCATCGGCCAACAGACTGTGCTATTGAGATTTTGCCTGGGGTGAAGCTCCCGAAACCAAAGTTGTACTCAATGACCCCATGGGAATTGGAAGAGCTAAGATTGTTTATAGATAAAAATCTGGAACATGGTTTCATTCAACCTGCTAGACCCTGGGTAGCGGCCCTAGTGTTGTTCCGGGAAAAGAAAGATGGTTCCAAACACTTGGTGGTGGATTACAGAAATTTGAACACTATTTCTGTGGAAAACATGTACCCCCTTCCTTTGATGAAGGACATGTTGGCCCATTTAGCAAAGGGAAAGATTTTCACGAAGTTGGATTTGAGAGAAGCATACTACCGAATTCGAATTTAGGAAGGGGATGAGTGGAAGACCGCTTTTAACTGCCCGATGGGTTGCTTCCAATTCAACATTCTTCCTTTTGGTTTACAAGGAGCCCCAGCTGTATTCATGCAAATGATCAATCAAGTGTTACATGAACATTTATACAGGGGGGTTCTGGTTTATCTTGATGATATCCTTATCTACACGGAAACTCTGGATGAACATGTGAAGTTAGTGCGGTCGGTTCTACAAAAACTGTGTGCCGCTAAGTTGTATGCTAAATTGTCAAAGTGTGAATTCCACCAAGACAAAATTGACTATTTGGGATATCGCATTTCATCTGAAGGCATCGAGATGGATCCAGAGAAGGTGCATGCCATTCTGGATTGGGCTCCACCACGCACCAGAAAACAACTTCAAAGCTTTTTGGGATTTGCAAAGTTTTACCGGCAATTCATCCCGACGTTTGCTAAGATAGCAATGCTCATCACAAATCTCTTGAAAACAAAAGGGGAAGTGAAGTCAAGGCCAGGAAAGATGCTGGAGTGGTCCATGGAGTGCCAAGCAGCTTTTGAAAAGCTAAAATGACTGTTTGCTGCAGAACCAGTGCTGAAGCACCCAGATATGGACACTCCTTTCCTGATTCAAGCCGATGCAAATGATGTGGCTATTGGAGCAGTATTACTTCAAGCCAACGAGAAAGGGACCTTACAGCCTTGTGCGTATACCTCCCGTAAGCTGTCTGAAACCGAGAGAAGATGGGCCGTCTGGGAGAAAGAAGCTTTTGCAGTTCGTTGGGCCTTACTGACCTGGAGACATTTCCTGGAAGGAGCAAAACACCCATTTGAGGTATGGACTGATCATAAGAATTTGGAAGCCTTAAAAATGCCCCGGAAACTGTCCCCTAAACAAGTTTGCTGGGCCCAGTACTTCAAGCGATTCAATTTCTCCTTGAAGTACATTCCAGGCGGGAAGAACTTCATGGCGGATGCTCTCTCTAGACTACCCCAATATAATAATATGCGCCAGGAGGTGATAAGCCCAATTGTCTCAGCCAAACATCTAGCCGCCCCAGTGATCACCAGAGCCCAAAAGAAGAACCAAGAAGTGGTTTTATCGAATGACCTAACCAAACAATTAAAAGAAGCTTTAAAACTGGATGAATGGTTCCTGGCTCATTCAAGTGACTATACAATTAGAGATGGCTTGGCTTGGGTGGGGGCCAAGTTGTATGTGCCACAGGTGCTGAGGGGCCAAATACTACAACAGGCTCATGATTCTAAAGCAGCTGGCCACTTCAGATTTGTGAAGACCTTACATCTGGTTAAGCGGCAATTCTGGTGGCCTACTTTAAAGAAGGACATTGAAGCTTATGTAGCTAGCTGTCCAATTTGTGCTTCGGCAAAGAGACCTCCTGGTAAGCCAGTAGGATTGTTACAAAATGTAGCTAGACCAACAACTCCCTGGAAAGAAATCTCTATGGACTTTATAGTAGAATTACCCGAAAGTGGTGGAAACACGGTCATCTGGGTAGTGACGGATTTGTTTTCCAAACAAGTACATTGCATATCTTGTTCCAAAATTCCCTCTGCTAAGACGCTGGCTAAACTGTTTATTTCACATATCTATAGGTTACAGGGCGTTCCGGAATGCATAATCTCTGACAGAGGGGTCCAGTTTACCTCAAATTTTTGGAAAGAGTTCCTGAAGTTAATAGGCTCCGCCCAGGGGTTAAGCTCCGCCCACCACCCCCAAACTAATGGGGCCTGTGAGAGGACTAGCGCAGTGTTAGAACAATATCTTAGATGTTACATAAATTATCAACAAGATAACTGGTCCGAATTACTACCGTTTGCCGAAGTGGCATATAACAACTCCGAACACAGTAGTACTGGATTTATTCCATTTAAAGTGGCTTCGGGATAAGATTTCCTTCCCATACCTGAACTTCCTCGTGAAAAACCTAACTTCCATTCATTGGATGAATGGATAACTCAACTCCAACTTTAACTGGCCAGTGACACGCAAAGCATTAGATGAGGCTCATCAAGCTCATAAGAAATTTGCAGACAAGAAAAGATTCCCACAGAAAGAATATAAAGTGGGCGACAAGGTTTTCCTGTCCACCAGATACCTGCAGACCACTCAAAAGTCAAAGAAGCTTGGTCCTAAGTATGTTGGTCCTTTCACGATTGAACGGATTATAAATCCTGTAACAGTCCAGCTGAACTTACCCAAAACTCTTCGACGAATTCATCCGGTATTCCATGTTAGTTTGCTAAAACCTGAACGTACTTCTGATCTAAGACCCATCCAAGCTGACCCTCCCATACCAATACTGATTGAAGGCGAACAGCATTTTGAAGTTAAAGAAATTCTGGACTCTCGCAAATGGAGGGGTCGACTCCAGTATCTTGTAGCCTGGAAACATTTCCCTTCTTCGCAAGCCGAATGGGTTAACGAAACCGACGTTAAAGCCCCTAAGTTGATCAAAGCATTTCGTTCCAAGTATCCTGATAAGCCTTAGGAGTGTATTGTTTTGTAATTGCTGAATGATTAATAATTGTCTTTATATTTTCTCCTCTCTCTCTTCTAGGACTGATGGTTTTCCTTTTTCTAGGAGGGCCGAATGTCAGTCTTCAAGATCTTCTACTATTGCTTTGCATCTTTCGACTGCCATAAGTAACGGGGGGAGGAAGGGAAAGTCTGGGAAGTGAGCTGGAGGTGTTAAATTCTTCTATTGTGTAAATGGGGGGGGGGAAGCATACAATAGAGTTAGGTTTCTATTTCTTGCTTAGCTTTTTTTTCTCTGCGCAACTGCAACCCGTTATCAAAATATGCCAAGGTCAACGGACAGAGGCCTCATCATCACCTGAAGATGCCCACATGATCATATTCACAACTTCTAATTGGGAGTGTCATCTGAACTATTGGAGGTGGGAACATTTCCATCACTTTCTATATGTGAATTGCGCGCCTAATTTCTCAGATTCAGAATTCTTTGATTGCTACCACTTCACTTTCAGTAAAAGATGTCTTTTCTCTAAACTAAAGAGTCTAAGTATTTCTTTCCTGGATTTTGAATTTAGCTCCACCTGACACATACCATCCTCGGCCTGGAAGCCCTTCATCACCTACGTGAGCCAGACCCTGAGGGACTTACCCGAGGCCCAGCCCTTCATCACCTATGCAAGCCAGACCCTGAGGGGCCTGCTTGAGGCTGCGTACCAGGAGATGAAGCAGAAGATCACAGCACTTCTGCACAACCCTCAAGGCCCAGCTGAAGCTGCTCCTACCCGGTCCAGGTCTGCTCCTCCACCTCAGGCGATGTCACAGCCGTTCCATGGCTTTCAACAGCCCCTCACCTACCAAGGCTACGACTACCAGGACTTCCCACAGCAGAAGCAGAACTTCCCAGTCCAGGCACAGGTTCATCAGACACCACAGATGCCAATCCTCATCCAGCTGCAGACCAGACAGCTCCACTACACTCCTCCTTCCTCCACCCCACAGCCAAGCCCGTCAACGGACAATCTGTCATCAGTATTGGGCCTGACATCTCAAGTCCTTGATGAAGGGCCTCTCAACCTCACGGTACTGAGTCAGCTCTCAGATAGCTTCCTGAACACACCACCACCTGTTGTACCCTCAGGGCCAAGCACCCCAATGGTGCCTCAGACCAGCACTCAAGCCACAGCCACCTCCACAGTCCCTGCCCGCTTAACAGCTAAGACCATGGACATGACTCAGAGTGACTGAGAATAGTGTCAGAGACTGAGTTGTTTACTTGTTCACTTTATCTTTGCTTAAGACACTTTACTTGGTTCATTTTGCTTATTTAATACAGTCATAAAGTTTACCTAAGAAAGTTTATCTTTGCTTAAGACACTTAATACAGTTTACTTGGTTCATTTTGCTTATTTAATAAAGTCATAAAGTTTACCTAAGAAAGTTAATAAAGGTTATCTTTGCTTAAGACACTTAGTTTACTTGGTTCAATTTTTACTTAATAAAGTGTTGGTGAAAACTTTGAAAAAATGGTTAAGCCTTTGCATGCTTGTGGAATAGATAAGGATAATTGTGGGATAGATAAACCTCCAGTGCAACCATAGTGGGACTGTATGGTCCACCATCCCAGCGATCTAGATGATTTTCTCCCCCTTTTTTTAGAAAATATTGGTTGTCCGCTATGGGGCCTTCTACATTCTCTAGACATACTGCAGACATCCTAAATATACAAGATACATCCCAGATAAAAATGTTTTGTCCATTTTGAATACTTTATATACGAGATGCATCTGCTTACATCCTTTCTATTTCCATGCTACTAACGCTGTGTAGACATTCTGGGTACCTTTTGTTTCCTCCCTCTTTCCGTTTTCAGCTGCAGCGGATGTGAGTTGAGGGGATGGCCAGAGGATGCAGAGAGGATACAGCAGATGTTTAACGGGTGATAACGGACATAGAACATTTGTTGTTTGTATATGTCGTGGATGTACATCGTACATGGCGGAAAGTTCATCCGTTACCAAAGTTTTGTGCAGCTCAAAACTTCTTGTGTGGATGAAATTGCAGTGGACGGATGCTTGATGGATAGAGCATATGAAACATGTATGCAGTGAGTACACAACGGATGCATAGCGTTTTCCAATGGATGGCAAGCTTTTTTTTGCATTTTACATCCTCTTTGCATCCATTAGTGCAGTGGGCCTTTAGATATTTGAAATCTCTCACCCAAATCATTTATACTGTTCCTCAGTCTTTTGTGCTTCGATCAGGCATGCAATGGCTGTCTTTTTCTTCCCGCAGGATTGAGAGCCTTCTCCAGGGAGTTTGCAGACTTCCTGAATCAACAGAATGTGCTCTCTTGCTTCATGACTCCTCCAAGGTGATTTAGGTCCATCAGAACCACCTTGCATCTCAAATTTCAGTGCAATTCCACAGAGCCCCATGGGAATGCATCGTATCACCACAATGTCAGCCCCGCCTTCCTCAGAAGTATCTTGATTCTTAAATGGCTATGTTCACACCAGGCATATGAGATAATGCTACAGCAATATCAACATCTGCATCTCCCCTAAATTTAGTGAGAAGCTGGTAGACAATGTGTTTCCTGTACCTCTGGTGCATCAGTTAAATTGTTAAAAAAAGATTGCTTTGTATACATATAATCATGTACTACTTTTTGCTTTTTATTCAATAGGAGCTCATTATGCTTGTAATAGTTTCCTAGTTTCTATATAAATTGAGATGTTCATTAAGTAGAAGTTGCAAATTGCCTTTTCTGGCCTTTCTCTTGATACAGCAGAAATTGGCAGTTTTTCCAGGGAATAGGAATGTACAACAATGAGGGAGGACTTTGGCCATGGCACCAGCATTGGCAAGAAATATCTCATCATGCAAGTTGTGCATCTTGCCTCACTCTTTGTTGAGGTCTGTTCTTGAAGACAGGTCTTGTTGCACTGAGAAACTTTCACAGTAATTAGTGTCACATGTTTTCAAGATGATCTTTTTTCCTGCTCCATCTTTTCTTAGTGTCTTTGCTTGAACTCATGGTTTCCCTGTTTCTTGTCCACTATATTAACCTGGCTATCAAACTGAGTATGACTTAGATGAGTTTAAAATATGAAATTGCCTATGGACCAATAGATATATTTTGTGCAGGGAGGCTGTGCTGATTATACTGCTTTTATTTTAGTGTAAGAAAAATGTTCAAGCAAATGTAAGACATTGAATAGTAATATGGAAAAGAAATCTGAAAGTAAATTAAATCTTCTATTTTCATTCATTCTATTATCAAATTGTAAAATTATCAATCTGCATTACAGATGAAAAACAACAATTTTTTTTAGCTAGTTATAAAACTAGATAAAAAAACAAGGCCAAGATGTTATGGTCATATAAGTTTCAAAAGAAAGGACAAGAGATCTTTTCATTGGATATATATTTTAATGAAATGTACCCGGTTCACAATATCAAAATCTCTACATGAATTAGAACATAATTAGATGTTGCTATCCATCTTTCCCCTAATTTCACAACTAGTGTGTTTGATTTAGAAAGAAGTATAAACAAGCCTAGATAACAATAAAGTAAGCACAAATGAGTCTACATATTATTGTGCAAAACTGTAGAAAAGAAGCACAAAATTATATGATCTCACCCCTCCCCAACATTGGATGAGGTATTTTAATTTACATTTTGCTTTATTTTTAAGATAATTTCAATAATTTACAAACTTCTATCACATCTTGGAATAATGCATTTCCTTTACAATATTTCAGCAATACCTAAATTATCATCCTACTCACAACCACTAAAAAGTCAACAAGTGTGCCTTATTTTTCAGCCTTAATATAACTAGCACTCTTTATTGGAACTCAATTACTGTACATGTTTTTCATCTATTTAACCTTCATCAAGATTTTCCAAAACTTTTTCTCAGTTTCCTTGTCCTTGACACTTCACCAGCTAACAATGGTTTAAATCCTGTATTTAGTAGTATATCTGCTGTAAGAGTTCGAAACTTGGACAGGAGAAAAAGTCTTCTTCCAAATATTTTCTATTTCAATATTACACTAGCCTGCCACATGGCAAAGGAAGTATAGCTATGCATATAATTCCTTCATTTTATGCACATGGTTTATACTTACCACATACTTGACTCCTTGTTTCTAGATAACAGCCCTCAGAAAAAAAATATTTTTCATTGTTTTAAATATATTTTTGATTTGTGTTGTTTGTAAAATTGTGAATGAATGTTAATATGTTAGGACAGGTATTGAATGTGTTTTTGAAGAAAACTTGGTAGGCAAAAATCTTAGGTGTGCAGAATGCATGATTTTAAAATCTTAATATTGCAACTATTTTGCATTGCAGTAATTTCTTTGAAAATTGCTAAAAAGATTTAACAGACAATGAACTTTAATGTTAAAATAGAACCTTCTATGATTTACTGACATATGATAAAAATAACATGAAATAAATTTGTATGTGTGTAGTGAAATTGCTATATGAAGTATGAACAGAATCCTTTTATATTGGAAACCCTTTAAGGAAAAAAGAGGTGAAGGAAAATATACATAGATTTGGAATATTACACTTTTCAGTATGATAGTTGATTTACTGTATGTGGTGTCAGCTTTGTTTAGAAAAACCTCTTAAAACCATTGACTTTTCATTTATTTGTAAACTTAGAATCCTATGCTTGAGTCACATACTATAGATCTATTTTAAAAATAAAAATGTATTTAAAGGCCCTCCAAAATAACACATTTTCATATTTCTTTTTCTTTAGATAAATATGATTTAATAGTCCATTGTATCTCAGAAAAAATAATTCAGCAATAGAGATATACGATATTCAATTTGAGCAAATGGGAATGAATTTATTTAAATTCTCCTGGTGAAGTCAAAGCTTGTTCCCTATTTATTAGGTACAGAATTTTTCTTTTTTAACATAATTCCTAATTTAGGAATTGAAGAAAAGATTGAAGAAAATACTTTCATTTTCCATGAAATTTAAAAAGTGAAAAATGCTGGAACAGGTAACTAAAAGATTTAGAAAAGAGTGCCACAATTAATTGTTCAGGGTTTTTTTCCTGATTTCTTTTACAATATCAGTCGAAGTTGAAATAGAATGTTACAATAGTAATAAGTTCATATGCTAACATGAAACTTAAATTGACTGTGAATTAAAAATAAATCATAAATATTTTGTGGCTTAAGAATGATTAAAATCACAATGCCAACATAAAGATCTATAACAATCAGCAAGTTAACTATACATGACTTCTGGGAGATGGTTCTTTCTGAAAAAGCAAAGTGGGAGTTTGCCAGGAGTACTCCGACATCTTTGGCTGTATTGGCAGATTTAACTGTTTCTTGTTGTATCTAATGAAGCAATTTGGAGGAAAGTTGGAGAAGAAAACAGAACACTGAAAAATAATGAAGGGCAAGCATGGGTTATGTGAAAAACAGAGAGAGAGAGAGAGAGAGAGAGAGAGAGAGAGAGACAGAGAGACAGAGAGAGAGAGAGAGAGAGAGACAGAGACAGAGACAGAGACAGAGACAGAGACAGAGACAGGGTGCTAATATTTCAAAAGTAAACAAACTGTTAAGATATTAGAATTATTAAGAGCAAAAATATATATCATTTTTTAACAGTTTCCAAAGATGAACTTCAAAGAATCCCCGGAAAAACTGCTCTGCCTCTCTTGATATAGATTAAAAACATTTGAATACATGTGCCATGTTATTATTGTCTTAAGGGAAAACATTATAGAGTGGCAACATAAGTATGTGCACTGAGAAAAAAAACACTAATTTGCGAAAATTTCTTAGAACTCCCTTTCTCCCCCTCCTTTAGAAATACCCCAAAGGCACTTAAAAAGAGGTGGGAATTGTTCTGTATGGAGAAAATAAGTGTAAGCATATCAATAATTGTTTTTGCTCTCACAGTGATAAATTTATCCAACAAAACTAGGTTAGAAATAATTTTTAATATCCTTGATATCTCTGTCAGGTTGGCACAATTCTTCCTTTTCAGTTTTACAGATCTCATTGGGAAAAAATAGGATAGTCAGTGCATATGAGTATATAACTATTTGATCAACACACCAAAAATCCCTTTTGCAATAAAATCAATAGAGTATCATGTAAAAAACAACAACAGAGTTACCTGTGGATAAAGATAAATGGGAAATGTTGACATTTCTGCCTGTTCAACAAAACTCACACAAATTTACCTCGGCATGTAAAATGATGGAATAGTCCGCCCCCCCGCCCCGCCTCTCACTGTCTCCCCTATCAGCCTAACCTTCTGTGTTGATACATGAATGCTGGTACCCACTTATAGAGATGCCAGATGATCAGTGCAGAATGAAGGTCCCAGGAGGAAAGATCACATGGTTTTCTTTGCCCTGTGACGTCACCAGCAGATGGCATGGGTACCAGCTCTGGCAGTTGGCATCAATGTCACTTTTTAGAGATCAATGAGATAGTGCAGATATACACAGATCTAGACTCCAGGAGACGACGCAACATTCAGATTGAAAAGATTTGGAAGGAACCAATAAAATGAAATCTATTAATTGAATCTGAATTTTAAGGCCAAGGTAATGCAAGTAAATAAATATTTCTATGTGCTTGTGTCTGTGTATTTAAGTGGTGCTGTTGAGCATGCATGAAGAGTTTAAAGATAAAGAAAAAGTAAGGCTTGGGTTTTAACAATGCTGTTATTTGATACTGCTTCTGCTTCACTGTTTCTTAAATGTAAACATACTTTCACCAATTATGTAGTACTGTCAGAATGGCATGGATAATACTGAGAGTTGATATTTTGATGGTGGGCTTAAATGTTTAAATTGAGAAACCTGCCTCTGATTCAAGATTTCTTCCATAATTGTTTGTAAATTTGTAAATGTGTTTTATTGATTAGACAAACCTGAAAAGCTCTTTTAAAAAGTTACCTCAGGGGCAGAAATAATATAATGAAGAGCAAATGATTTTCTCCCCCCTTTTTTCCTCCCGGATTCAGAACACACGTGCACAATTGCAGTCAGAATCCTGAAACTATTCCTGTCAAATATTAGCTGGAGGGAAACGTCTGTTCCTTGAAGAACACAAATGCCACAGTAAAGTGTGAAAAGGCTTAGGTTTGCCTCTTTTTTATTTTTATTCTAACTGAAAAGATTGGGAGGGAATACCAAATATCTTTATTGTAGAATTGGGGGGAATGTTTAGGATCTATAATCTATCTTTTTAAAATAAAGAACAAAAAATGTATTGCCAAATACTTTATGTGAATATACTTTTCCAGACCTACTTTATCAGAAAAATAATAATAATCCATGTAGCACACATTTTCATACTGATCATTAAAAATTGCTCCTTCACTTTAATTGTCACTGAATGATGATCTTGTCTTCTTTTACATTTTAATTCTTTCAATTAATTTAGCTTTATTATAACAATTTGCAGAAAAATATGTGAAAAATATTGTAATATTGATTTTTCCCATCAGCTTAAAATATTGTAAGTTTTTTAATTATTGCTTTTTTTAGTAGTCAAAATCATTGGATATTTCAAATGTATGCATTTTATCTTATTATTTTATATTAAATGTACATTAATTTTTTAAAAAAATATTGTGAGTTCTTCAAAAAAGTTTAAAAAGGGAAAGTAGTTTTAAAAAGTATTAAAAGTGTCATTGTTTTGTTCTGTTACATTGCATTTGAATATATAATATTTTAAAATTGTCCTAGGTATAACAAGGAGACATTGAAATATATAGAATATATGTGTATATGTATGCGTGTGTGTATACACATACACACACACGTGAGTACACATATATGTACATGCATATATGTATATATAAATGTAAACAGACACTCTAAAAACCTTCTATTGGCATTTTTTCAGGTAACATAAAATTATAACATCATGTTAACACTTCCTTTTGACGAATCTGTTGTAATGCAAGAATCCCAGATCTGCAAAAATCTTTCCAGAGAAAATGAAGACCAAAGGCAAATAAAAAAGCCAGAAATGTTTGTAAAACATTTGCACCAAGGAACAAGTTATAAAAGATCATCAGCAGAAGACACAGAAAAAGAAGAGCTAGAAGATGACCGAGAAGAAGAGGATGAAAATGGTTTGCCCAGGAGGAGAACTCTTCGGAAAAAAAAAATGACCAAGATGAGAATGGATAGGGTTAAATTTAGGCGTCAGGAAGCAAATGCCAGGGAAAGAAATAGAATGCACGGCCTGAATGATGCACTGGATAATTTAAGGAAAGTGGTCCCTTGTTATTCCAAAACACAAAAGCTGTCTAAAATTGAAACTTTAAGGCTGGCAAAAAATTACATATGGGCTCTTTCAGAAATCTTACGAATTGGCAAGAGGCCTGATTTGCTGTCATTTGTCCAAAACTTGTGCAAAGGTCTCTCCCAGCCAACAACAAACTTGGTGGCAGGTTGTCTACAGCTGAATGCCAGAAGTTTCTTAATTGGTCAGACAGGAGAAATGGCCCATCACAACAGATCTCCCTACTCTACTTTCTATCCACCCTATCACAGCCCAGAGCTGAACACTCCCCCAGGTCATGGAACACTTGACAGTTTCAAGTCCATGAAACCCTTCAATTATTGCAGCCCGTATGAATCTTTCTATGAAAGCACATCTCCTGAGTGTTCCAGCCCACAGTTTGAAGGCCCCATAAGTCCACCCCCAATTAACTATAATGGGATATTCTCCCTCAAGCAAGAAGAAGGTTTGGACTATAACAAAAACTACAATTATGGCATGCATTACTGTGCAGTGCCACCCAGGGCTCCCCTTGGGCAGAGTTCTGTATTCAGGTTGCCGACAGAGAGTCACTTCCCTTACGACTTACATCTGCGCAGCCAGTCACTTACCATGCAAGATGAATTAAATGCAGTTTTTCATAATTAATGAGAAAAGTGAAAATAAACAGTGGTCATTCACCTCTCTGTCTAATTAAAATAAAGCAGATGCTTGTGCCCTGGTTAATTGATGCAACTCTGTTAAAAATCTGTTTGCTAGGTTCAAAAGTGTGTTAATTGTTGTGGGCCTTTTTTATTTATACATAGAATTAATAATAATAAATAAGATTAATTTTACTGATTTTATATTTAATCCAGTTTGGATCCTGGTAAGCACTGTGAAATTTTGTTTTCACTTTTTTTTAATAATAATTTTCTTTCTTTTCCTCCAGAGTTACTTAATTTTGTCAAGCAGTATGTTGAAATAAGAATGGTTGAACTGATTAAACTTACATTGTAGAAAGTCGGCAACTCTGTTACAATTGTAAAGACATTGTATGAATGCATGCTGCTCAGATTTGATGAGGTTAAAATGTATTTATAAAAAATTAGAAATGATATATTATGTCTTGGGAAAGAAGTTTATTTTACATTTTTGAATTTTTTTTGTTTAAGGAAAACTGTTGCAAGCATCATGAGACCTGAGAAACATGGTGCAGCAATATTTTAAGCTATGCAAAAAAAAAAAAAATCTAAGCAAAGTACATCTAAATAAAATAAAGGGTAGTCACTGTTTTCCAGTTGAAATCTGAAAGAATTGCTGGCAGGGGCTACTTATAATTCTTGATTTTTTAGTTTTGCATCCATTTTAATATACAATTCACATAGCACTTCTTTTGTATTATTCTGCTTTCGCTTGTAATTTGTATTACTGTGTTTTTCTTTATTTTCTCGAAATGCAATTAAAATCTAAATGTTTTTGATCATGACATCAGTTATAACATACTAAATTCATATGGTCACATCAGTGGACTATTGCTGTCTTCTTTCTGTGGGAGGATTCTATTCATAGGCTAAAAATGTTAATATTTAGTAATATAAATCAATTGTTAAATATTCTATTAATTTCCAAAGGGGATTTCACTGTGAGATAAGAGTGCTCCAAGTCAGGGACTTTTGTTTACTTTGATGATATATTATTTTGTCTCAAAGCAATAACAATTCTTATGCCACAGAAGTGTTTACATAAACAGTTTTTGATATTTCACTGGGATTACTTGAGAAAATAAGCTGACTGTTACTGTTTGCACTGCTTGAATATGTTTTCTGAGCAAGAATACTTAATATTGTATTTCCTATGTAAAAGACCCATTTCTGTCCCTTTATGCGTAGGGACAAAATTCATAATTTTCTACTGGAATACAATTCAGGAAAAATAACATATACTTCTGTTTGGTATTTTTTAGAATCAAAATTAGAAGATGAAATTATCAGACTCCCAAAGGGCAAGTCTGTGGCATCTTGTAAGGTGACTCAATAATTACCTATATACATAATAGTTACTAGTGGTCTTGTTCTTCTTAAAAGGGCAGTTCTCACTACTAGTTGTCATCAGCTAAATATATCTCTAAAATTTTGTTTCATCATACATTATACATATGTATCATTTTGGCTGGCATTTAATGTCTGAGCATGCCTACAGTACACACTGTAGTGTGTTTGGAAATCATTAGGACTTGTTAGTTATATTCACTCAATTGATTTGGGTGAATGCAGTGTATCATACTGAAAAAGTGTAAGTTGTTCCCCTTCTATTCCTTCATCTAAGTTGTTAATGAAGATATTGAAGAGTACTGGGCCTAAGATGGATATAGAATGAAAAACAGACATGCTTTCCTTCACATGGCTCATATTGCTCAGCAAAATCCAAAGTTGTATTAAAGAAGGTTCTTGCAATATGCAGAGGTGGACCATATCCAAATGAATGCAAATAAGCATATCCTTCCTGAATCTGGTTGGATATGTAAGTTTGACAAAAGGAGAATCAATCTGAACTCTTCAGGCATTCATTTCTACAGATACATATATACATGTTTTCAAACATTCACCAGGTATAAGAGAAGGCTGACTTGGATGATGTTGTGCTGTCCCAGCCAGTCTATGGGAATTGGATAGTTACTTAGGAATTATGACCTGTCCCCTTAAGGGAATACATCATGGTAAATGTAGTTAAAGATATCCTGGGAAATGTTGTACATGTCATGTGACCACATCTGTAATCCTGATTGGTCACTAGTTTGACCCTCGATGGGTTGGGGGAGTTTTCCTCATTCTTTGTCTGAACTCTCTTACTCATGGCACCTTTTTTCTATCACTACGAGATGGGTTAGGAGATAATTATCTTTTACTACAAGGCAGACATACAAAGGATTGATCATAAAAGAAGAATTTTGTCACAAACATGAGTTATGAGGATACCTGATGAACCAATAAATGTTCTTTGCTATGGAGCTCTTGTTAAGTTATCTCTCTGCATCTGTACAGTTTATAAATCCACCTCTGTACAAGATACAGAAATGTAAAAAATGGTAGAACTGATATTAAACCACCATAACAAATCATTACTGAAAGGTGCCTCTTTAATAGATTTGTCCTGTCTCATTTCAGTAATCCATATATTTGTGACCATCTACAGGGATATAATTTTGAAAAAGAGAAAAACAGTAAAACAAGAGGGCCCCATTAAGTGAAAAAAAATTGAGCCACTCAGAGTTTTTCCAATACAGTGGATATATAGTTTTTCCAATTCCTCCATTTTCAGATCCATTTCCAGGCAAAGTTATAACCATTGCAATAAGGCTTATTTTCAGTAGTGTTTTAGTTGCCATTATGTCATGACAAAAAAAATGGCAGTCAATCATTGCTCTTAAGGGTCAACTAAATATGACATTAGTTACTTTAGTAAGCATTGTGCAATGTAAATTAAATTCATGTCCTGAGAGGGATATGATGGTTCATTATTATGGTGGAAGCTCTAAAATATAATGTGGGATGGCATAACCAACTTACAATAAAATAAAAGTATAATTAGAACCAAAAACAACTTCCTCAAAACTGTATAGAATTGTTCTCTCCCCCAATCATATTTGAGTTAGATTAGGATAATAGTCTTAAAAATGATTATTCTCTATGCCTCCATTCTGTTCTCCTTTACACATCCTCAAAGTTTGCTATTTATTTTAAGTGATTTGGCATACAGGATATAAAGTGATGAATGATCCATCCAACTTTGAGTCTTGAGTAGAAAATAATAACTTTTTAAGCACCCAGTTGACCATTTGCTTGGTCAAATATTGTCAGTATTGAGTAAAGTAATTACTTGAACTGATGTACCAGGTGAGTTTCAGTGAGTTGCTTTTTTTCCTTTTTTAAAAAAAATATCTATTTAATAGAAACAGGAAACAGAAAAAGGAAACCATTCTTTCTCAGATTTTTTTCTCCCTTCCAGGTGACACTGTGGCCTGGCTCTGGTCAATCTTGCAATATTGCTACAAAGGCAATATAACTGTGACTTGTCCCTTTGCTAATACCATTTTATCTTTAAACAAAGAAAGACTATTTCTGAAACAGCAAGAATTCAATGACTTGTGGTTTAAGAGTGATCCACTGGTAAAAACAATGGAAATTCCTGTTTCTGGTAATTTCCAGCTGATTAAGAAAAGATATCCAAAAATGTGGCATTAAAAGATATCCCAATGTATAGCTGTACAAATAACAGAAATTTGTAAGGCAATGGTGGATTAACATTGGAAAATGCTTGAGAGTTCTCAGTACATTTTGTTCATCATTTTGTTGAAAAACATCTCCATCACACAGCTTCCCCTCTGTGATCTGTTGCAAAGCAATGGAAAAACATTTGCAAATGCATGTACAGTATTTAAATAAACATAAAATAAAAGGAAAGTTAGCAAGTTACTTATTTCTTTATGAACAGGGGAATGGATATTTTTCGGGAGAGAACAGATTATTGGCCAGCTTGAAATAATAGTACAGATTATCCTGCACATATCTAACCTTAGCTGCAAGGATGGGATTCTACTGGTTTGGATCAGTTCTGTAAAACTGTTTGTTATGATTCTGTGCAATTCGGAGAATCAGCAAAACATGCCCCTGGCTGCCCCACCCCTCTTCACCCACCCCTCCCCCCCCTGACAAGTCAGTCCTTATTGCGCAGGCATGACATTGCTGATTGCATTCTCCCCCCCCAAGCCCCCCCTTAAGGTTTTTCTTTTCCCCCCCCCCCCCCCCCCGATTATTAGTTTTTTGTTCCCCCCAGCTCAATTTTTTGCCTTCCTTGGCCCCAGAGAAGCCTTGTTGGAGCAAAAATGCCCCCCAGAAGGCTCCCCTGAGGCCCAGAAGGCCCAAAACAGGGGAGCTGCAAAAAAGAAGAAGTCATGCCTACCCAGTCACATGGCCCATCTAGCCACACTCACAGAACCATTGTTAAAAAATTTGAATGTCACCTCTGCTTAGCTGTTACCCAGAAACAACAAGCACTGGCTGGTTGGTGAGTTTTCTTTTATCTCTAGATTTCCAAATACATAGGCATGAATGTGCTCATATAGGTTTATTCAAATCAATCTGTTCTATAAAACTGGTTGTTACAATTCTGTGCAGTTTGGAGAACCAACAAATCATGCCACTGGCTGGTTCCTCCCTGCTAGCCCCTCCCCACCTAGTCATTCCTTATCTCACATGTGCACCATCCAACTTGCTTGTGTTGTTCCTTTGTTTAATTTTTGGTAAGTTGCAATTTTGCTCGCCCCCGACAATTAGCTGTTCTGATTATCAACTGTGCCACCCAATTTTCATTAGCTAGAAAGGAGGAAATTGTCAGATTACTTGCTTTCTAGGTAATCTAAATCAGTGTTGGACTGCTTTGCTTTCACCCAGGAGGCTTCCCTGAGACCCAATCAGTGGGGTACTCAGGGGGCTGGGGGGTGGAAGAAGTGGTCTGAGAGCAGAGTTGACCCTTCCTTAGGACTGAAGTTTCTATTTTTCAGTGTAGACTCAGGCAATAGATTGCAGAAAGGTAGATCTGTGAGTGAATCTGTGATTCTGCAAACAACTCAATTTGCCTGTCTGCTTTGCCTGGTTTTGGGTAAAAGTTGCTCTGAATCCAGCCCCCAGGCCTTGAGTTTGACACCCCTGATCTAGACCAATTTGATATACATCACATATAGCATTCCCTAGAAGCATCTATGAAGTAATTGTCACATCCCCACGACATGCTAGGGCCATGACACCAAGTGTTCTACTGCATTCAAATGTGCGACCACGTTAGGAAGTACCTGCCAGCCAATCGACATGGGGTTCACATTGCCAATGAAGATTGATGATGAGCTCTGATGATGTCAGACGCTAAACTATCACAAGTTGTGGGCAGCTATCAGCAGAGTGATGAACATGCTATTAAAATAATGATCTTCGGGGTGGTGGATATTCACTAGGTGGACCCACGGGCAATGGTGGGATATGGAGAGTATAACATGGTGAGGGTATGGTAAAGGAGGGTGGATAAATAATGGACAAATGCACGGTATCTGGGGGTTACACAGTGACTGGAAATTAAGTGGTAGCATCCACCGGATGGTGGATAAGCCAATGAGTGTATGAAACAAACAGCAAAGGCACCTGTTGGAGCAGTGACAAAATTTGGCTTTAGGAAACAGGGAATTGACGCTGAAAGATCACAAGGACTGACTCAGAAAATGAAGGGGAAAGCATCACCATCAAGACAGCATCAATTGGACAAATGGAGTCAACCCAGGGTTGTTTCAGGGTAGGATGATAGTGGTGAGGAAAGTCATGATGATACTATGGTGAGTGCTCCAGTATGCCCTTTTGTGATACCAGTGGTTTTGGAAGGTGTGAACATGGGACTGAGGGGTAGATATGGGGCACTGATAGACATGGGCTGTATCAGATGTCTTATCAGCCAACAAGTGGTGGATGAATTGAAATTACAAGTGGAACAGTTGTCTCCACAAATGAATTTCAAGCAGGTGGATGGGTTCTTGCTTGGTGGATCCCCAGCAATGACGATGACTATTCCTATTAAACTAGAAAGTGGAGTTCATTGGAAACATCTACGATTTATTGTTGTCCTGCATTTGCACGAGGCACTGATATTAGGACTTGTATGGTTGGATAAGTGGGAGACCACTATATGTTGGGAAGGCAGTTGCCATCATTTGTGACTTGTAGTAGGACCAGAACCCCATCACTCGGGTCAAGGCGAATCCACATGGAATACATGGAAGGAGTTATCAACCACCATAGTTGAACATCAAAACCTCCCCTACCCAATTGAGTATCAAGATCTAGCAAAGGTGTTTATTGAAGAGGAGCGCGAGATCTTACCCCCACACTGCAAAACTGACTGTGCTATAGAATTAATCCCAGGAGTGAAATTACCTAAGCCCCGAATATATGCAATGACTCCCTAGGAGATGGAGGAGATGAGGAATAAAAACCTAGCCTGTGGCTTCATACAAACTGGAAGGTCACAGATCACTGCCCCGGTGTTATTTAGGGAAAAGAAAAATGGAACTTTGCATCTGTGTATGGATTTTAGAGGGCTTAACTCTGTATGTGTGGAAAATGTATATCCTCTGCCATTAATTAGTGAATTATTGGCCACATTGGCCACTGGAAAAATCTTCATGAAGTTATACCTGTGTGAAGCATATTACAGGGTATGTATTAAACAAGGAGATGAATGGAAAACTACCCTCAATTTCCCCCTGGGTAGTTTCCATTTCAAGGTGATGCCTTTTGGGTTGCAGGGTGCCCCTGTGGTATTCATGCAGCTAATCAATGAGGTGCTGCATGAACATTTATATCGAGGAGTACCAGTGTATTTAGACGATATCCTAATTTATACGCAGACTCTAGAAGAACATATACAGTTAGTACAAAATGTTTTTTAAAAGTTGTTAGATGACAAATTATATGTATAATTGTTGAAATGTGAATTTCATTGTAATAAATTGGACTATCTTGAGTATAGGATTTCCAATGATGGGGTGGAAATGGATCCTAACAAAGTGACTGCTGTCTTGGGATGGGAAATCCCACAAACGTGTAAACAATTGCAGTTTCCTTGGCTTTGTGAATTTTTTTAGACAATTTGTGCCACAATTTGCTAGCATTGCCTTACCATTAACAGAACTGCTAAAAACAAAGAATCAGAAAACAAAGCCAACACCCGGTCAAAAAATTGAGTGGTCTATAAAATGTCAACAAGCATTTAACAATCTGAAGACATTATTTTCCCAAGCACCAATTCTCAAACATCCTGATCCTATGAAACAATATGTTGTTCAGATGAATGCCAGCGATGTGGCTGTGGGTGCTGTCCTTTTACAAATAAATGAACAACAACCTGTTTATCTCTACTGTTTATCTCCCAAACAGGTTAGATGTGCTATGTATTTCAAGTGATTTAATTTTCATCTGCGTCACATACCAGGGGGGTTAAATTTCATGGCAGCTGCCCTGTCTCACTTACCTCAATACAACAAGATCCAAGATGTGACTGTTCAGCCTCTGATCTCAGATACCATACCTAGAAATATGGGACAAGCCATACGGTTAAAGGATGTGAAGCAGGATATGTTACGAGAGGCCACTTGAACAGATAAATGGATTAATAGTAATGATGACTCAATTTCCTACAGAGATAATTTGGCATGGAAAGGAAACAGGATTTATGTACTGTAGAAATTATATTTTGGAAGTGTCATGATGACAAACAGGCTGGACATTTTGGGTTTCTAAAAACCTTGCATTTAGCTTGACGTCAATTCTGGTGGCCAAAAATGAGATCTGACATAGAACAGTACGTAAAAAAATGTCATGTCTGCATGATTTCAAAACCAAGGCTGGGTAAGCCATTAGGGTTATTACAAACAGTGTCCGAACCACAACATCTATGGCAGGATATTGCCATGGATTACATTGTGGAGTTACCAAACAGTAATGGTTATATAGTTATACAGACTATCATTGACTTATTCTCGAAACAGGCACATTTTGTACCTTGTAAAGATTTGCCATCAGCTTAAATTCTAGCCAATATGTTTATAAAACATGTTTACAGATTACATGGGACCCCTCAACAAGTAATTTCTGATAGAGGAGTACAATTCACTGCACAATTCTGGAGAGCATTCCTCCGCTTGTTAGGATCATCCCAGGGATTAAGTTTGGCCTATCATCCAAACACAAATGCTATGGTGGAGAGATGCTTAAGATCATATGTGTCTTATCATCAGCAAGAATGGGCTGGGTTATTACCATTTGCAGAAGTTGTGTATAACGCAGTACATAGTAGTACAGGATACAGTCCATTCTACGTAGTGAATGGCCTAGAATTTAGTCCATTACCGGATGTTACATGCCACCCCAATGACCCAATCAGTGTCCAACATTGGGCACAATGGGTACAGGCTGGTTGGTTAAATGTTGGAAAAGCTCTGGATAAAACAGCGATGGATTATAAAACATATGCAGACAAAAAGCGGCAGGATCATAAACCTTGGGGTTGGGGATAGAGTATATCTTTCAACAAAATATGTTAAGTTGAAATTAAATAGTAGGAAATTGGAAATGCCTGGGCTCCTTCTCAATAACAAGAATCATTAACCCTGTCATGGTCGAGTTAAAGTTACCATCATTGTTGGGTTGTATACAAGTGGTGTTTCATATTAATTTATTGAAACCCATTGACTTCCAAAACGAAGTGGTTGAAGTAGAAAAAAATCACCAGCCATATATGGAACAGATTGAAATAGATAGAATTCTCGACTCCCGCAAAAGAAGGAATAATATCCAATATTTAATATGCTGGAAAGGATATTCACTGTAAGAGGGGTCCTGTGTAAAGGCATCAGATGTATGTGCAGACCATTTAATGTGTCAGTTCCATAATACATACCCCAACAAACCTGGGCCCACATTGTAATTAGTTAACTATAAGAGACGTCACTAATAATAATGTTCTTCCTATGTTGCAGGTGGATTCCTGGTAGAGCTTGTCACATCCCTACAGCATGCTGGAGCCATGACACCGAGCATTCTATTGCGTCCAAATATGCTACCACATTAGGAAGTACCTGCCAGCCAATTGACACAGGGTTCGCATTGCCAATGAAGACTGATGACGAGCCCTGATGATGTCAGACATGGAACTATTACAAGTTGTGGGTGGCTATCGGCAGAGCGATGAACATGCTGACCATTAAAATAATGACCTTGGGGGGTGAATATTCACTAGGCAGACACACGGGCAATGGTGGGATATGGAGAGTATAATATGGTGAGGGTATGGTAAAGGAGGGTGGATAAATAATGGACAAATGCACGGTATCTGGGGGTTACATAGTGACCAGAAATTAAGCGGTAGCATCCACTGGATAGTGGATTAACTCATTACGTTATTAACTGGTGTATAAATACAGCTCTGGCTGTGAGGTGCACCAGAGCTGACTTTAATATTATCTTGATGCTTGGTGTTACCTGAATCCGGAGGAGTATATGGACGAATAAAGATTCATTTCTTGATTAGTGTGAGAGTTTGTTTCCCTTTCTTTCTGGAATTCGGTAGATTTGTGAGTGAATCTGTGATTCTGCAAACAACTCAATCTGCCTGTCTGCTATGCCTGATTTTGGGTAAAAGTTGCTCTGAATCCAGCCCCCAGGCCTTGAGTTTGACAACCCTGATCTAGACCAATTTGATACACATCACATATAGTATTCGCTAGAAGCATCTATGAAGTAATTCACACACTTATATAATTAACAACCTCCATTTTAAATTATTTATGGTTGCTTTGTTCATGAAAACAAAATGTATTGAATTTGTTTAATTTGTTTAATTTAATTTGTTAAATGTTAATTTTATCAAGACAAAGCAAATAGTTTGTATTTTTAGCATAGGAAATGAATTAGGACAGAAATATTCTCCTGTCTTTTTCCAAAAAGCCTTCTCTTTGCTGAATAAGATTCAAAAATAGCCTTCCTGACAGTTACTAAAGTCCATGTCCCACTGCACCAATGGATGCAAAGAGGATGTAAAATGGACAAATAAGCTTGCCATCCGTTGGAAAACGCGATGCATCCGTTGTGTACTCACTGCGTACGTGATTCATATGCTCCATCCGTCAAACATCCGTCTACTGCTATTTCATCTGCTCAAAAAGTTTTGTGCTGCACAAAACTTTTTGACCGGATGAACTTTCCGCCACGTACGATCTACATCCGCGACACATACGGGGAACAAACTTCGATGTCCGTTGTCATCCGTTACACGTCCGCTGTATCCTCTTGGCATCCTCTGGACATCCCCTCAACTCACACCCGCTGCAGCTGAAAGCGGAAAGAGGGAGGAAGCGAAAGGTACACGGAACGTCCACACAGCGTTAGTATCACGGAAATAGAAAGGATGTAAGCGGATGCATCTCATATATAAAGCATTAAAACGGACAAAACTTTCGTATATGGGACGTATCTCGGATATTTAGGATGTCTGGAGTATACCTAGAGTATGTGGAAGGACACCTAGCGGAAAACCGACATTTCCTATAAAAAGGGGGAGGAAATCACCTGGATCTCACTATTAGTCCAGCAGCCTTGGTGTACAGACCTCTTCACCCTTGCTCTTGCTCTTCCACATCATACATCGATCTCTACCATGGATCCTCACACACTCCTTATGGTAGCTGCCATCATTCAACACCAGAACCAAACCCTCTTCAGACTGTTTCACCTTTTCTATGCAAGGAGAAGAAGGAGATGTCCAAGAGCTGTCTGGGTCCGAAGATGGATCGGGAGAAGAGTAGAGTTTGGATTCTATGACAAGCTGATGGTGGATCTGAGGAATGAAGACACTCGTGCATTCCAGCACTTCATGAGGATGCCACCAGCCATGTTTGATGAAATTGTGGAACATCTGAGACCCAGGTTGACCAAGCAGAGTACCAACTTCTGTCCCAGCCTGGACCCTGGACTGAAGGTGGCACTGACTCTGCGCCACCTGGCCTCTGGGACCACATACAGAAAAATACAGTATGCCTGGAGAGTGTCACACAACACCATCAGCAAAGTGGTCAGAGAAGTGGTGCAGGCCATCATCGAAGAATATGTGGAGGAGCTCCTCCAGTGCCCCACCACTGAAAAAGGCTGGAGGAAACTTGCAGAACAGTGGCATCAGAGGTGGAACTTTCCCCACACCGTTGAAGCCATAGATGGGAAGCACGTGGCCTGCAAAGCTCCAGCCAACTCAGGGTCCTCTTATTACAACTACAAGGGCTTCTTGAGTATCATCCTCTTTGCCATGGTTGATGCTGACTACAAGTACATCGATGCTTCAGGCAACGGGTCTGCTTCAGATAGCCAGGTATATAACACCAGTGACCTCAAGGATGGGCTGGAACGTAACCTCATCATGGGTTTTCCAGATCCAGACCCTCTACCCAATGACACACAAGATGTGCCCTACTTCATCGTGGGTGATGACGCCTTCTCCCTCAGAACCTACTTCCTGAAGCCCTACAGTTCCAGATACCTCACCCGTGAAGAGAGGATCTTCAATTACAGGCTGTCCAGGGCAAGACGGGTGGTGGAGAATGCCTTTGGCATCCTGGCCAACAGGTTCCAGGTACTTCTCACCACCATGCAGCATCACCCACAGACTGTGAGGAGCATTGTGGAAGCTTGTTGCATCCTGCACAATCTCATGCGGACCCGCTACCCAGGCTTGCAGAACAGGCTTGTGGACCATCAACAAGGCAATGGGGACATGGAGCCTGGTGAATGGAGGCAAGGACGAAACCTGATAGACACTGTGGATGTGCAAGGCCCCAACAGAGCTTCATGTAAAGGGAAGAAGCAGCGCAACCTCCTGAAACACTGGTGCAACACCCCAGCTGGAGCAGTGGAGTGGCAAGACAGGATGGTAGAAGCTTAATGGATGCTTCCTTGAGCCTGTCTCATCACACTGATGAGATTGTGCCATATACGTTGAGTTGCCTTACAATTAATAGGGCATTAATAAAGAGTTTTGTTTATTTTGAAATGTGTTGATCAATGAATAAATTGTTATTGATAAAAAGGGCCATATGTGTGGCAGCTGGGAGGGTGGACCATACAGTCCCACTATGCTTGCACTGGAGGTTTATCTATCCCACAACTATCCTTACCCATCCCACAGCTATCCTTACCCATCCCACAACTATCCTTACCTATCCCACAAGCATACAAAGGCTTAACCATTTTTTCAAAGTTTTCACCAACACTTTATTAAGTAAATAAAATGAACCAAGTGTGTAAACTGTATGACTTTATTAAAAAAGCAAAATTACCCAAGTAAAGTGTCTTTAAGCAAAGATAAGGTGAACAGGTAATAACTCAGTCTCTGGCACTATTCTCAGTCACTCTGAGGCATGTCCATGGTCTCAGCTGTCGAGCGGGCAGGGACTGTGGACGTGGCTGTGGCTGGAGTGCTGGTCTGAGGCGCCATTGGGGTGCCTGGCCCCGAGAGTACAACAGGGGATGGTGTGTTCAGGAAGCTCTCAGAGAGCTGACTCAGTCCCATGAGGTTGAGGGGCCCTTCCTCAAGGACCTGGAATATTACACACAGGACTGATGACAGATTTTCTGTTGAGGGGCTTGGCTGTGGGGTGGAGGAAGTAGGAGTGTAGTGGGGCTGTCTGGTCTGCAGCTGGGTCAGGTGAGGCATCTGTGGCATGCAATGTACTTGGGCCTGGACTGGGAAGGGATTCCTCTGGTGTGGGAAGTCCTGGTACTTGTAGCCTTGGTAGGTGAGGGGCTGTTGAAAGCCGTGGAAGGGCTGTGACATCGCCTGGGGTGGAGGAACAGCCCTGAAGTGGGTCGGAGCAGGTTCAGCTGGGCCTGGAGGGTGGTGCAGCAGTGCTGTGATTTTCTCCTTCATCACCTGGTACTGGGCCTTGGGCAGGTCCATGAGGGTCTGGCTCACGTATGTGATGAAGGGCTTGTGGTTAGAGGATGGCATATCACTGTGGACCAGCTGAGAGAGAAGATCTGTGCTGGTCTTGATGGTGTCCCTGATCTCCAGCAGGACAGTGTGGCTCTGACCCTCCAGTCTGCCTCTCTGCCTGCTTTCTCTGGAGGTGGAGCTGGGGGTGGGGGTGGGTTGGTCTCTGGCTGCTTCTTCTTCTTGCTCCATTTGAGACAGGGGATCCTCCACGTCCTCTGGCATAGGGAGTGCAGCTGTCGGGGGGGTGTCTCTGCCATGGGGCCCTACAAAGACACCTGCCTGGACATGGTAGCTGTCTCCTGGCTGGAAGAGGAGTGGCTCTCTGTGGGCTGTCTGAGGGAGAGGGTTGACAGAGGGGCTGCTCCTTGGTGGCAGATCTCACCCTCCAGGAAGCTGCACCTGGCCATGACATACATCTCCCAGTCAGTGAGCTTGAGAACGGCCTGCCCAGATTTCTTCAGGTGCAGCTTGCCATACCAGGTGTGCATGTGCTTCCACCATCCCAGGAGTACATCTGAAGTGTAGCCCAGGCTCTCTGCCTTGTCTCTCCAAGCTGCCTGCTTCCTCTTGGTGTTGTGATAGAGCCTGTGGCCCTTTCTCCACAGGTATTCGTTCTCCCTCAGCCATTCCAGCATCTCCTCCTCATGGTCTTCGGAAACGGAGTACTGTTTCCTCTCTCCCTTCTCCTTGCCTTGCCTCTTCCTCCTTCTGGCAGGGGCTTCAGGGCCTTCAGCAGCAGGGCTTTGAGGGCCTTGGGGCTGGTCCATCACAGCAGCACCACCAGCACCACCAGCAGCAGCACCAGCAGGAGAAGCACCAGCAGCACCAGCAGCACCAGCAGGAGAAGCACCAGCACCAGCAGGAGAAGCACCAGCAGCACCAGCAGGAGAAGCACCAGCACCAGCAGGAGAAGCACCAGCAGCACCAGCAGGAGAAGCACCAGCAGCAGCAACACCAGCAGCAGCAGCAGCAGAAGCACCAGCAGCTTCAGAGTCAGCACCAGGGGATGGGATGGTGGTTCTGTCCTTCTTGCCAGGGCTGGCAGGAGTAGGCACAGGCTTTCTCTTCTTCCCTGACTGTCAAACCATGGTGTTCTCTCAAGATGTCTCTGGCAGCAGGTCTTTCCTCTGAATGCTGACTGCTTGCGAGCTGCATCCTTTTATATCCGTGGAGCTGACGCAATTCATGTGCAGTGAACACTTTGCATCTGCTATGCATCCGCTATGAATCCGCTATGCATCCTATAGGCGTCCGTGATGCATCCGCGTCATCCACTACGCATCCACTCCTTCCGCTATGCATCCGCTTCGTTATTCTCCCCCGGAAATCCTGCGGATGTGTCATCCTGCTTCCATCTGCTAGGCTTCCTACGAACATCCCCTTACCATCCTTGCTACATACTACCCCCGTCCGTTCCTTTCCGTTGTTGTCCGTTCTGTTTATGCAAATTTGGGGCACTTTTGAGAGCAGATAACAACGGATGGAGCCACCCCCGAAATTTTGCTCGTCCTTTTTGCATATGTTTTGCATCCGTTGGCCAGTGTGACCTAGCCTTTAACAACTAATGAATTTATTACTACTGATTCAGCCTTTTATTTAGTTTAAGTGGACAATGTAGATTATAAAATATTGCTTATAATTATCATCTCTAGACAAGTCGAATACATCAGTAATGAATGTTGGGGTATTGATAAATGAAAACGAACAATCCAGAATTTATATGGGGCTGACCTTTGGATTCTTTCTTTGGATTCTTTCTTTGGATTCCTAAATTACTGGATCCATGCATCAAAGATCCTTTACCATCTGATTGTGTTGATTTCCACTTGAGGAATTTTTTAAAATTTAAATTGTATACAGTTTGTAAATTAAATTAATGAAATTAATTAGTTAATTTCAATTAACTAAATTCACAGTGTTGTATATATTTTAATAATTGATTAATTTCTTTACAATGAAATCTAGCACAAAGAGAAATAAATACTGTATTTATGTCTTACAACTAACTAAAATCTTGTATAACAGATGAAAGTTTCAAGTTCTCCAGATGTTTCCTGGAACCAACATTAACTCTACAATCTCTATTTCAAGACTGAAAAGTAGGAATCCATCTTTAAAATGATGGAGTACCGTACTATTTTTTTTTTATCTGTCCCCTTCTTTGGTTTGGTTTTGAATTATATTACAGAACAAAGGCTTTCCAAAGAACTTGAAAATTTGTACATTCTTTAGTTGATTCTAATAAGCACATGAAATCCAAATATATTAAGTCTGCATTTTCTCCTCATTAATCAGCACAACAATTGTTGCCCCCCACTTTCCCCAATTAAATAAAAGTTTGGAGAAACAGTGAGAAATCTGGGAGTCTAAATAAGGAGAAACTTAGGAAATTTCTCAAGCCTGCTAACATCACTGAGACTGGGTTGAATTTTCAGTTCTATTACCCTTCCCCATTTTTGCTTTTCCCTACTTGGAAAACTTAATTCAGCTCTTAAAACTGAATTTTTTAAAATTGAATTTGTTAAATTTATTTGCTGTCCATCTTCCTGTGGGGAGACTTTAAGTGGCTTAACAAGAATAAAAAGGAAGAAATGAAAACAAAAGTAAAACAATGAAAAAGAAAACAATGACAGTACATCAACATGATAATAAAAAGATGGATGCATGGAGAGCAGGAAGAAGATGGGGACAGGTAATGCCTGCCATCAATCTAGCAGCCACCTCCTTAAACTGTTTTCATTCAACCTTGGTAGTTCCTAGAAAAACTTCACTGTTTATGCAGTATAACAATAAAAAAAATACTAGATCTAAAATTAAGTTACAACTTCAGAGCTGTAAGCTTTGTACAACATCATCATCATAATCAGTGCATTTAATATTTGTAGAGAATTTTGTACCACACCCTATAGCATGTGCCAAATGAAGCTGAGACTGGGATATTTGAATGACCTTACAAAATGGCACCCCTAGGGTTAAAAGGCTCTGACAAAATTCCTCTCAGTTTGGACTGACAGTAAGCAGCTCATTAGAGAATGCCCCAAAGTAGAAATGCCTATCTACTCCTATGCATAAAAGTTAACACAAAAACAGTTCTACAAATTCATTCATTTAGATATCCATCATGCTTTTATACAACTGACAATGACATAATCTTTTCTTTTCAATTAAAGATATTAGAGATGTTGCTGAACTATAGATCAGCATCTTTTATCACTGATTATGATGGCTAAACCAGTTGGAAATTGTAATTTAAAATCGATTAAGACCTACTTTTCTTCATTCAGATACATTTCCTTCCTAGCCTGTTAATGCAACAGAGTAGATTAATGGAAAGATCACAGAGCAATAATGAGTGCAAATCATATTTTCCTTCCTATGATTTTAGCTGCATGAAGGAAGAATGTGTGAATGGAAAACCAATATCTAATCACCCAAGTGAAATATTTATACAGGAGGACATGAGTTCCAGGAAAGCCTAGGTCTAGAACAAGGGTCTGCAACCTTAAATACTCAAAGAGCCATTTGGACCCATTTCCCACAGAAAGCAAAACACCAGGAGCCACAAATCTGGATGGATATGGCCAACTCAATGTCACTCACTCCCACCCAGTCACATGACTTCCCGCAGCCACACCTACCAAGGTTTTGTGGTTCCTGGTATTTTCTTTTCTCTAGGAAGAAGATCTCTCTTTCTCTCTCTGTCTCCTCTCTCTGTGTCTCTTCCCTCTCTCATCTGTCTCTCTGTGTCTCTCCCTCTCTTTCTCTCTCTCATCTCCCTCTCTTGTCTCTCTTTCTCTCTCTTTCTCCCTCTCTCATCTCTCTTTGTCTCCCTCTCATTTATCTGTCTCTCTTTCTCTGTCTCTCTTCCCCTCTCTCTTTCTCATCTTTCTCCCTTCCTCCCTCTCTCCTTTTCTCTCTTGTATGTATTTGTTCCCTCTTGAACCATTTCCAAAAAGAGGCAAGGGTTGGGTTTTTGTTTTTGTTTTGCTGATGTTGTCCTTTCTTCTTCTTTGAGTGCTTTTTACCACATGATTTAAATCAAGAGTCAATGAGAGTAAATGAAGCTTTTTTGTTTCCTTGCTGTGGCTTCCTAATGCTGAATTCACCATTGGCTGCCCACCTTTGCCTTCCCCTCCCACTCAATTCTTGCCTTCCCTGAGAAGAGAAGGATAATGGTGACGAATGGAGTCTTTCTCCATATTCCAGAGCAGGAGGGAAGCAGCCCTCTACTTGCCTATTCTTCCACCCATATTGGTTCTGTGTGCACCTTGACTGCTCAAGGAGATGCATGACTTCCTCTCTATCCCTAGACACTGACTGGGCCGGCTCCATGACCTGGGTTCCAGGAGGAGGAGGGAATGATGTCTCCTCCATTGTGAAGCATGCCAAATTTAAGTGTGCAGTGCAAGACACTGCAAAAGCTGCAAGCAGGCCATGGAGGTGGGGAGATGCACAACTTTCTCTCTGCCCCGAGATACTGGATGGACCGGCTGCAACTGACGCCACTGCTCTCACTGGCTCCATGGCCTGTTCGCTACTCTTGCAGTGCCTTCCACAGCAGAGTTAAATTTAGCAGACTTCACAATACGGGAGACAGTGTCGCCTCCTCCTCCTGGAGCCCATTATGATGCAGAGCATTGGCTGCAGCTGGCCCAGCCAGTGTCTCAGAGCAAAGAGAAAGTTGTGCATCTCCCCAAGTGACCAAGTTACACACAGCACCAACAAGGTCTGGAAGAAGAGGCACGTAGAGGGGCACTTCGCTCCTGCTCTGGAATATGTGGCAAGTCTCCATCTGCCTCTGTCACCCTTACCTTCTCAGGTAAGGAGTGAGTTGGAGGGGAGGGCAAGGGAACAGGACCTGCCAGTGGTGGGATCATCCAATAGGGAGCTGTAGAAGAGGATCCAAAGAGCCACATGTTGCCGACCCCCGTTCTAGAAGCATAGGGTCTGCCAGAGTTTACAGCAATCCAACCAGCAAAGAAGTAAATAATTCAGCAGGATTCATTTTTAGAAGAAACTTGTTTATATACAGTAATATAAAGCATAAGGCACATATGAAATACCCATGCAGCAGAATCCAGAACCATTTGAACTCAGAATCACAGAAGCAATATAAAGACAGAAACAATATAATACCGAAGCTATATAGCAAGGACAAAGCAACTCTTATATACAAATCAGTTAAGCCACACCCAGGTTCTGAGAGGTCTGGGTCACCAAACAGTCCTCATTGGCTGACCTGATTATTTCAGTTCATGAACTCTTATACACTGACAGGGTCAATGTAGCATCACAGAAGACTGAGCAATTTATAGCACAAAGAATACTATTTTTTTCTCAAGTTTTCCATTATAAACTTAACTTCTATTCTACACAATACACACAGGCAAGTTAGCTTTAAGTCTTCAAAGCAAATGTAAAACATTTTATTTTAGACTTTTTTTTAACAAATGAGGGGATTATTAAATAAGATCTGAGGTCTTAAAATTATAATGAGAGAGAGAGAGAGAGAGAGAGAGAGAAATGTATTTAAACTTTACAAGTAAACATGATGTTGGTTATTAAAATGTAATGCCGGAAAAATTAGCTTGAAGCTACAAACTTAATATTTTACTTGCAGCTGCAAATCAAACTGCTGTTAACATTGCTGTACAAAATTTAATAAGTACACTAAGATTTCATATGGCTGCAGTTTAGAATCCTGGTCATTCTGGTGAACCATCAACAGAAAAAGCACAGTAGGGCTGTAAGTATTTGTTACATATTATATGATTTAAGATAAATATTTGCAAATCATGGAAAGAAATTTGGAGTGCTATCTGTTTTGTTATTAGTTAACAGAGAACCCATTAATCCAAGTGGTTGGGATTCTATTCTTGGAGGGAAGTGCAGCAGATATTTTGAAGTTAACCAGATTCCCATTGGATTCACTGATAAATTGTCCCACAGATATCAATGTCTGTCAATTACATTTTGCCATGATTCAACAGCTCCTGTTTCCAGATGAGTCTCAGAGGTGCCAAAATAATTCCATATATACATGGTTGCCTCATTTTCCTTTGCCTATTTGGCAGTGTTCTTTATACATTGAAAAGACTGTTCTTAAAGCAGAAATGCCTATTGCTTTTGTCGGTCTGTATTCCAAAAACTATGCGGTATCTGCTATCCCGCATCAGATGGGCGCCTCATGACAGGGAGCGAAGGAGAGAAAAAACGACAGGAGGCGAAGTTCCTCGAGATGAGTGCGCCCAGAATGGCTGGGTACAAGCTCTTTTATTATGCTTTTTCAAAGGAGGGTGATTGTTTACTCAGAACCTAGGTTAAGCCTAGGTCAGACGGAATATACAAATTTAACAATGACTCAGAAAACAGCAGGATATCAGGACAGACAGGATGGCAGGAATTATATTTGATCAGGATATTCTTCTTTACCAAGCTGCCTGCCAGACAATGTAATCCCAAGTGAATAAACCATTTCTTGCAAATATTTGACTCCTTGTCCCTGTACGTGCCCTGTAAAAGGTCACTGAGAAGACAGAAGCTTAATGATTACACGTGAAATGATACAATGTTGAAGTGTCTGAATGATCCATAGTTGCATTGATATACAATTGAAAGCACATAAATGATACATAGTTACAACAAACTATATTTGCGCTTATTTGAATATGAGGCAAATGGACAAGGGAGATACTAAGCCATTTATCTCCCTTCTGATTTCTCTCCAACCAGGGCTGGGATTCAAATTCTTTAACAACCGGTTCTGTGGACATGGCTATGTGGAGCGTGGCCAAGTGACTGGGTGGATGTGGCTTCTTCTCTCTTTTTTTTTTTGCAGCAACCCCCCCCCCATTTTTTGCCTTCTAGACCTCAGGGAAGCCTCCGGGGGGGGGGGGGGGGCTATTTGCCGGTACAGCCGGTGTCCCTTCCGCCACAGATAGTCATTCTCTCTCAGCCACTCCAGCACCTCATCCTCGTGTTCCTCCTCAATGAAGTATTGCCTCCTCTCCCGTCCCCGCATACGCCTCTTTCTCCCTTTGGCAGGACCAGATGGGCCCTCATCAGAGGGGCTCCCAGGTGGTAGGGGCTGCTCCTCCACAGCACCAGCATCAGCAACACAAGAAGGATCATAATCATCATCATCATCATCAGCAGCAGCAGCAGCAGCAGGACCAGGATCAGCAGCAGCAGAGTAAGCACCAGTAGCTCCAGCAGCAGCAGCACCAGGACCAGCAGCACCAGGAGCATGAGCAGGACCAGGAGCACGAGCAGGATGAGCAGGACGAGCAAGTCCAGGAGCACGAGCAGTACGAGCAAGTCCAGGAGCACGAGCAGGACCAGCAGGACCAGCAGGACCAGCAGGACCAGGAGCAGCTTCAGCAGAGTACGCAGCAGCAGAAGCACCACCGCCAGGAGCAGCTTCAGCACAGTACGCAGCAGCAGAAGCCCCACCGCCAGGAGCAGCTTCAGCAGAAGCTCCAGCACCAGAAGAGCGAGCTCGAGCAGCAGAAGCCCCAGCAGAAGCAGAGTCAGGGACAGGGGGTGGGAGGGTGGCCCTGTCCCTCTTGCCAGGGATGGCGACAGGTTGCTCAGACTTTCGCTTCTTCCCCATGGTTGTGGGGTTGCTGGCTGGCAGAGAGGCTGGCAGGCACCAAGGCGGGCAGGAAGGCAGGCAGGCAGGCAGGCACCAAGGCTGGCAGGCAGGCAGAGAGCAAGGCTGGCAGGGAGGCTGACCAGGAGGCTTGGAGGAAGGCTGGCAGGAAGGCTGGCAGCAAGGCTGGAAGGCAGGCATGCTGGCAGGGCAGGCAATGACTCGATGTATCCGTCAGCAGGTCTTTCCTCCGAATGCTGGCCATGTGCGAGCTGCTTTCCTTTATATCCGCGTGGCTTACGCAATGCATCTCCCCCGTATGCGCAATTAACACTCAGCATCCGTTAGGCTTCCGCTACGCATCCGCTAGGCTTCCGCTCTGCATCCGCTTCATCCGCTGTGCATCCGCTGTGCATCTGCTTCATCCGCTCGGCATCTGCTCGGCATCCGCTCTTTCCGTTCCGCATCCACTTTGCTGAGGCCCCCCGGAAGCCCAGCGGATGTGCCATACGTTTCCATCCACTGGGCTTCCGTTCCGCATCCGCTTTCCATCCGCCCTGCGTCCTCCCCCCGTCCGTGTTATCCACTCCGGTTATGCAAATTTTTGCCCCTTTTGAGAGTGGATAACAACGGATGGAACATTTTGCTCGTCCGTTGTGTCCGTTTTGCATCCGGTGGGCAGTGTGACAAGGCCTTTAGATAAGATTTTGACAGGTACTGATGAAAAGTGATTTAAAAATTGTATGGATATTTATTAGAAATTAAACTAGAAGAAGAACAAGTTAAAGGAACTATGATTGCTTGGGGGAAGAATTTTGGATACTGGATTGATTTAGAGAAATGACAAAAATTGTGATCTCAACATTATAAAATGACCATGTCAACAGCATATAAAGAAAATTTGTATAAGATGTTTTACAGGTGGCATTTTTTCCCGACAAGAATAGCATGAATGTTCAAGAATCATTCCAAAAAATGTGAGAAATGTCATCAGACAACTGGCTTGTATTACCTTATGTGGTGGACTTGTGCGGACACTAAAAAATACTGGACTAAAATCCACACGTGGTTGGAAAAAAATGACAAAAAAACATAGATTTGAAACCAGAGATACTTTTATTGGGAATTTTACCTGAAATATATAGTAAAGAATTGAAATTCCTGATTGTAAATGTATTAACAGCGGCTAGGATTGTATTTGCTAAAAACTGGAAAAATGAGAAAAACACCATCACAGGAGGAAATTATTAAGTAAATATTGGAATGTGCTGAAATGAGTAGATTGACATTTGAAATTGGAGAACAAGAAGATAAACAATTTTATAAAATTTGGGACCTTTTCTATCAATGGTTAGACAATAAAATATAGTAATGAAATATGTAGACTTAGAAAATAATAAATATATAAAGATGTATTCTTTTCTTATTATATCTACAAAATGATTCTAGGATAGATTTGGGATGATAATATGAACTGTCATAAAACAAATTAAG
>BLBF01000019.1:4744287-4755228 GCA_015471245.1 Laticauda colubrina | reverse complement strand
ACCCAGAGAAATACACTTCTCCCACTTTGTTGGGAGAGATACACTGACTCTATAAACCCCTTAGAGAGGGCTGTAAACACTGTAAAGTGATATATAAGTCCAAGTGTTATTGCTGTTGAAATCCTGTTCCTTGAAGCACCAGGAAAAAGCAAAAACTCTAGATAATTTCTCTCCAACCTGGTTTTATTCCTTGCCCCAGTTTGGCATTCCAGTTGTGGACAATGGAAATTATAATCCAATTTCTCTGAAGGATGCTCTCCTTAAGAAAATCACTCAAGATTACTTCTAAATGGTGTGGAACATGAACTTGATTGGGACAACAAAGGGAAAACATCCAGGTACGTACATACATCAGTATTCCTCAGCATAAGGAGAATGTCAGGAATGGAACATGAGAAAAGTATATGCACAGTTCATCCATTTACATACACACAAACACACACACACACACACACACACACACACAGAGATTTTTTTTTGTTAAGTTTTATTGATTTTTAAGGCCCTGTCACACTGCACCAACAGATGCAAAGAGGAAGTAAAACGGACAAAAAAGCTTGCCATCCGTTGGTTAACGTGATATACTCACTGCCTCCGTTTGGCTTCCTCTCGATCCGTCCAGCATCCGTTTCATCCGCTCCAAAAGTTTTAGGCTGCTTAAAACTTTTGCGCGGAAAATGTATCCAGTTCGTCTGTTCTGCATCCGCTATGCATCCGTTACGCATCCGCACAATGCGCATCCGCCCGAACGCAGGGAGGAAGCGGAACGGACGCGGAACAGATGCAGAACGGATGCTGAACGGATGCCTAGCGGAAACAAAGCGTTTAAAGTGGAAAAAACGTTCGCAGAGGGGATCTATCTCGGATATTAAGGATGTCTAGAGGATGCCTAGAGGATGCCTAGAGGATGCCTAGAGGATGCCTAGCGGAAAACCTACACTGCCTATAAAAAGGGGGAGCAACTCACCTGCTTCGCACTTTCAGACCAGCAGACCAGCGGTGCAGACCTCTGCAGCCTTCATCTGCCTCTTCCTCTTCCACAGCATCCAGTCATGTCCACCGTGGATTACGAAAAAATCCTTTCGGCAGCCAACATCCTTCTGCAACACTGCGAAACCATCTACAGTCTCTGTGAACAGTACTATGGGAAGAAAAGGAGGCACCCAAAAAAAGTCTGGCTCCGAAGATGGTTCGCCAGAAGAGCGCAGTACGCACTTTACGACAAGCTGATGGTGGAGCTCAGAAGCGAAGACCCTTGGGCGTTCCAGAACTTCATGAGGATGCCTCCAGCCATGTTTGACAAAGTTGTGCAGCGCCTGACACCCAGGTTGACCAAGACAAACACCAACTTCCCACCCAGCCTGGACCCTGAACTCAAGGTGGCACTGACTCTGCGCCACCTGGCCTCAGGGACCACCTACAGGAGCATGCAGTACGGCTGGAGGGTGCCACCCAGCACCATCAGTTTGTGGTCAGAGAAGTGGTGCAGGCCATCATCGAAGAATACAAGGAGGAGCTCCTCCAGTGCCCCTCCACTGAAGAAGGATGGAAGAAAGTTGCAGAGCAGTGGTATCAGAAGTGGAACTTACTCCACACCGTTGGAGCCATAGATGGCAAGCACGTGGCCTGCAAAGCTCCAGCCAACTTAGGGTCCACTTATCACAACTCCATGGGCTTCTTCAGCATCATCCTCTTCGCCATGGTCGATGCTGACTACAAGTTCATTTACATCGATGCTTCAGGCAACGGCTCATCTTCAGATGCCCAGGTATACAACGACAGTCACCTCAAGGAGGGGCTGGAAAGCAACCTCATGGTGGGCTTCCCAGATCCAGACCCGCTGCCAAATGACACGCAAGATGTGCCCTACTTCATCGTGGGAGCTGACGCCTTCTCCCTCACAACCTACCTCATGAAGCCCTACACCTCCAGAGAAGAGAGGATCTTCAACTTCAGGCTGTCCAGGGCAAGGCGGGTGGTGGAGAACGCCTTTGGCATCCTGGCCAACAGGTTTCAGGTACTTCTCACCAACATGCAGCATCGCCCAGAGACCATGAGGAGGATCGTGGAAGCTTGCTGCATCCTGCACCATCTCATGCGCACCCGCTACCCAGTCTTGCAGAACAGGCTCGTGGACCTCCAGCAAGGCAATGGGGACATGGAGACTGGGGAATGGAGGCAAGGGCGAAACCTGATCGACACTCAGGATGTGCAAGGCCCCAACAGAGCCTCACATGAGGCGAAGAAGCAGTGCAAGACTGAAACACTGGTACAACTCCCCAGCTGGAGCGGTGGAGTGGCAAGACAGGATGATAGATGCTTAATGGATGCTTCCTTTAGACTGTCTCATCCCACGGATGATATTGGGCCATGTATGCTTGGTTGGCCTACAATGAACAGGGCATTTAATAAAGAGTTGTGTTTATGTTGACATGTGTGGATAATTATGACATTATTATTGATAATGAAGGGCCATAGGTGTGGCACCAGGGAGGGTGGACCATAAAGTCCCACTATGCTTGCACTGGAGGTTTAGCTATCCCACAGCTATTACCTATCCCAAAGGTATCCCTGCTCATTCCACAGGTATCCCTTCCCATCCCACAGATATCTTAACCCATCCCACAGGTATCCCTTCCCATCCCACAGATATCTTAACCCATCCCACAGTTATCTTAACCCATCCCACAGGTATCCCTTCCCATCCCACAGCTATCCCTTCCCATTCCACAGCTATCTTAACCCATCCCATAGCTATCTTAACCCATCCCACAGGTATCCCTTCCCATCCCACAGGTATCCCTTCCCATCCCACAGCTATCTTAACCCATCCCACAGCTATCTTAACCCATCCCACAAACATGCAAAGGCTAAACCATTTCTAAAAGTTTCCACCAAGACTTTATAGAAAAAAATTAATGAAGCAAGTGTTTGAAACAAAGATAAACTTTATTGAACAGCAAATTGTAAAATAAACATGACCCAAGTCAAGTGTCCAAATAAAGTCCACAAATATCCAGGCAGCCAGTCTCTGGCACTCCTCTTGGTCACTCGGAGGTGTGTGCCCAGGCTAAGATTTTAGGGAGCAGGTGCTGTGGAGGTGGGTGCTGCTGCAGTGCTGGTCTGAGGTGTTATTAGAGTGCCTAGCCCTGAGAGGACAACAGGGGACGGTGTGTTGAGGAAGGTGTCAGACAGCTGGCTCAGCCCCGCTGAGAGGTCCTTCCTCCATGCCATGGGGTGTCGGCCTCAGTACATCTGTCCTCAGTACTGGGGACAGCTTGGCTGTGGGATGGAGGAAGGAGTAGTGTAGTGGGGCTGCCTGGTCTGCAGCGGGGTGAGGACTGTCGAGGTTGGCGTCGGTGGCATCATTGGAACCGGTGGTAGCGGTGTTGCCCAATGACTCTGTGCCTGCATCTGTAAGGGCTGCTGTCTGTGCTGCTGGACCTCGGGGTAGCTGTAGCCCTGGTATGTGAGGGGGTGTGGGAAGCCTTGGTATGGGAGGGACATCACCTGGGGTGGAGGAGCAGACCTGGACTGGGTGGTAGCAGGTGCCTCTTGGTCTGGAGGGTTGTTAAGCAGCGTGATGATCCTCTCCTTCACCACCTGGTACTGGGGATCCGCCATCTCCTTGAGGGTCTGGTTCACATAATTGAGGAAGGGTATTCGGCCCTTGGTCTCTGTATACCTGAAGCCTGCAGTCTTAAACCAAAAAAAATCTCTACACCACAAGCCAGGCAAACACCTGGGCACAAACAGACACCCTCTGATACCTCCAGCTCAAACACACCCCAACCAGGCACCCAGATGAAACCTAGCTTCCTAATAAATAATAGCCGTCCATTTATTTGGAGGCAAGCTGCACTAAAACCCTCCAATATAGGAAAAACAATGTTGCAATATTGCCAAACATGTTGTCCTCTTTTTATTTTTATTTACTGTAATGTATTATTTCAAAATGTACTAGATGTTCTTTAAAATCAAGATTATTATCATTATTATTTTGAATCCAAATCCATTCCGCAAAGTTGTTTTCCTTTGCAAAGAGACAGATCTTCAAGTACGATAGAGTGATTTTGGACTTTCTCTTAGCTATGATGAGGTGCAGATGCTATCATTTTTGTAGTATATTTGTTACTGACTGCCACATACTTCTCACTCTGCAGTCCTGAAATTTTAAGCCCATGTCACACTGCACCAACGGATGGAAAGAGGACGTAAAATGGAGAGAAACACTTGCCATCCATTGGTTAATGCGATGCTTCTGTTCTGTACTCACTGCCTCCATTTTTCATCCTCTCCATCCGTCCAGCATCCGTCGACTGAGGTTCCATCTGCTCAAAAGATTTTGAGCTACTCAAAACTTTTTGAGCGGAAAATGTATCCAACGCGTCCGTTCTGCATCCGCAATGCATACGGGGAACATCCGTTATACATCCGTTGTTATCTGTTACGCATCCGTTATATCCGCTAGGCATCTGCTGCGCATCCACGCAACTCAAATCAGCTCCAGCAGAAAACGGACACAGGGAGGAAGCGAAACCGATGTGGAACGGACGCGCAGCATTAGTAGCAGGGACGGAGAAAGGATGAAAGTGGATGCAGCTCGCATACAAAGCATTAAAACGGAAAAAACGTTCACAGAGGGGACATATCTCAGATATTTAGGTTGTATGCAGGATGCCTAGAGGATGCAAAAGGACACCGAGAGAAAAAAACAATATTTCTTATAAAAAGGGAGAGGAACTCACCTGGATCTCACTCTCAGTCCAGCACCCCTGCTGTGCAGACCTCTTCAGCATTCACCTTACTCTTGCTCTTCCACAGAATCCAGTCATCTCCACCATGGATCGTAACACACTCCTTTTGGTAGCCACCATCGTTCTGCAACAGTGCGAAGCCATCTACAGGCTCGTTCACCTGTTCTACACAAAGAAAAGGAGGAGGCCAAGAAGTGTCTGGGTCCGAAGATGGATCGCGAGAAGAGCAGAGTACGGACTGTACAACAAGCTGATGGTGGAGCTGAGGAACGAAGACACTTGTGCATTCCAGAACTTCATGAGGATGCTGCCAGCCATGTTTGACGAAGTTGTGGAGCAGCTGAGACCAAGGTTGACCAAGGCAAACACCAACATCCGGCCCAGCCTAGACCCTGGACTCAAGGTGGCACTGACTCTGCGCCACCTGGCCTCAGGGACCACCTACAGGAGCATGCAGTACGGCTGTAGGGTGCCACACAACACCATCAGCATTGTGGTCAGAGAAGTGGTGCAGACCATCATCGAAGAATACCTGGAGGAGCTCCTTCAGTGCCCCTCCACTGAAGAAGGCTTGAAGAAAGTTGCAGAGCAGTGGTATCAGAAGTGGAACTTCCCCCACACCATTGGAGCCATAGATGGCAAGCACGTGGCCTGCAAAGCTCCAGCCAACTCAGGGTCCACTTATTTCAACTACAAGGGCTTCTTCAGCATCATCCTCTTCACCATGGTCAATGCTGATTACAAGTTCATGTACATCGATGCTTCAGGCAACGGCTCATCTTCAGATGCCCAGGTATACAACGGCTGTCACCTCAAGGAGGGGCTGGAACGCAACCTCATAATGTGCTTCCCACATCCAGACCCCCTCCCCAACGACACACAAGATGTGCCCTACTTCATCGTGGGGGATGACGCCTTCTCCCTCAGAACCTACCTCATGAAACCCTACACCTCCAGATGCCTCACCCGTGAAGAGAGGATCTTCAACTACAGGCTGTCCAGGGCAAGGCGGGTGGTGGAGAACACCTTTGGCATCCTGGCCAACAGGTTCCAGGTACTTCTCACCACCATGCAGCATCGCCCAGAGACCGTAAGGAGGAGCGTGGAAGCTTGCTGCATCCTGTACAATCTCATGCACACCGGCTACCAGTATTGCAGAACAGGCTCGTGAACCACCAACAAGGCGATGGGGACATGGAGCCTGGGGAATGGAGGCAAGGGCGAAACCTGATAGACATTCAGGATGTGCAAGGCCCCAACAGAGCCTCACATGAAGGGAAGAAGCAGCACAACCTCCTGAGACACTGGTGCAACTCCCCAGCTGGAGCGGTGGAGTGGCAAGACAGAATGATAAATGATTAATGGATGCTTCCTTCAGCCTGTCTCATCACACTGATGAGATTGGGCCATGTATGTTGGGTGGGCCTACAATGAACAGAGCATTTAATAAAGAGTTGTGTTTATGTTCAAATGTGTGGATCAATGCTTAGATTGTTATTGATAATGAAGGGCCAAAGGTGTGGCACCTGGGAGGGTGGACCATACAGTCCCAGTATGCTTGCACTGGAGGTTTATTACCCATCCCACAGGTATCCCTGCCCATCTGACAGGTATCCCTGCCTATCCCACAGCTATTACCCATTCCAAAGGTATCCCTGCCCAACCCAGAGCTATAACCCATCCCAAAGGTATCCCTGCCCAACCCACAGCTATTACCCATCCCAAAAGGTATCCCTGCCCATCCCACTGCTACCTTAACCTATCCCAAAGGTATCCCTGCCCATCCCACTGCTATCTTAACCCATCCCAAAGGTATCCCTGCCCATCCCACTGCTATCTTAACCCATCCCACAAGCATGCAAAGGCTTAAATCATTTCTAAAAGTTTCTACCAAGACTTTTTAATACAAAAATAAATGAAGCAAGTATGTGAAGCAAAGATAATCTTTATTAATAACAAGCTGTAAAAGAAAAATGACCCAAGTGAAGTGTCCAAAGCAAAAATAAAGTCAACAGGTAGCCACCCAGTCTCTGGCACTCTTCTTGGTCACTCTGAGGCATGCCCAGTCTCATGGATGAAGGGTCCAGGTGCTGTGGAGGTGGCTGCTGCTGGAGTGCTGGTCTGAGGCACCATTGGGGTGGCTGGCCCTGAGAGGACAACAGGGGACGGTGTGTTCAGGAAGCTCTCAGACAGCTGGCTCAGTCCCATGATGTTGAGAGCCCCTTCCTCAATGACATGGGGTGTCAGCCCCAAAACCAATGACAGATGTTCTGAGGCCGGGCTTGGCTGTGGGGTGGAGGAAGGAGCAGTGTAGTGTGGCTGTCTGGTCTGCAGCTGAGCGAGGTGAGGCGTCGGTGGCATCTGTGGCATGGGTGGCATCAGTAGCGTGGGTGACATCGGTGGCATCAGTGGCACCTGTGGCATCCAATGTACCTGTGCCTGGACTGGGAAGGGCTGCCTGTGCTGCTGGACCTCCTGGTAGCCGTAGCCTTGGTAGGTGAGGGCTGTGGAAAGCCTTGGAAGGGCAGTGAAATCACCTGAGGTGGAGGAGCAGGCCTGGATTGGGTGGGAACAGGTTCAGCTGGGTCTGGAGGGTTGTGAAGAAGATCGGTGATCCTATCCTTCACCACCAGGTACTGGGGTTCTGACATATTCGTGAGAGTCTGGTTGACATAGGTGAGGAAGAGCTTGCGGTTGGAGGATGGGGCGTCGGTGTGTACCAGCTGAGAGAGGAGATCTTCGCTGCTCCTGATGGTGTTTCTTATCTCCAACAGGACAGTGTGGCTCTGCCCCTCTGGTCTGCCTCTCTGCCTTTCTGTGGAGGTGGAGCTGGGGGTGGATGCGGGTTGGGCTGTGGTGGAAGTGCCATCTCCTTTCTCTCACTGTGTCAGGGTGTCCCCCATGTGCTCCACCATGGGTAGTACAGCTGTTGGGGGGTTCTCCATCATGGCACGCTCCACAGATACCTGCCTGGACACAGGAGCTGACTCTTTGCCAGAAGAGGACTGGCTCTCAGCAGGCTGCCTGAGAGAGAGGGTTGTGAGAGTGGCTGCTCCTCGGTGGTGGATCTCACCCTCCAAGAATCTGCACTTGCCCATCATGTAGGTCTTTCTGTCCGTCAGCTTGAAAGCGGCCTGGCCAGATTTCTTGAGGTGCAGCTTCCCGTACATGGTGTGCATGTGCTTCCACCAGCCGAGGAGCACCTCCGAAGTATAGCCCAGGCTCTCTGCCTTCTCTCTCCAAGCAGCCTGCTTCCTCTTGGGGTCTCGATAGAGCCTGTGTCCCTTCCACCAAAGATATTCATTCTCCCTCAGCCAGCACCTCCTTCTCATGTTCCTGTTCGATTGTGTATTGCCTCCTCTCCCGTTCACACGTCTGCCTCTTCCTCCCTTTGGCAGGGCCATATGGGCCCTCATTAGAGGGGCTTTGAGGTTGTAGGGGCTGCTCCTCCACACCACCACCACCAGCAGCAACAACAATAGTAGCAGCAAAAGCAGGACCAGCAGGACCAGCAGGACCAGCAGGACCAGCAGCACCAGCAGCACCAGCAGCACCAGCAGCACCAGGAGCCGCACCAGCAGAGTAAGCACCAGCAGCGCCAGCAGGACCAGCAGGACCAGGATCAGCACCAGCAGCACCAGCAGCACCAGCAGCACCAGCAGCACCAGCAGCACCAGCAGGATGAGGATCAGTGCCAGCAGAGTAAGCACCAGCAGAAGCCCCAGCACCAGGAGCAGTACCAGCAGAGTAAGCACCAGCAAAAGCACCAGCACCAGGAGCAGTGCCAGCAGAGTGAGCACCAACAGAAGCACCACCACCAGACGCAGCATCAGCAGAAGCACCACCTCCAGAAGCATCATCAGGAGAAGCCCCAGCACCAGAAGATCGAGCTCAGGCAGCAGAAGCCACAGCAGAAGCAGAGTCAGTGCCAGGGGGTGGGAGGGTGGCCTTGTCCCTCTTGCCAGGGATGGCAGCAGATGTCAGAGGCTTCCTTTTCTTCCCCATGGTTGTTGGGTTGCTGGCTGGCTGGCTGGCTGACTGACTGGCAAGCTGTGTCTGGAAGCAGGTCTTTCCTCTGAATGGTGACCTGCTTGGGAGCTACTTCCCTTTATATCTGTATGGCTGATGCAATGCATCCTCCCCGCATGCACAGTGAACGCTAGGCATCCGCTAGGCATCCGCTAGGCTTCCGCTAGGCTTCCGCTAGGCTTCTGCTCTGCATCCGCTTCATCCACTTGGCATCTGCTTGGCATCTGCTATTCCGTTCCGCGTCCGCTTTTCTGTGCTCCCCCGGAAGCCTTGCAGATGTGCCATCCACTCCCATCTGCTTCCATCCACAAGGCTTCCATGGAGCATCCACTTTCCATCCGCCCTACATCCTCCCCCGGTCCATTCCTTTCCATGTTCTCCGCTCTGGTTATGCAAATTTGGGGCACTTTTGAGAGCGGATAACAACAGATGGAACATTTTGCTCGTCCGCTGTGTCCTTTTTACAAATGTTTTGCATCCGTCAGCCAGTGTGACAGGGCCTTAACCAACACATATTTTATATACAAAAGGACAAAGAAACAAGCAAATTGAAGGAGCCCCTATGGGATCATCACTATCACCCATCATTGCAAACCTGTTCATGGAAGAATTCGAATCCAGAGCCCTGGCTAATGCCACCCACAAATCGAAACTATGGCTAAGATACATTGATGACACCTAAACAACACACACCCCAAAATCAAGTTCACCATAGAAACGGAAATAAACAAATAACTACCATTCCTAGATGTACTAATCTACAAAAGAACAGATGGCACACTAGGACACACCGTATACCAGAAGAAAACACACACCAACCGCGCCCTCAATGCCCAATCCCACCACCACCCAGCACAGATAAACTCCGTGGCGAAAACACTAATCACCAGAACCAAACGCCTGGCAGAGAAGACACATATAAAGACTGAACTATGCACCCTGACAAAAGTACTGACAGCCAACGGCTTCTACAAAAACAAAATCACCAGCTTGATTCACAAAAACACACCAAGACATAATAGAGACCTAGACGATCAACAGACCTATGGAACATCTGTCCTGCCCTACATAAGAGGTACTACAGACAAAATCAGTAAGATATTACATAGGCATCACATCAAGACTGCCTTCAAAGCAGACAGAAAAATAGCAGCCATCCTTAGAAACCCCAAAGATAAAATTGACCTGGAAAACCAAGGCATATACGGAGTTCCCTGTGCATCATGCCCGGCCACATACATTGGACAGACCAATAGAAGAATAAGTACCCGCCTGGATGAACAAAAAAATGCAGTAAAAAAGCCTCCTCACTAGTCCAACACATGAAAGCCACAGGTCATAACATCAACTTCAATGGCACCAAAACCCTAACCAGTATAGAAAACTCCAGCCACAGAATTATCAGAGAAGCCATAGAGATTGAAAAAAGACCTGAAAGCATGAATAGAAGAGATGATTCCATCAGACTGTCAATTATCTGGAAGCCTGCAGTCTTAAACCAAAAAAAATCTCTATACCACAAGCCAGGCAAACACCTGGGCAAAAACAGACACCCTCTGATACCTCCAGCTCAAACACACCCCAACCAGGCACCCAGATGAAACCTAGCTTCATAATAAATGATAGATGTCCGTTTACTCGTAGCCAAGCTGCAGTAAAAGTCTCCCATACAGGAAACACAATGTTGCCAGCCAATCAAGACAAAATGGTACAAAACAGACTGAAGATATTAGAAACACCAATCAAGCAAAACACAGCAAACTCTCAACTCCAAGACCAATAAACACAGACCTTTTCTACCTGTGAAATTCTGTCTCACAGACAAACACTATACAAAAGCCTGATGTTGGCAGATTAGATTCTTCTGAAACTGTCACTACAGCTTTAAAAGCACAACTATAATTACGTGGGAAAATACCCGAACAAATTTGAGTACCATGCATATATTACCCTCTATCTATCTGTCTATCAGTCTATCTGTCTATATCTATGTCTATATCTACATCTATAACTATATATCTGAATACCATATATATACGTATATATATATATACGTATATATATATATATGTTTTCTCAGGCTTTCGCGGGTACTTACATGTGTGCTGTTTAGCTTCCTTCGGGTATTATCCCACATCATTGTAGTTCTGTTAAA
>BLBF01000019.1:4684199-4699287 GCA_015471245.1 Laticauda colubrina | reverse complement strand
GGCTGGTCCATTCTGATTGGCTGGGAGCCTAGACCTGTGTTCATTGTACTTGGAGTTTGATAGATTGGTGTTCCTGGCTTCCTCTGTCTGTTTTGTGGCTTTGATTGGCTGGCAACAGTCTGTTCTTGTGTTGGAGGCTTTTAGTGCAGCTTGGCTCCGTGTGAAGGGACGGCTGCTCTTCATGAGCAAGCTGCTATTCATTAGCAAGCTGGGTTTCACCTGGGTGCCTGGTGAGGGGGTTAGGTTGGAGCTATCAGAGGGAGTCTGTTTTTTTTGCCCAGGTGTTTGCCTGACTTGTGGCATGGAGATCTTTCTATTTGAGAGTGCAGGCTTCCAAATGATTGACAGTCTGGTGGAATCATCTCTTCTATTCATGCTGTCAGGTCTTTTTTCAATCTCTATGGCTTCTCTGAAGATCCCAGTTAGATCAGTTAAACAAAGATTTGCTAGCACTACACCTGGAATTGAGCAGCAAAATCCACCCTCTACTTTGGGATAAGATCAAACAACTTACAACTTGGAGAGCTGAAACTGAAAATACTTATAAAAATGATAAACTCTCAAAAAAACTGAAAAAATTAGAAAATGACAAGAAAATTCCCAATAACCCACAACAACACCTGAAACAACTAGTATACAACGTTTCCAACAGAGAACTCAACAAAACAGAAACAGATGTCCTATCCAAAGGATTCAATTATGCCATAGCACCCAAAAAAATCCCAACAGAATCCATCATATGTGCAGTAGAATCCAGCCTAACCAAATTAAATACAGATGAAGCTGACAGAATAAGACACCAGGTTACTCACAACTTATGCACAACGAAACCACCAAAAAATAATTTGCAAATAATTTGCAAAAAGATGAATTCAGAGCGTTACAAACCCTGAAAAATGATAATAGTATAATAATACTCCCAGCAGACAAAGGAAATGCCACAGTAATAATGGACAGAAAAGACTATGAAACAAAATTGTGTGTGTGTGTGTGTGCGTGCGTGTGTGTGTGTGTGTGTGTGTGCTGTTCAGCTTCCTTCTGGTATTATCCCACGTCATTGTAGTGCTTTTAAAGTTGTAGCAACGTTTTGCTGTCCCAGGATGCTTTTTTCTTCATCCTGATTGGTTGAAAGTCTTGATCTGTGTTTATTGGATTTGGAGTTTGTTTGATTGGTGTTTTTGGTTTCTTCTGTCTGTTTTGTGGCTTTGATTGGCTGGCAACACTGTGTTCCTGTACTGGAGGATTTCAGTGCAGCTTGGCTTCGTGTGAAAGGATGGCTATTATCTGTTAGGAAGCTAGGATTCATCTGGGTGCCTGGTTTGGGTGTGTTTGAGCTGGAGGTATCAGAGGGAGTCTGTTTGTGCCCAGGTGTTTGCCTGGCTTGTGGTGTGGAGATCTTTCTTATATTTCATACGAAATACATATTTCATATATATATATATGAATTTAAGCCCCTGTCACACTGCACCAACGGATGCAAAGAGGATGTAAAACAGACAAAAAAGCTTGCCATCTGTTGGTTAATGTGATGTACTCACTGCCTCCGTTTTGCTCTATCCATCCAGCATCCGTTTATGGACGTTTCATCCACTCAGAAAGTTTTGAGCTGCTCAAAACTTTTGTGCAGAAAATGTATCCAACTCGTCCATTCTACATCCACTATGCATCCGCTACGCATCCGTTATGCATCCGTTACGCATCTGCTATATCCGCTAGGCATCCATTCCGCATCCGCGCAACTCACATCCACTCGGACGCAGGGAGGAAGCGGAACAGACATGGAACAGATGCAGAACAGATGCCTAGCGGATGCAGCATGAAAGCAAAGCATGTAAAACGGAAAAAACGTCTGCAGAGGGGACCTATCTCAGATATTAAGGATGTCTACAGGATGCCTAGAGGATGCCTAGAGGATGCAAAGGGACACCTATACTGCCTATAAAAAGGGGGAGCAACACATCTGGATCTCACTTTCAGACCAGAAGCCCTGCTACAGACCTCTGCAGCCTTCATCTGCCTTTTCCTCTTCCACAGCATCCAGTCATATCCACCGTGGATCGTAACACAGTCCTTTTGGCAGCCACCATCCTTCTGCAACAGTGCGAAGCCATCTATAGGCTCTGTGAACTCTACTACGGGAAGAAAAAGGGGTGGCCAAGAAGCGTCTGGGTATGAAGATGGTTCACCAAAAGGAAAGAGGACGGACTGTACAACAAGCTGATGGTGGAGCTGAGGAACGAAGACACTCGTGCATTCCAGAACTTCATGAGCATGCCTCCAGCCATGTTTGACGAAGTTGTGCAGCGGCTGACACCCAGGTTGACCAAGGCAAACAACAACCTCTGGCCCAGCCTGGAACCTGGGCTCAAGGTGGCACTGACTCTGCGCCACCTGGCCTCAGGGACCACCTACAGGAGCATGCAGTACGGCTGGAGGGTGCCACACAACACCATCAGCATTGTGGTCAGAGAAGTGGTGCAGGCCATCATCGAAGAATACCTGCAGGAGCTCCTCCAGTGCCCCTCCACTGAAGAAGGATGGAAGAAAGTTGCAGAGCAGTGGTATCAGAAGTGGAACTTCCCCCACACCGTTGGAGCCATAGATGGCAAGCACGTGGCCTGCAAAGCTCCAGCCAAGTCGGGGTCCACTTATTTCAATTACAAGGGCTTCTTCAGCATCATCCTCTTTGCCATGGTCGATGCCGTCTACAAGTTCATGTACATTGATGCTTCAGGCAACAGCTCATCTTCAGATGCCCAGGTATACAACGCCAGTCACCTCAAGGAGGAGCTGGAACGCAACCTCATCATAGGCTTCCCCGATCCAGAACCCCTGCACAACGACACATAAGATGTGCCCTACTTCATCGTGGGGGATGACGCCTTCTCCCTCACAACCTACCTCATGAAGCCCTACACTTCCAGACTCCTCACCCGTGAAGAGAGGATCTTCAAGTACAGGCTGTCCAGGACAAGGTGGGTGGTGGAGAACGCCTTTTGCATCCTGGCCAACAGGTTCCTGGTACTTCTCACCACCATGCAGCATCACCCAGAGACCATGGGGGGGATTATGGAAGCTTGTTGCATCCTGCACAATCTCATGCGCACCCGCTACCCAGTCTTGCAGAACAGGGTTGTGGACCTCCAACAAGGCAATGGGGAAATGGAGCCTGGGGAATGGAGGCAAGGGTGAAACCTGATAGACACTCAGGATGTGCAAGGCCCCAACAGAGCCTCATGTGAAGGGTAGAAGCAGCGCAACCTCCTGAAACACTGGTGCAACTCCCCAGCTGGAGCGGTGGAGTGGCAAGACAGGATGATAGATGCTTAATGGATGCTTCCTTCAGCCTGTCTCATCACACTGATGAGATTGTGCCATGCATGTTGAGTGGCCCGACAATGAACAGGGCATTTAATAAAGAGTTGTGTTTATGTTGAAATGTGTGGATCAATGATTACATTGTTATTGATAAAAAAGGGTCATAGGTGTGGCACCTGGGAGGGTGGACCATACAGTCCCACTATGCTTGCACTGGAGGTTTATCTATCCCACTGCTATCCCTACCCATCCCAAAGGTAGACCTGCCCATCCCACAGGTATCCCTGCCCATCCCACTGCTATCTTAACCCATCCCACAAGCATGCAAACCATTTCTAAAAGTTTCCAGCAAGACTTTATTAAAAAAAAGAAATGAAGCAAGTGTGTGAATCAAAAATAGACTTTATTAACAACAAGCTATAAAACAAAAATGAGTCTCTGGCACTCCTCTTGGTCACTCAGTCTCAGGGGTGAAGGGTCCAGGTGCTGTGGAGGTGGCTGGTGCTGGAGTGCTTGTCATCAGCTCCTCCAGAAGCAGAAGCAGCAGAAGCCCCAGCCCCAGAAGAGTGAGCCCGTGCTGCAGAAGCCCCAGCAGAACCAGAGTGAGGGCCAGGGGACAGGATGGTAGCCCTGTCCCTCTTGCAAGGGCTGGCAGCAGAGGGCTGAGGCTTGCTGTGTTTCAGCATGGTTGTGGGGTTGCTGGCTGGCAGAAACCAAGGCTGGCTGGATGGCTGGTAGGGAGGCAGGCACCAAGGCTGGCAGGAATGCTGGCAGGGAGGCAGGCACCAAGGCTTGCAGGAAGGCTGGCAGGCAGGCATGAACCAAGGCTGGCAGGCAGGCATGAACCAAGGCTGGCAGGCAGACTGGCTGGCAGCAAGGCTGGCAGGCAGGCAGACAGCAAGGCTGGCAGGGAGGCTGGCAGCAAGGCTGGCAGCAAGGCTTGCAGGCAGACATGCAGGCAGGACAGTCAAGGCAGTCGATGTGTCTGGAAGCAGGTCTTTCCTCTGAATGGTGACCTGCTTCCGAGTTGCTTCCGTTATATCCGCGGGGCTTACGCAATGCATCCTCCTCGCATGCGCAATTAACGCTCGGATCCACTAGGCTTCTGGTCTGCATCCGCTGTGCATCCGCTTCATCCGCTGTGCATCCGCTGTGCATCCGCTGTATCCGTTCCGCATCCGCTTTGCTGAAGCCCCCCGGAAGCCTAGCGGATGTGTCATCCGCTCCCATCCACTTTCCATCCGCCCTGCGTCCTCCCTGCGTCCGTGTTATCCGCTCCGGTTATGTAAATTTTTGCCCCTTCTGAGAGCGGATAACAACGGATGGAACATTTTTCTCGTCCGTTGTGTCCATTTTGCATCCGTTGGCCAGTGTGACAGGGCCTTTAGAAAGGAATGAGATAATTAAAAGTAAGATTGAGAAAACTAAGGGAAGGGAAAAATTAATGAGAAAATGTTAAAATAGTATTAAGATATGGAATAGAACACAAAGATGAATATGAAATTGAATTTGTGTCTGTATGGAGAAGTGATAACCTAGGACCATGCTCTTCTCAAAAAAAAAGAAAGAAAGAAAGAAAGAAATTTTACTTGTATTATGTTTTGTGAAAACCCAAATAAAATTTTTACATAAAAAAAAAGAAATGAAAGATGAAGACCTGGGAGCCATAATGTCACAACTGATAACAGAAGCATTGGAACGAGACGAACAAGAGATCACAAAAGAATTGGACGAGGTCTATAAGATCCATACAAATTATGCAAGGCAAAAGAAACTGCCAAGAGAGGTCCACATAATGTTTGCGAGAAAAGACATGAGAGACATTATATATAAGATAGTGAAAGATGAGCCAATGATCTACAAGGAAAAATAAATTGTGTCCCTAGGGCAGATCCCGACACAAGTGAGAGACCTAGGAAAAAAATATAAATTCCTAGCAACATTATTAAACAAGGAAAACATCTGGTTTAGATGATTGGTGCCAGAAGGAATGTTGGTTACCAGGCAAGAGAGGAGAATTAGAATTGACACCATCGATAAGGTGCAGGAATTATATGAACAACTGGCAGGAATAGAGGAAGACTCAAGTAATAAAGAACTGGAAAGCAAGAACCAAGAAGACCAGCAAGAAGATCAACGACAGGAGATGCTAGAAAAAGAATAGGAAGAAAGAGATAAGAAAGAGTGAGAACAACCAAGAAGAGAAGGACTAAGTACAAGACCACAGAGAAAAGCAAGACTTAATAGAAGACTAAGGCAGACCTATAATTAATATGGTGCAAGAAGAAATCAAAGTAATTTCAATAAATATTAATGGAGTGAACTCCCCGGCTAAAAGAAAGCAAACATTGGTGAAATTAGTGAAACAAAATGTTGATGTCATATGTTTACAAGAAGTACACATTTTTAAAAAAAAGGTCATGAATATCCCAAATTAGGCGAATTATACGTAGCATTGGCAGACCAAAAAAAGAGGGGTAATTATGTACATTACGAAAGGGATAAGTGCAAAACAAATATCTGTGAAAAACAGGGAAGAATTTTGATGTATTGAATATACTTCAAAAACCAATACTATTAGTGGGGATATATATCCCAAATGTGAATCAAAAAGAGTTTTATAAAAAGCTATTTGAGAAAATAGTTGAGACAGGACAGGAAAATATATGTTTAGTAAGGGATTTCAATGCCATTGTAGATATTGAAAAGGATTACACCAGTAAGGAACAAATTAGGAAAAAAGAAAAGAAATGCCTACCCAAACCATTTTTGACTTAATAAAAGAAACCAATCTGGAAGATACATGGCGAAAAAGAAATCCAAGTGATAAAGGCTATACGTTTTACTCAAATCCACATAAATCTTGGTCAAGAATCAACATGGTATGGGCAAATGGGACAATTGGAAAAGATATACAAAGTAGAAATAATGCCCAACATATGGGCAGACCACAACCCATTTAAAATTATTTGGAGAGAGCAGAGGAAAAGAAAGATGAGATGGACATTAAATTTGCAAATTTTGAAAGAAAAATAATACAATCAGAGAATAAAAAACGAATTGGAAACTTTTTAAAAGATAAATTTAAAGGAAATATACATAAATATATTAAAATATACAATTTTGCAGAATCTGTGGGACACTACAAAAGCTTACATGAGAGGAATATTAAGAAAAATAATTGAGCAAAACAATTTAAAAAACAATTAAGAAAAATAAGACAGACGGAAACAACAAAATGAATTGCAGAAGATAAAATATTAAGAAAATGGACTTCAAAAAGAACCAAAATATGACAACGAAAAAAGAAATAATGATGGTTAAATTAAACTTGACATTTTTAGAGGAAAGAGTACAAAATTTAAAATTTATAAGGCAAATTTTTTTTGAGTCATCAAATAAGCCAGGTGGATGGCTAGCCCATAAGTTAAAAGTAGAAAAAGAAAAAAAGACTAATTCAGCAACTGAAATACAAAGAAGGGAATATATGTTGTCAGACAAAAGAAAAAAACAGATTGCACAAAGCTATTTTGGGGAGTTGTACAAACAAGAGGAAGTTATGGAGGAAAATATAATAAAATACTAGAGAAGAATGGTCTGGGTTCAATTTCAGAAGAACAAAAAGAAATATTAAATAGAGAAATAACCTTAGCAGAGTTGAAAAAGGAAATACAAAAACAGAAAAATAACAAAATGCTATGCCCAGACAGTTTTCCTAGTGAACTATATAAAAACATGTACGAAGTATTTGAACCAATACTATTAGAGGTATATAATGAGGTGTTACTGGAAGCTAGACTGCCAAAGTGTGGCTGTGTGGCTGTGAGGGAGGAGGAGTTTGTTTCTGGCGTTGTTGTAGTTTTCTGAGTTTGTTGGTGTGTGTGTGTGTGTCTTGAGGGTGGTGTGTGTTTCAGCTCTCCATCAGAATCCATCAACTCACATGTAAGGATCTCATTCCAGTTCATCAAGATCATAAAGAAACAAAACTTACAACCCAGTGACCTATTCGTGAACTTCGATGTAATATCCCTCTTCACCCAAGTGCCTATAAAAGAAGCCTTGACAACCATCCAAAACAAATACAACCCCCCCCCCCCAAGTACATCCCAGATCTTACCAACCACTACCTATCCAATACATACTTCACCTACAATGGACAAAAATACAAACAAATAGAAGGAGCACCCATGGGATCACCCCTCTCACCTGTCATCGCAAACCTCTAAAACTTTGAAACACAAGCTCTAGAAAAATATGATCACAAACCCAAACTCTGGCTCAGATACATAGATGACACCTTCATAATCTGGCCACACAGGAAAGAAAAACTGAACAACTTCCTCACATACCTCAACAGCCTATACCCCAATATACAATTCATCATGGAAACAGAAGCCAACAATCAACTTCCCTTCCTAGATGTCTTAGTATACAAAAAATCCAATAGCTCCCTAGGACACACCATCTACCAGAAGAAAACACATACAAACCTCTATCTACATGCACTGTCATACCACCATCCAGCACAGATCAATTCTGTAGCCAAGACATTCATCTCCAGAACAAAATGCTTAGCTAACGTACAACACCTAAAAAAAACTACACACTCTCACTAATGGACTAACAGCCAATGGATTCGAAAAAAAGAAGATTATCCACTTAATCCAAAAACAAACCCCAACCAAAATCCAAGACAGAGAACAAGAGAACAGCAAAGCCCTCCTCCCATATATAAAAAGCACTACAGACAAAATCAGAAAGTTCCTCCAAAAACACAACATTAAAACAGCATTCTGCACAAACAGAAAAATATCCACCATCCTAAGAAACCCTAAAGACAAACTCAAGTGAGAAAACCAAGGAGTATACTAAATGCCCTGCACCACTTGCCCCGCCACATACATCGGACAAATTAACAGAAGAATAAGTGCACGAATTGAGGAGCACAAGAACTCAATCAAAAAAGAAGACCCAATCTCTTCCCTGGTCCAACACCTCAAAGGCACAGGACATGAGATTGACTTTAAAAATACTAGAACTATTGCCAAAACCAAACACTTCAACAACAGAATAATTAGAGAAGCCATAGAGATAGAAAAACGCCCACACAGCATGAATAAACGAGATGATACCTCCCGCCTACCAGCCATTTGGAAACCTGCCCTCATTAATAAATGAGTACCTAACATGAAGAATGACACCAGACCCACACCCATGAGGGCCACACAAGATGCTACCATCACACTTCCACCTAGAAAAAAGACTCACACCCACACAGAAGATGAGACATGACCACGGACCAGAAGCTGTACCGCAGCTGCACCACTACCTGCTTCAAACCCCTCTGACACATACATGAAGCGAACTGACACCCACCATGAAGATGTGGCACAACCATCAACGTGAAGCCAAACAACAGGATCACAGCTAACCAGCTCAAATCCCCCAGCAACTAAGACTAACCTCAGCATAACCAAGCCCCCACCTGAACAGAACATCCCCCCAGCCAATCAGAACACAGCCAAACCCCCAACCAATGAGAACACACCCCACCCATTCAGAACGCAGCCAACCCCCCACCCAATCAAGTCACACCCCCACTAGAAGTTAAAATGAAGAAACAGCTGCAAGCTCACATTACTATGAGAAGCACAGAGCCGAAGAAACAAGCCTGAAGATGATGAATGAGACTTCATCGAAACATCGCCTAGATACTTCCAATTTTACGTGGAAGAAAACCCGAATAACAAAAGATCCATAAATATATATGCACTGCTCAAAAAAAATAAAAATAAAAATAAAAAAGCACAAAAATAAGACATCCTAGATATGAATGAATGAAATATTCTTATGAAATACTTTGTTCATTACATAGTTGAATGTGCTGACAACAAAATCACACAAAAATTATCAATGGAAATCAAATTTAGCAACCCATGGAGGTCTGGATTTGGAGTTACACTCAAAATTCAAGTGGAAAGAAACACTACAGGCTGATCCAACTTTGATGTAATGTCCTTGAAACAAGTCAAAATGAGGCTCAGTTGTGTGTGTGGCCTCCATGTGCCTCTATGACCTCCCTACAATGCCTAGGCATGCTCCTGATGAGGTGGTGGATGGTCTCCTGAAGGATCTCCTCCCACACCTGAACTGAAGCATGTCCCAACTTCTGGACAGTCTGTGATGCAATGTGGCATTGGTTGATGGAGTGAAAAATGATGTTCCTGATGTGCTCAATTGAATTCAGGCCTGGTGAATGGGCGGGCCAGTCCATAGCATCAATGCCTCTGTTTTGCAGGAACTGCTGACACACTCCAGCCACATGAGGTCTTGCATTGTCGTGCATTAGGAGAAGCCCAGGGCCAACCTCACCAGCATATGATCTCACAAGGGGTCTGAGGAGATCATCTCAGCACCTAATGGCAATCAGGCTACCTCTGGCAAGTACAGGGAGGGCTTTGCAACCCCCTAAAGAAATGCCACCCCACACCATTACTGACCCACTGCCCAACTGGTCATGCTGGAAGATGTTGCAGGCAGCAGAACATTCTCCATGGTGTCTCCAGACCCTGTCACATCTGTCACATGTGCTCAGTGTGAACCTGCTTTCATCTGTGAAGAGCACAGAGTGCCAGTGGAGAATTTGCCAATCTTGTGTTCTCTGGCAAATGCCAAATGACCTGCACGGTGTTGGGCTGTAAGCACAACCCTTGCCTGTGGATGTCGGGCCCTCATACCACCCTCATGGAGTCTGTTTCTGACCATTTGAGCAGCACATTTGTGGCCTGCTGGAGGTCATTTTGCAAGGCTCTAGCAGTGCTCCTCCTGTCCCTCCTTGCACAAAGGTGGAGGTAGCGGTCATGATGCTGGGTTGTTACCCTCCTACAGCCTCCTCCACATCTCCTGATGTACTGGCCTGTCTCCTGGTAGCACCTCCATGCTCTGGACACTATGCTGACAGACACAGCAAATCTTCTTTCCACAGCTCACATTGATGTGCCAACATGGATGAGCTGCACTACATGAGTCACTTGTGTGGGTTGTAGACTCTGTCTCATGCTACCACTAGAGTGACAACACCGCCAGCATTCAAAAGTGACCAAACCATCAGCCAGAAAGCATAGGAACTGAGAAGTGGTCTGTGGTCAGCACCTGCAGAACTACTCCTTCATTGGGAATGTCTTGCTAACTGCCTATGCTTTCCACATGTTGTCTATTCCATTTGCACAACAGCATGTGGAATAGATTGTCAATCAGTGTTGCTACCAAAGTGGACAGTTTGATTTCACAGAAGTGTGATTGACTTGGAGTTATATTGTGTTGTTTAAGTGTTCCCTTTATTTTTTTGAGCAGTGTATAAAACTTGTTGGTGTACCATACCATACATGTCCTTTTCTAGCATCAGGCTACAGCTGCATGACCCTGTGAAAAATTGCAGCTGCTTTAAGCAATAGTGAAACCTCCCAAAAATTCTGAAACATATTTACCCCTTCCAGCCCAAACAATGCAAAAGTTAGGCATGGTTTATATCACTAGGCAAGTGGGGATAGTGGGGGACAAATCTTTATCAGGTGAATAAAGGGTTACTCTTAGTGACAAAGATTAATGAACATACATCCCATGGCTAGGGAAGTGGAGAAAATACAAGAGATGGTAATAATGTTTTAAAATGGAAAACTAGAGAAGGTGCTAAGTAATCATCTTCGTATTACCAGTATTTCAGCTTTTCTTTTACAGTGTTATTATTGTTTCATCTCCAATAATCAGCATATAACTTTGTTTACATTTACATTTATATCTACAGCCATGAAAACTGAGCAGAAATGAGATTTTTAAATTCTCCAAAGAATTTGTGGGAAGAGAAATTAGGTAAAGAATTTTTACCAAAAAAAAAAATTGTAGAAAAAAGTCACTTTAAAAAAGTCCTACATAGCAGTGACAAAACATTGGTACAAAAAAAAAAAAATATCTACAGGAAGAGTTCTTTTGCTGTGTCTTCAATTTAGATTTAATTGAACCATAAAAAAAATCAGTGAAACTGCACACCACTGTTTGGATAAATATAAAATAGAACACAGGACACCATAGATCCATCCATCTCAAGACCAATGAATAACCAGAACAACCTAATCCACTGCTTTACCCCAGGAGAATTTCTCCAGAATTTTCTTCCAGACTGAAAAAAGTATAAAGCAGATTTTTTTTCTCCAAATAAAGAACTGGTTGAGAAAAGTGTATATTTTCCTATCCAGTGCTACCTATGCCCAGGGATGGGATTCAAATTTTTTTAAAAGCCAGTTCTGTGGGCATAGCTAGGTGGCCTTCTGGGCCTCAGGGAAGCCTCCTGGGGGAAGCAATAAGACAGCAAAGGGAATCCTGGCACAGCTGATCATCAGGAGGGGGGGAGAAATGCTTTAAGGAGTGACTGGGCAGGGGAGAATGCAGACAGCGATGTCATACAAACACAATAAGGATTGACTGGGCAGGGAGGGGAGGGGTGGGCAGAGAGGGGCAGGCCCAGCCAGGGGCACAGAATCATAACAACTGGTTCTATAGAACCGGTCCAAACCAGTAAAATCCCACTCCTGCCTATGCCATATTAAATATATTTGTCATTACACCACAAGAATATGCTGAAATTTGGCTTATTTTCTCCAAAAAGGTCTCTCTGTGTGTGTGTGTGTGTTTGGATAAGCAGCCTACTTCATCAACAGTCAAGTTAGGATTGATGCATCAGTTCTCCATCAACCCCACCCCTATATTAGTAGAGTGTAAAAAAAAAACTACACTCAGTAGAAACCTTACAGCAGCTTGAGGTTTTAAGCTAAATTATCAGAATAATTCCGTACACAAACATTTATCAAATAAAAATAAAAATCAAGACTAAGTATAAGCTCCATTTCATTAAAATATCTTGCTCAGATGATGCTGACCTTGAGTTTCTAGTGAATTTTCTGTTATACAGGACAGAGGTTTGGATGGAAAAACTTGGCAAGGTTGCTGTAATTGAAAGTGGGCTTCAGCTTTGCCTTCTGCTCCCAATTTGGTACAAACTTTGCCTAAAATCCTTTCAGCCTTTGATTGGGGGAGGCTCTATTGCTGCTCTTCATTCATGCTTCTCAGACAGGTTCCATTTTTTATCTGTCTATAATTGAGAACATTTTGCACCATCTGCAAACTGTTTCTCCAAATGGTTGTCTTGTTTGAAAGGGCATTTTTAAAAATTAGACAAAGATGTAACAATGGAAAAATTAGCACATTCGGAGGGGGAGAATAATTTTTTTTTTGCAGACACATAAGGAGAAAGAACAAGCACCACAACTGTCATGGCTTGTTAAGAAAATTAATGATACAAAAACTCAGTTTTGTTTTGCTTTTTTTTAAAAAAAAAATCCTTACATGTCTTTGGACAGATGGAAGGAGGGAGGGAGAGAAGAAGAAGGGAAGGAAGGAGGGAAAGAGGGAAGAAGGAAGGAAGGAAGAAGGAAGGAAAGTTCGGTGCAGATTTTTACTTTGGCATCATATAATTGGCAGAAGAAATCTTAATAATTTCCTTCTAATAGTTCAAACTTTTATAAAAATGTATGTCTGTGTTTGGGAGTTGTCAACAGTATAAACATTAGGATCAGACTGACCATTTTGGGGCAGCTACCAGTTTAATACTCAGCATCAGCAATAGATGCAAGGGAGCAAGGAAGCAAATGATAAAAGCTTCTTAGCACTAATATGATGCAAGTTGTGCTTTCATAGATGTATTGTGATGAGGTACACATATGCAAGAGGGACAAAGATAGCGTGACAACAGAATCCTGGTGCTTTCCTCATTTTCATAAAAGGGATGGATTCTGCAAACCTCTTTACTTCTTATTCTGACTATATCTGCTTAGGTCGTTGGAAGGAGAGCTTTTTCATCAATCTGCTCATTTTCTACATATTGCCATCTTTTTCATAGCCTGGAAATCTCTGTATTTAATCTGAAACCTTATTTGTACTCCACAAAAACCTTCTCTGGAAACTAGAATGGTTTCCTCCCTGTTCCACCTATAGTCAAAATGTTAAGATTGCAGATTCATTGCATAAAATGACCAACTGAAAATGGGAACTTTTAATATGGCACTGTTTTCATTTACAGACAACTCTTCCATCCCCCTTCAGATTCAACTTTCTCAACAAGTGCTAATTAATATACTAGAATCTAGATTGACTAGACCAGGAAACCAATTCTGTAGAAAGGCTAAAACTACCTTAACTGAGATTAGCTATAACAGAAACTTGCAAGTCAGTTTGTGCTGTTCCTTCCCCTCTCCCACCTCCCCCACCGCCTCTTCACTTTTCCCTCCCCCTCCCTCCCTCCTCCTGAATTAGTGAATGGCATGACTCTGAGCCATTATCTTATTGCTCTGGACTTAAAAATGCTTCAGCTTATTTTGCCCCGATAATAGTCCTACATATTTCAATAAAGATTATCTTCCTTACTCTCTAAAAGTTTTTTGATCTACTCTCTCTTGTAATTCTTTTCTTATCCATTAGTGGTTTTTTTTAGCAGAGAAATTTCACCCTGAGTCTTCCTACTTGGATTATAGTCAGAACAACAGTATGAAGCCTGCCTTCGATATTTTTTTTTTAAGAGTAGTCTTTCATTTATTTATGATATTCTGTTCAACAATATAGATGGATTATTCAGAGGCTTCTGTTCATGCCAACTTTCTAAAGCGCACATTCTTCATTCAGGTTTATTTCAGCATATGTGCAGTATTCACAGCAGGGGCGTCAAACGCAAGGCCTGTGGGTCAGATCCAGTCTGCAATGGGGTCAGATCCAGCCCTAGTCTACCCAATATGAAGAGGAAAGATTGGCCTGGTTTACCCAGTGCAAAGAAAGATCACACCAGTGTAGCTTTGGCCAGATTTATCCAGTGCAAAGAGGAAAGATAGGACCAGTGTGGCATTGCCTCGGTCTTCCCAATGCGGAGAAAACATGCCAGCAATTTTGGGAGTGGTGTAAAGATTATTTACTTACTTACTTACTTTCTCACTTATTTATTTATTTTTGTCAATTACTTAAGGCCCTGTCCCACTGGCCGCCGGACGCAAAACGTATGCATAAAGGACACAGCGGATGAGCAAAATTTCAGGGGTGGCTCCATCCGTTGTCATCCACTCCAAAAAGTGGTGAAAATTTGCATAAACAGAACAGAAAAGAACGGAAAAGAACGGACGGGGGTAATATGTAGTGGGGATGTTAAATGGATGTTCATAGGAAGCCTAGCAGATGACAGCGGATGGAAGTGGATGACACATCCACAGGGCTTCTGGGAGAGATTAGCGAAGCGGACGCATAGCAGAAGGGGCAGATGCGTAGTGGATGACGCGGATGCATCACGGACGCCTATAGGAAGCAAAGCGGATGCCGAGTGGATGTATATCGGATGCAAAGCGTTCACTGCGCATGCGGGGAGTATGAATTGCGTCAGCTACATGGATAAAAAAGGGTGCAGCTCACACGCAGTCAGCATTCAGAGGAAAGATGTGCTGCCAGATACATCTTCGAATAACACCATGGTTCGTCAGTCAGGGAAGAAGAGAAAGCCCATGCCTACTCCTGCCAGCCCTGGCAAGAAGGACAGAACCAGCATCCCACCCCCTGGCATTGATTCTGAAGAGGCTGGTGCTTCTCCCGCTGCTGCTGGTGCTGCTGGTTCTGCTGGTGCTGGTGCTGGTGCTGCTGGTGCTGCTGGTGCTGCTGGTGCTGCTGGTGCTGCTGGTGCTGC
>BLBF01000019.1:4627686-4645811 GCA_015471245.1 Laticauda colubrina | reverse complement strand
ATGCAGTCTTGATTCCAAGCAGTAATCAGGGATCATCAAAGCCAGAGAGAGCAAGCTGTAGACTTGCTACTTTTATATTGTTTTCATAACCACTCCCTTAATTGCTATTTCACAGTTAAAGCTGCAGACACTTTAACATACACTAACTATGATTCATAGTTATTATTTCACCTAAACCAGTTAGGGTAAACAATGTTATCCCTAACAAGGAGCATGAAGTACGGCTGGAGGGTGCCACCCAACACCATTAGCATTGTGGTCAGAGAAGTGGTGCAGGCCATCATCGAAGAATACAAGGAGGAGCTCCTCCAGTGCCCCTCCACTGAAGAAGGATGGAAGAAAGTTGCAGAGCAGTGGTATCAGAAGTGAAACTTCCCCCACACCTTTGGAGCCATAGATGGCAAGCACGTGGCCTGTAAAGCTCCAGCCAAGTCAGGGTCCACTTATTTCAATTACAAGGGCTTCTTCAGCATCATCCTCTTCGCCATGGTCGATGCTGACTACAAGTTCATGTACATCGATGCTTCAGGCAACAGCTCATCTTCAGATGCCCAGGTATACAACGACAGTCACCTCAAGGAGGAGCTGGAACGCAACCTCATCGTGGGCTTCCCAGATCCAGACCCCCTGCCCAATGACACGCAAGATGTGCCCTACTTCATCGTGGGGGATGACGCCTTCTCCCTCACAACCTACCTCATGAAGCCCTACACTTCCAGACTCCTCACCTGTGAAGAGAGGATCTTCAAGTACAGGCTGTCCAGGGCAAGGTGGGTGGTGGAGAACACCTTTGGCATCCTGGCCAACAGGTTCCAGGTACTTCTCACCACCATGCAGCATCGCCCAGAGACCGTGAGGAGGATCATGGAAGCTTGCTGCATCCTGCACAATCTCATGCGCACCCGCTACCCAGTCTTGCAGAACAGGCTCGTGGACCTCCAACAAGGCAATGGGGACATGGAGCCTGGGGAATGGAGGCAAGGGCGAAACCTGATAGACACTGAGGATGTGCAAGGCCCCAACAGAGTCTCACATGAAGGGAAGAAGCAGCGCAACCTCCTGAAACACTGGTGCAACTCCCCAGCTGGAGCAGTGGAGTGGCAAGACAGTATGATAGAACCTTAATGGATGCTTCCTTCAGCCTGTCTCATCACACTGATGAGATTGGGCCATGCATGTTGGGTGGGCCTACAATGAACAGGGCATTTAATAAAGAGTTGTGTTTATGTTCAAATGTGTGGATCAATGCTTACATTGTTATTGATAATGAAGGGCCAAAGGTGTGGCAGCTGGGAGTGTGGACCATACAGTCCCACTATGCTTGCACTGGAGGTTTATCTATCCCACAGCTATTACCCATCCCAAAGGTAGACCTGCCCATTCCACTGCTATCTTAACCCATCCCACAAGCATGCAAAGGCTTAAACCATTTCTAAAAGTTTCCACCAAGATTTTATTAAAAAAAAGAAACGAAGCAAGTGTGTGAATCAAAACTAGACTTTATTAACAACAAGCTATAAAACAAAAATGAGTCTCTGGCACTCCTCTTGGTCGCTCAGTCTCAGGGGTGAAGGGTCCAGGTGCTGTGGAGGTGGCTGGTGCTGGAGTGCTTGTCATTAGCTCCTCCAAAAGTAGAAGCAGCAGAAGCCCCAGCCCCAGAAGAGCGAGCCCCTGCTGCAGAAGCCCCAGCAGAACCAGAGTGAGGGCCAGGGAGTGGGATGGTCACCCTGTCCCTCTTGCAAGGACTGGCAGCAGATGGCTGAGGCTTGCTGTGCTTCCACATGGTTGTGGGGTTGCTGGCTGGCAGGGAGGCTGGCAGGAACCAAGGCTGGCAGGAAGGCTGGCAGGGAGACAGGCACCAAGACTTGCAGGGAGGCAGGCACCAAGGCTGGCAGGCAGGCAGGTACCAATGCTGGCAGGAAGGCTGGCACCAAGGCTGGCAGGAAGACTGGCAGGGAGGCAGGCACCAAGGCTGGCAGGAAGGCTGGTTGGCAGGTAGGCACCAAGGCTGGCAGGCAGGCATGAACCAAGGCTTGCAGGAAGGCAGGCACCAAGGCTTGCAGGCAGGCAGGCACCAAGACTGGCAGGAAGGCTGGCAGGCAGGCAGGCACCAAGGCTGGCAGGAAGGCTGGCAGGCAGGCAGGCACCAAGCCTGGCAGGCAGACATGCAGGCAGGACAGGCAAGGCAGTCGATGTGTCTGGAAGCAGGTCTTTCCTCTGAATGGTGACCTGCTTCCGAGCTGCTTCCATTATATCCGCAGGGCTGATGCAATGCATCCTCCCTGCATCCGCAATTAATGCTCGGCATCCGCTAGGCTTCCGCCGTGCATCAGCTGGGCATCCGCTGTGCATCCACTCTGCATCCACTGTATCCGTTCCGCATCCTCTTTGCTGAGGTCCCCCAGTAGCCTGGTGGATGTGCCATCCGCTCCCATCCGCTTCCATCCACTGGGCTTCCGTTCCACATCTGCTTTCCATCCGCCCTGCGTCCTCTCCGCGTCCCTGTTATCCGCTCTGGTTATGCAAATTTTTGCCCCTTCTGAGAGTGGATAACAACGGATGGAACATTTTTCTCATCCGTTGTGTCCGTTTTGCATCCGTTGGGCAATGTGACAGGGCCTTTATATTGTGGTTAAAAAGCTTGTAGGAAAATCACTTTCAAAATTTTATCTAGGTTAATAGATAAAAAATAAAAAAGGAAAAAGAAAAGGAAAAATTAAAATGTATCTTCCTTTAGTTATTGTTATAAAATCCAGTCCAGTTAAAAATTGATCTCTTGTTAAAAACACAGTAAAATAATCCTAATTAAATTTGACAGAAAAATGCTCTATTTCGCAGCTAATTTCTCTCTTCTGTCTTCTATCTTTTTAAAATTCTTTTTCCCTTTAGGGTACTCTTTTATTCTGAATGAAAAAAAATTAGAAAAACATCACCCAAGATCAACACACTTTCTTTCCACTTCTTCTTCCATTCTGGAGCTGTCACAGCCTTTAAGCAGTACTTTTAATGGGTACTTTCCTCTGCAGCCAGATTAGAGAGCTTCCCCTGCAGTGGTGGCATTCAAAAATTTTTACTGCCAGTTCAGTGGGCATGGCTTTGTGGACATGACTTTGTGGGCATGGTCATGTGACTGCATGGACATGGCTTTTTTTTCTTTTTTTGCAGCACACACCCCACACACCCATTTTTGAGCCTTCTGGGCCTCAGAGGAGCCTCTGGGGGCATTTTTGCTCACAGAAAGCTCCTCTGGGGCTCAGAAAGAAAAATACAGAGCCTGGAGGGGGCACACAGCACCTCCTAGCTCTGTTTTGGGACCTTCCTGGCCTAAGGGGAGCCTCTGGGGGAGGTGTTTTTGCTCCCTCTGGGGCTCAGGAAGGCAAAAAATGGAGGGGAGACTGCCTTCCTGTGCCTTAGCAAAGGGAATCCTGGCACAACTAATCGTATGAACAGCTGATTGTCAGGAGGAGAAAAAAGGAAAGAAATACCTTAAGGGGTGAGAATCAGGCAGACGGGATGAGCGAGCATCTGGTGGGCAGGGCAAGCGAGCCAGCAGTGACCATGAGACCAGGTTGGGGGTGTGGCCAGCCAGAACTTATTACCAATTTTGTGACCCATGCCAAATCCTTGCTACCAGTTTGCCTGATCCAGTGCGAACCAGCTGAATACCACCACTGTTCCCCTGGATCAACCAGGGACTTTGCGACATCCCTGTAATCAATGGGATGTGCTCCCCTCTTTCACCATCTCTCCGGGATGGTTTAAGTCCAATTGGATCATCAAGCTGCAGGGATTTCAATGGCTTTTCAGGCGAAACCTGATAGACACTGAGGATGTGCAAGGCCCCAACAGAGCCTCACATGAGGTGAAGAAGCAGCGCAACCTCCTGAAACACTGGTGCAACTCCCCAGCTGGAGTAGTGGAGTGGCAAGACAGGATGGTAAATGCTTAATGGATATTTCCTTCAGCCTGTCTCATCACACTGATGGGATTGAGCCATGTATGTTTGGTTGGCCTACAATGAACAGGGCGTTTAATAAAGAGTTGTGTTTATGTTCACATGTGTGGATAATTATTACATTATTATTGATAATAAAGGGCTGTAGGTGTGGCACCTATGTGTGGCACCATACAGTCCCACTATGCTTGCACTGGAGGTTTATCTATCCCACTGCTATCCTAACCCATCCCACAGCTATTACCCATCCCACAGGTATCCTAACCCATCCCACAGGTATCCTAACCCATCCCAAAGTTATCCTTACCCATCCCACAAGCATGCAAAGGCTTAAACCATTGCTAAAAGTTTCCACCAAGACTTTATTAAAAAAAAGAAATGAAGCAAGTGTATGAATCAAAAATAGACTTTATTAACAAGAAGCTATAAAACAAAATTGAGTCTCTGGCACTCCTCTTGGTCGCTCAGTCTCAGGGGTGAAGGGTCCAGGTGCTGTGGAGGTGGCTGGTGCTGGAGTGCTTGTCATTAGCTCCTCCAAAAGCAGAAGCAGCAGAAGCCCCAGCCCCAGAAGAGTGAACCCCTGCTGCAGAAGCCCCAGCAGAACCAGAGTGAGGGCCAGGGGGCTGGATGGTAGCCCTGTCCCTCTTGCAAGGGCTGGCAGCAGATGGCTGAGGCTTGCTGTGCTTCAGCATGGTTGTGGGGTTGCTGGCGGGCAGGGAGGCTGGCAGGAACCAAGGCTGGCAGGAAGGCTGGCAGGGAGGCAGGCACCAAGGCTGGCAGGCAGGCAGGCACCAAGGCTGGCAGGCAGGCAGGCACCAAGGCTGGCAGGAAGGCTGGCATCAAGGCTGGCAGGAAGGCTGGCAGGCAGGCAGGCACCAAGGCTGGCAGGCAGGCATGAACCAAGGCTGGCAGGAAGGCTGGCAGGCAGGGCAGGCAAGGCAGCCAATCCGTCCGGCAGCAGGTCTTTCCTCTGAATGGTGACCTGCTTCCAAGCTGTTTGCGTTATATCCACGGGGCTGACGCAATGCATCCTCCCCGCATGCGCAATTAATGCCAGGCATCCATTAGGCTTCCGCTCTGCATTCATTGTGCATCCGCTGTGCATCTGCTTCATCCGTTCCCCGTCCGCTTTGCATCTGCTGTATCCATTCCGCGTCCACTTTGCTGAGGCCCCCCGGAAGCCTCGCGGACATGCCATCCACTCCCATCTGCTTCCATCCAGTGGGCTTCCGTTCCGCATCCAATTTGCATCTGCCCTGCGTCCTCCCCGCGTCCGTGTTATCCGCTCCGGTTATGCAAATTTTTGCCCCTTTTGAGAGCGGATAACAATGGATGGAACATTTTGCTCATCCGTTGTGTCCTTTTTGCATCCATTGGGCAGTGTGACATGGGCTTTATCACCAGTTAGAACAGGAGATAAAAATATCCACTTTGTTGGACTCATGGTGCACCTGCTGTTTGATCAGCCCAACCCTGGTAGAGAAACTGGGTATTAACTTAAGAAAGCTAAAAAATATATATATCACTTTTTGCAAACTAGATGGGTCAGTAGCAAGGGAGAGCCAACATTTTTTGCCACCAATCCTCTACAAATAGGCATAGGAAGTCACAAATAAATGCTTATATTTATAGTGGCACCTGTCATGTAATGATCGCTAGATCTGGGCCTTGCATGGCTGAAAAAAATGGAACCCCAAAATTAATTGGAAGCAAGACCCCATAAAGTTTCAGATGCATGTAACTTTTGTGGAGAACCCAATTAAAAAGATTGGGGAGGGGAGGCACCAGGAAACAGTCATGCCTGGTTACACCTGCCGACCCAAGGTATACCCAAAGAATAGAGTCATAGCTGAGGTATTTAGTGGAAAAGCTTCGGATAAGTTCCCCACCACCACTCCACTGACTGTGCAATTAAAATCCTACCTGGAGCCAAATTCCCTAAGCCCAAGATGTATAGCATGTCCCCTAGGAGTCAGAAGAACTGAGGGAAATCGTTAACAGAAACCTAGCAAGGGATTTCACCGAGCCAGCCCAATCAAAAATTGCAGCCCCAGTATTATTTAGAGAGAAAAAAGATGGCCCAAAACATCTCTGCATGGACTATAGGGACATAATATGGTCAGTGTCAGAATATGTACCCTCTTCTCCTTATGAAAGACTGGCTAGCACATCTTGCTAAAGAAAAAATTTCCTCAAATTGGGCTTAAGAGAGGCTTACTACCAAATCAGAATAAGGGAGGCAGATGAATGGAAAACTGTGCTTAACACCCCCCCCTTGGCTGCTACCAATTCAAAGTGCTCCCATTTAGGCTACAAAGGCCCCCCACAATGTTATGCAGCTAATAAATGAAATACTATATGAGCACTCATATAAGGAGGTCCTGGTTTATCTGGACATTTTAATATATATTGAAACAGAAGCAAAACATGTAAAATTGGTCCATGCTGTCTTAAACAAACTCTGCTCAGCCAAACTTTATGCTAAACTCTCTAAATGTGAATTCCACCAAGAAAAAAAATATTATTTGGGATACTGCATCTCACACCAGGGTGTAGAAATGGACCCTCAAAAAGTGCAGGCTATAATTGATTGGGCACCACCTCGCATGCATAAGCAGTTTCAAAGCTTCCTGGGTTTCCCAAATTTTTACTGCTAGTTTATTCCCACTTGTGCCCAGATTGCCCTCCCCATTATCAACCTCCTAAAGATGAAAGGGGATGATAATTCAAAACCGAAACAGCCTTTGAACCGGACAATGGAATGCAATGTTGCATTTGAAAAACTTAAACAACTGTTCTCAGCAAAACCAATTCTAAAGCACCTGGACACAGAGAAACCATTTCTCATATAAGCAGATGCTAGTGATGTGGCATTGGGGTGGTCCTGCTTCAAAAGAATGAGCAAGACCAACTAGAACTGTGCACTTACACATTCAAAAAGTTGAATGAAACTGAGCAAAGATGAGCCATTTGGTAGAAAGAGGCTTATGCAGTCCTTTGGGTGCTTTTAATTTGGAGGCATTTTCTCGAGGGAAGCAAAATCCATTTTGAGGTATGGACTGATCACAAAAATCTAGAAGCCCTCAAGACCCCAAGGGAACTCTCCCCAAAACAAGTATAATGGGCTCAGTACTTTAAACGATTTATTTTACTCTCAAATGGGAGAACACATTTTCTGGCGGATGCACTATCTAGAAAACCGCAATACAATAGTGCGAAGCCAGATATAATCAAGCCCATATTACAAAACAGTCAACTGGTCACTAAAGTAATCATCAGATCCCAGGCAAAACAGGAAACACTGATTGACAATGCTACCACTCAAGCTTTTAAACAAGCACTAGCCCCCAATGAATGGTTTTTGAGCCACAAATCCAGCTGTTTAATGAAAGATGACTTAGCTTGAGGGAAGTTGTATGTTCTAGCTAGCCAGAGACTGCTGGACACTTTGGATTTGTGAAAACTTTACACCTAATCAAAAGACTATTTTTATGGCCATCATTAAAAAAGGACATAGAGAGTTATGTAACAAGTTGCTCCATTTGTGCAGCAGCAAAAAGATGTAAGTGGAAAACCCCAGGACTTTTACAGAAGGTAGCGGAACCTTCAGCAACCTGGAGAGAGAGTTCATTTTTAAAAAATTTTTTTTAAAATAAAGTTTATTTAAGTTTCATATATTTAAAACATTTAAGAAGAAACAAACATATAAACAAATATATATATATACATATATACATTTTGCAGCAGGTATTGAGCATTGGTTACGCTTTTCTTTTCTTTTTTTCTTTTACCCCTTAACATTGACGTGATCTACCTTGTTACAATCCCTTCCTCGTTCTTTTAATGTTTTAATTTCACAGAATACTTTATGATTAAACGCACGTCCTTCATAGTTTAATAACTTATTCAGTTGTTAAATTTGCTTTTTCTTTAACCATTCCTACCAACAGTTCCAAACTTTGTAGTATTCACTATCTTTGTTGTTTTTTAGTAATTTGGTTAGGCTCTGCACACTCCCTCTCTGCACACTCATGAATTTTTTTAATGACCATCTCCTCTGAAGGGACAATAGACAGTTTCCAATTTTGAGCATAACTTATTCTGGCTGCCGTTATAATGTGCAAGATTAAATATTGATATATTTTTTTCTATTTTTGAGTCTATCATGGCCAGCAAAAAGGTTTCAGGTTCAAGTTTTCCTTCTTGTTTAGTTATATTTAGAATCCAATTTTTGATATTTTTCCAAAACTTCTGAGCATATGGACAAGTCCACCACATATGAAAGTATGTTCCCTGGATGCAGTTACACTTCCAACAGTTTGGAGGGAGATTCGGGAACATCTTAGCCAATCTTGTGAGTGGCAAGTGCCAACGATACACCATTTTATAGAGATTCTCTTTGTATGAGGCTGACATAGTTAGTTTGTAATTTATTTCCCAAATATGTTCCCACTTGTCTAATTCAATAATTTGGCCCACATTTTTTGCCCAAACTGTCATACACTCCTTGACTGTTTCTTCTTTTAATTTATAATCCAATATATATTTATATATTTTACTAATCAATTTCCTTTCCTCTCCATGTCAAATTTTATCTAATTCTTGGTAGGTCATGTTAAAACCAAACTGTTCTTTATCTTTTATGTAATGTGTTTGTATCTGTGCATAGGGCCATCATGCTATCTTTTTTCCTTGAATTTGTATTTGATTCCTACCCTTTAACTCTCCAGTTTAATGTAATAAATCTTTATATCTTACAATATTATCAAAATCTAAAACCTTTGGATGTGTAACTGCCTCAATTGTAGATAACCACAGTGGGACCTTACAGGAATGTAGTTTATTATCTTTTCCCAAATCATTAATAACACATTCCTTATATAATGCCTTTGAAAATACAAGTGGTGTTTACTCTTTCCATCCCACATAAATGCATACCATCCAAGTTGGATGGTATACCATAAATCCATACCATGGATTTATGGTATACCATATTGGATGCATACCATTCAAGTCAAAGCCTCCTAATGTTAAGATTCTTTTATTTATTAAATTAACCCAGTTTTAAGCCAGGTTTGCTGTTGCAGCATAGTAGTATGTTTTGAAATCTGGAAGACCAAGGTTTCCTTTCTTTCTATCATCCTGTAATAATTTATGTTTTATTCTGGGTTTTTTCCCCTGCCATATAAATTTGGATATATGTTTATTTAGATCTTCAAAAAAGCTTTTTTCCAACTTGACTGGCAAGTTCTGAAATAAGAACAACAATTTTGGCAAAATATTCATTTTTACTATTGCAATACGGCCTAATAGAGATATTTGTAATTTAGCCCAATTATCCAAGTCTTTAAATATTTGAATTGTTAATTTATCGTAATTATCTTTTTTAATTGATGAGCATCTGGCTGTCAGCCAGATCCCCAGATATTTTACTTTGTTTACCACCTGTATCCCTAATCTCTTTGTTAGTTCCTCCTGTTGTTCATTTGTACAGTTTTTTGTTATCACTTTTGTTTTTTCTTTATTAATTTTTAACCCTGCCACCTTTCCATATTGTTCTATTTCTTTCATCAAAATGGGTGTTGTTTCCAGGGGATCTTCCACTATAAATGCCAGATCATCAGCAAATGCTAAAAGTTTGTACTCCTCTTTTTTAACTTTTAACCCCCTGATCTCTTGATTTTGCCAGATTTGTACCAGTAGTGTCTCTTCTGCTAATATATAAAGTAGGGGAGCCAAGGGGCATCCTTGTCTTACACCTTTATTTATCCTTATATTATCTGTATTTTCCTCATTTATTAATATTTTTGCAGTTTGGGTATTATATATTGTTTTAATGAATCCTAAAAAAAATTCACCAAATTTCATGTCTGTCAATTGTTTAATAAGAAAATTCCAATTCAAATTGTCAAAAGCCTTCTGAGCATCTAAAAACATCAGTGCCATTGTTTAGTTGTGTGTACTTTGCAGAATTCTAAAACATCCATTGTTTTTCTTGTATTTGTCTTCATTTGGTCATATGGCAGAAACCCATTCTCGTCAGCATGAATAATCCTACTTAATATTTCTTTAATCTTTCCGCCAATATTGTGGCCAAAATCTTGTAATCTATGTTTAAAAGTGATATTGGCCTGTAATTCTGAATTTTTTGTGGGTGTGATTGCTCTTTGTAAATAAGGGTTATATATGCTTCGGTCCATGACTTTGATATATTAGTACTATCCAAGGCTTCATTATATAAGTCTGCCATTAACTCCTCCAATAATTCTTGAAGCTTCTTATAGAATTCAGATGGAATTTCATCCAGGCCTGGGGTTTTATTTAGTTTTTGTGCTCCAATTGCCTTTCTAATTTCTTCTGTGAATATTTTATTATTTAAAATGCATTTCTCTTCATCCATAATTTCCAGTAATTTTTTTCATTCAGATATTGATTAATAAGTTCTTCTGGTACTTCTTCTTGATTGTATAGATTTGTTAAAAAAAGTCCTTGGATCTTTCTTTTCCTTAGCCTGAGTACATACTTTCCCTTCTTGGTCTTGGAGAGCTACAATCGTTCTTTTTCCTTGTTCTTTTTTTATTTTATGAGCTAACCATCTCCCTAGCTTATTTGCATTTTCAAAATAATTTTGTTTTACTAATTTAACTTTTGGGGCCAGATCTTCCTGCATACTTAAATTTATCTTATGTTTTATCAAATATATTTCTTTGCTTTTGGTTATTTGGATCAATTTGTCTACTTACTTCTAAATCTTTAAGTTTCTCTCTCCACACATTTTGTTGTTGCTTTTCTTTCTTTATTCTTTTTAATACTATAGCCAATAGTTAAACCTCTCACATAATCTTTTGTTGTATCCCAGAGTTTTTGAAGGGACGTATGTTCTCTCTTATTTATTTCAAGAAATATTTTCAATTCTTTTCTCACCATTTCAAAATATTTGTTATCTTTTAGTATACTATTATTAAATGTCCATCTTCCAATCATCCTCTTTCCTTTCCACTTAATTTGAATAGGGTTATGATCAGCCCATACATTTGGCAAGATCTCTATATTTTCAATGTTTTCCATTAAGCCTGAGTCCATCCATATCTGATCTATTCTAGACCAAGAGTGATGGGGATTGGAAAAGAAAGTATATTGCTTTTTAGTTGGATATAGTTCTCTCCACCCATCCTTCAAATTTAATTCTCTCACCACATCATTAAAAGAAGATGGGAATAGTCTCCTTTTATTTTATTTTATTTTTTTTTTGAACTTTTATAGTCTTTATCCTTGAAACAGCATTTAAATCTCCTACAGTACATACACTTATATATTCAGTTTCTACTATCTTGTGATGGAGTTTATTATAAAATTCTTTTTGATTTACATTTGGGGCATATACTATAATGAACAAAATCTTTTCCTGGTTTAATATTATTTCTATAAATAACATTCTCCCTTCATCAATCTTGTATACTTGTTTGTGTTGCAGCCAATCTTTTATATATACTACAATCACCCTTTTTCTTTGATTTGAAAGAGCCCAAAACATTTTTCCCAAATTGGTATCCTTTAGGAGGTCTGCCTGTTTATCTATGATGTGTACTTCTTGTATACAAGTTATGTCTGCATTTTGTTTTTTAAGTTTTTCAAATGACTTTCTTTTTAATGTTGAGTTTAAACTATTGATATTAACTGAAAATGGGGCAATTTCTCTGTTCATGTTACTGTCTTTGTAGAGCATTTTTTGTTTCTTTCCTTGTTCTGGGTTTTCTTGTACTTGGTCTGTTATCCTCATCTTCTCTAAGTTTCTGAGATTCTGACTGTGGTGCAAGTTCTTTCTCTTCAGAGAGTTGTTCTTCCTGACTTCTGGTATTTGAATCTTCTCCACTTTCACATTCTTCCTCAGGTTCCAAATATTGTTCATGAAATTGATGCGCTTTCTCTATTGTAGCAATTTTATATATTTTATCCTGCCATGTTACTAGGATCCCCTCCGGGGTGAGCCATCTGAACGATATACCATTCTTAACTAACTGAGAGGACAAAAACTGGTAGCCCCTTCTTTGCTCCCTAACTCTCCTAGGTATTTGCTTTAATGTTACCACTTCATGATCTTTATATATCAATGGCTCGTCTCCGGTCTTGCCATATAACATGTCTTGTATTGTCTTGCGAATCTGATGTGGATTTCTCAGGGTTGTCTGTGTCTTCGGGCGTCATAGATATATACCCTATAGACCTCATTGATGTCATTCTCAATTTCCTGTTTGTCTTTCTGTAAGGCTGTTGCTATCAAATTCACCATTATTTTACGTAGAGAAAGATTTCTATGGACTTTATTGTAGAACTGTCAGGAAGTGCAGGAAATGGGTCGTGATAGACCTGTTTTTAAAACAAGCACTTTTTATACCTTGCCAAAAAATCCCCACTGCTAAAAGTCTAGCCAAATTATTCCTAATACATATCTATCATTTTCACAGTGCTCTGCAATGAATTATTTCCAACAGAGGAGTCCAATTGACCTACAAATTTTGGAGGGCATTTTTGAGCTTACTTGGCACCACACAGGGGTTGAGCTCATCACAGCACATGTGCACTAATGGTCAAAGTAAGATAACTAATTCAGTGTTAAAACAATATCTAAGATGATTTATTAATTATCAATAAGATAACTGGACTGAGCATTTGCCTTTTGCAGAAGTTGCATTCAATAACTCTGTACACTCAAGTACTGGTTTCACCCCTTTTAAAGTAGTAACAGGCCAAGATTTCAGTCCCATGCCTGAATTACCCATAGAAGAACTCACCATCCCCTCATTTAAGATGTGGATGGATACTTTAAAAACACATGGCTAATAGTTAGATTAGCATTAAAGGAAGCCAGAAAGGCTTTTAAAACTCAAGCTGACAAGAATAGATCTCAAATATTTCCATATTGAAGATAGAGTATACTTATCCACTAAATTCCTGCAATCCTTACAGCCATCAAAGAAATTAAGCCCAAAGTTTATTGGACTTTTCCCTATCACTAGCATCATCAATTCAGTGACAGTAGAACTACTCCTTCCAGAAACATTGAGGCAAGTCCAGCCAGTATTTCACATTAGCTTGCTCAAATGAGAGGTAATATCACCCCTCAGACTACCTGCATCTACACCACCTGTCGCCATCCTGATAGAAGGTGAATAACACTTCAAAATCAAGAAAATCCTTGACTCTAGGATCTACAGAGGGAAAACCCAATACTTAGTTGCATGGAAACATTTACCCTCATCCCAAAATGAATAAGTAACTAAACATTATGTTAGAGCTCCTACATTACTGAAAAAATTCCACTCTCAATATCTGGACAAATCTTGCTAACATTAAAATGGGTTTTTTCTATCTTTTTATACATGGATCTCTCTCTTTTTTTTTAAGGAGGGCAGCATGTCAGATCCCTAACAGTGATACTGCCATTCAATTGGGAGAAGTGGGGCATTGAATTCAATTCATCACTATTGCCTGTGACAACTGTTATTTTATAACTTGTATCCTGGTGCCCTGAGATTTTCTCACCTCTTGAGAATGTCACGGGAGGGGGGGGGAGGCCATGTGGGATATTTCACTTTGAAAGCCAGGAGAAGATAGCCATGGGAATGTATTCTTATCTGTTTCTCAGAGCGGTTGGTACAATAACATCTTCACACCTGTGGTTTGGCTGAATCCACATCTGGCTAAAGGGAGGGGTCCCTATTTCTTTAATTCTACTTGTCTTACCTAAGGGTGTTCAGACTCTGTTTGGAATGTATTGCTATCACTTCTGCTCAATAAAAGGTTCCTTTTGAAATACTCAGTTTCAAATTTTACTTTCTTGACTTAGGAGGAGAGGCAGTCCTTATATATAGCACTCTTGAGTAGTTGTCAGGGACTTAATGTGTTTCCTAATACAAAGCCTGTCTGAAAATCCTTTTCAGGATCACAATTCTAAATGGACTGGCTGTCAATTCAATTTCCCAATACTATCTTTAAAATTGTTTTGTGGTAAAAAGTTTACATAACAGGTTGGTTTTAACTTGGCTGAGTTTTGCATTATTGTGCTGGCAGATAATGAAGATATTAGTATGTGGGCTGCTGTGCTTCACATGCAACTGTTACAAAAATTTTTGAGGTTGTATAAATTAAAGATTATTCATACAATATCCATTGAGATAGACTCTTGAGTTTGGGAGTGGATAGATGCTCTTATGAGTTGAGTTTCAAAGTGTATTTGAAAATGCAAAGACTGTTGTTTTTGGTTGATTTAACAAGCTTATATTTAATGTGCATTTTATGAATGATTTGTGTTTATAAATGTTTATAAATGCATTATGCATATTCTTGTATCTTGTTTTCATAATGATAATGTGACTCATTATATTAAAAAGCCTGCCTGCCTGCCTGCGTGCCTTATCCAACAATGCCCCTCCACATTGCTAGTTGTAGCAATTGCTTCATTTATTCCTGGAGGCAGTATACTTCAAAAAAGAGTAATAAAGCTGGGATAAAAACAATCAAATAAATATATAATTTGATCTACTTAAATAAATAGGATGACAATAAATTACCCAAAGAGATTATTTTTATTATTAAACAGTAAGAAAACTTCATTGGTATGGTATAGTTTTTGTTGTTTGCTTGCTATTCAGATTAAGTAAAAGTTAACTGAAATAATGTATAAATGATTAATTTTTTTGTGCTACTAACATGTTGCTTACAGTCTCAAAAATTGTTGAGAACTAAAAATATTTAAGAGGACTATATGAAAACATTTTTCCACAGAGAGCTATATTTCTATGGAGATTTGTTTTAATATTTTCAAAATGTTTTTTAAAATAATACCTTTCACCAGCTTTTTCTGCAAACTGACCTTGTAGCAGTCAGCTTTATTTGCCATCCTAAGTATTGTTGTATTTCTGGATGACAAATAAGAGACCAGATACTGATTCCTAGTTCCCAGTTTTTTCTTTGGCTAAAACTACTTTGACAGAACATGGGACAATCAAATTACTTATTTTATAAAAAGACAGCTCAACTCAACTCAAAATTCTTCAAGAAACTCGGTATTTCAAGTTTAGATGCTTTATTCAGAGTTCAACATATAATATATCTCTTGAACTTAATCAGGGTTTCCTCAGACCTGATGGATACCACTACAATTGCCAATAGAAGAACTTAAGCCCATGTCACACTGCACCAACAGATGGAAAGAGGATGTAAAATGGAGAGAAACACTTGCCATCCGTTGGTTAACGCGATTCATCCATTCTGTACTCACTGCGTCAGTTTTTCTTCCTCTCTATCCATCCAGCATCCGTCGACTGAGGTTCCATCTGCTCAAAAAGTTTTGAGCTGCTCAAAACTTTTTGAGCAGAAAATGTATCCAACGCGTCCATTCTGCATCCGCAACGCATACGGTGAACATCTGTTCTGCATCCGTCGTCATCCGTTACACGTCCGCTACATCAGCTAGGCATCTGCTGCGCATCCGTGCAACTCAAATCCACGCCAGCGGAAAGCGGACAAAGGGAGGAAGTGAAACGGACGCGGAACAGATGCGCAGTGTTAGTAGCACGGACAGAGAAAGGATGAAAGCGGATGCAGAATGGAAACAAAGCATATAAAATGGAAAAAACGTTCGCAGAGGGGACCTATCTCGGATATTAAGGATGTCTAGAGGATGCCTAGAGGATGCAAAAGGACACATAGTGGAAAACCTATATTGCCTATAAAAAGGGGGAGCAACTCACCTGGATCTCACTTTCAGTCCATCAGCCCTGCTGTGCAGACCTCTGCAGCCTCCATCTGGCTCTAGCTCTTCCACAGCATCCATTGATGTCCACCATGGATTGTAACAAACTCCTTTTGGTAGTCACCATTGTTCTGCAACAGTGCGAAGCCATCTACAGGCTCTTTCACCTGTTCTACGGGAAGAAAAGGAGGCAGCCAAGAAGCGTCTGGGTCCGAAGATGGATCGGGAGAAGAGCAGAGTACAGACTGTACAACAAGCTGATGGTGGAGCTGAGGAACGAAGACACTCGTGCATTCCAGAACTTCATGAGGATGCCTCCAGTCATGTTTGACGAAGTTGTGCAGCAGCTGACACCCAGGTTGACCAAGCAGAGCACCAACTTCTGGCCCAGCCTGGACCCTGGGCTCAAGGTGGCACTGACTCTGTGCCACCTGGCCTCAGGGACCATCTACAGGAGCATGCAGTACAGCTGGAAGGTGCCACACAACACCATCAGCATTGTGGTCAGAGAAGTGGTGCAGGCCATCATCAAAGAATACCTGCAGGAGCTCCTCCAGTGCCCCTCCACTGAAGAAAGCTGGAAGAAAGTTGCAGAGCAGTGGTATCAGAAGTGGAACTTCCCCCACACCGTTGGAGCCATAGATGGCAAGCACATGGCCTGCAAAGCTCCAGCCAAGTCGGGGTCCACTTATTTCAACTACAAGGGCTTCTTCAGCATCATCCTCTTCGCCACGGTCGATGCTGACTACAAGTTCATGTACATCAATGCTTCAGGCAATGGGTCAGCTTCAGATGCCCAGGTATACAACGCCAGTCACCTCAAGGAGGGGCTGGAACGCAACCTCATCATGGGTTTCCCAGATCCAGACCCCCTGCCCAACGACATGCAAGATATCCCCTACTTCATCGTGGGGGATGACACCTTCTTCCTCACAACCTACCTCATGAAGCCCTACACCTTCAAATGCCTCATCCATGAAGAGAGGATCTTCAACTACAGGCTGTCCAGGGCAAGGCGGGTGGTGGAGAATGCTTTTGGCATCCTGGCCAACAGGTTCCAGGTACTTCTCACCACCATGCAGCATCGCCCAGAGACCGTGAGGAGGATCATGGAAGCTTGCTGCATCCTGCACAATCTCATGCGCACCCGCTACCCAGTCTTGCAGAACAGACTCGTGGACCTCCAACAAGGCAATGGGGATGTTAGGGATAACATTGTTTACCCTAACTGGTTTAGGTGAAATAATAACTATGAATCATAGTTAGTGTATGTTAAAGTGTCTGCAGCTTTAACTGTGAAATAGCAATTAAGGGAGTGGTTATGAAAACAATATAAAAGTAGCAAGTCTACAACTTGCTTGCTCTGGCTTTGATGATCCCTGATTACTGCTTGGAATCAAGACTGCATTGCTCGAACGGGAGAGACAACAAAGGACTAATTTGTAAGTGAACTGACATTGGATATTTTACATGGACTTTGCTAACTGAATATCCCTGAATGGACTGACTACATGATACATGACTATTGGACTGTTATTTGACTATGCTATTAACTTATAATGAAATAAACTGTATTCTTGATAGCACAAGCGTATCTGTTATTTTTACTGTATGTTAATAAACATACAAGCTTAGCTCACTCATTTATCTGTGTGCCTATCTGAATAACGCTGCACATTCTGTTTAGCTTGTCTACCTAACCCTGGTTGGGGAACCCAGGCTAAACACTGGTTATGGGCCCAGCAGGCTGCAAAGTCAGTTTAAATAGGATAAAATAGATTTATGTAAAAAGTGAGAGTTTGTATTGTTATACATTACAGTAAACAGACAGCTGTGTTTTTATTAATTATATTTTTATATCCATATAAGAAAACATGGCACAAGTCAATCTGCAAAGTTTGTCCCTTATATCCAAGCTGGATGGAACAAACTATGTATCATGGTCTACAAAATGTAGTCTACTTCTACGAAGAGAAGTTCTGTGGAACATAATTGAAAATCCACCAAACGTAGAAGAATGGGATCCAGAGGATGAGGAAGACAGACTAAAGATAGAAGAATTTATGCACAAAAATCAACAAGCCATTTGCATAATTGGGTTAACATTAACTGATCAACAGCTTGTTTATATCCACGGAGAGAAAACGGCTTTTGGGTGTTGGCAGAAGCTGAAGAGAATTTATGTTCGAGATAATACTGGTGCTCACATAAATCTAACACGGAAGCTTTTCAGGACGCATCTCCAAACAAATGGTGATATGCTTTGTCATTTAAAAACTATGCAAAGCATTTTTACAGAACTACACGAGAAAGAACTTATATTCTCTGAACTACACCAAGTTTACATAATTCTATCTTCCCTTGATGAAAGTTATGATAACTACGTAACTTCACTTGAAATTTTGCCAAAGGAAA
>BLBF01000019.1:4585524-4622686 GCA_015471245.1 Laticauda colubrina | reverse complement strand
TGTTTAGCTTGTCTACCTAACCCTGGTTGGGGAACCCAGGCTTAACAGGGGACATGGAGCCTGGGGAATGGAGGAACAGGCGAAACCTGATAGACACTCAGGATGTGCAAGGCCCCAACAGAGTCTCACGTGAGGGGAAGAAGCATCGCAACTTCCTGAGACTCTGGTGCAACTCCCCAGCTGGAGCAGTGGAATGGCAAGACAGGATGATTGATACTTAATGGATGCTTCCTTCAGCCTGTCTCATCACACTGATGAGATTGGGCCATGCATGTTGGGTGGGCCTACAATGAACAGGGCATTTAATAAGGAGTTGTGTTTATGTTCAAATGTGTGGGTGATTGATTATATTGTTACTGATAATAAAGGGACATAGGTGTGGCACCTGGGAGGGTGGACCATACAGTCCCACTATGCTTGCACTTGAGGTTTATCTATCCCACAGCTATTACCCATTCCACAGGTATCCCTGCCCATCCCACAGCTATTACCCATCCCACAAGTATCCCTGCCCATCCCACAGCTATTACCAATCCCAAAGGTATCCCTACCCATCCCACTGCTTTCCTTACCCATCCCAAAGGTATCCCTGCCCATTCCACTGCTAGCTTAAGCCATCCCACAAGCATGCAAAGGCTTAAACCATTTCTAAAAGTTTCCACCAAGACTTTATTTAATAAAATAAATAAAGCAAGTGTGTGAAGCAAAGATAATCTTTATTAATAACAAGCTGTAAAAGAAAAATGACCCAAGTCAAGTGTCCAAAGCAAAAATAAAGTCAACAGGTAGCCTCCCAGTCTCTGGCACTCTTCTTGGTCACTCGGAGGTGTGCCCAGTCTCAGGGTTGAAGGGTCCAGGTGCTGTGGATGTGGCTGCTGCTGGAGTGCTGGTCTGAAGCGCCACTGGGGTGCCTGGCCCCGAGAGGGCAACAGGGGACGGTGTGTTGAGGAAGCTCTCAGACAGCTGCTCAGCCCTGTGATGTTGAGAGCTCCTTCCTCCATGACGTGGGGTGTCAGCCCCAGTACTGATGACAGATGTACTGAGGCCGGGCTTGGCTGTGGGATGGAGGAAGGAGCAGTGTAGTGGGGCTGTCTGGTCTGCAGCTGGGTGAGGACTGGTGTCAGTGGCATCTGTGGCATGGGTGGCATCGGTGACGTGGGTGGCATCGGTGGTGTAGGTGGCATCGGTGGCATCAGTGCCACCAGTGGCGTCCGATGTACATGTGCCTGGACTGGGAAGGGCTGCTGCCTGTGCTGTGGGACCTCCTGGTAGCCGTAGACTTGGTAGGAGAGAGCCTGTGGAAAGCCTTGGAAGGGGAGTGACATCACCTGGGGTGGAGGAGCAGACCTGGACTGGGTGGGAGCAGGTTCATCTTGGTCTGGAGGGTTGTGAAGCAGCGTGGTGATCCTGTCCTGGTACTGGGGTTCTGCCATGTCCATGAGGGTCTGGTTCACATAGGTGAGAAAGGGCTTGTGGTTGGAGGATGAGGAGTCAGTGTGTACCAGCTGAGAGAGGAGATCTACGCTGCTCCTGATGGTGTCTCTTATCTCCAGCAGTACAGTGTGGCTCTGTCCCTCTGGTTTGCCTCTCTGCCTTTCTGTGCAGGTGGAGCTGGGGGTGGATGCGGGTTGGGCTGTGGTGGAAGTGCTGTCTCCTGTCTCCCACTGAGTCAGGGGGTCCTCCATGCGCTCCGCCATGGGTAGTACAGCTGTCGGGGGGGTCTCCATCATGGCATGCTCCACAGATACCTGCCTGGAGACAGGAGCTGACTCTCTGCCGGAAGAGGACTGGCTCTCAGCAGGCTGCCTGAGAGAGAGGGTTGTCAGAGGGGCTGCTCCTCGGTGGCAGAACTCACCCTCCAGGAAGCTTCACTTGGCCATCACATAGGTCTCTCTGTCCATCAGCTTGACCGCGGCCTGGCCAGATTTCTTGAGGTGCAGCTTCCCATACCAGGTGTGCGTGTGCTTCCACCAGCCAAGGAGCACCTCTGAAGTGTTGCCCAGGCTCTCTGCCTTCTCTCTCCAAGCAGCCTGCTTCCTTTTGTTGTCCCTATAGAGCCTGTGTCCCTTCCGCCATAGATACTCGTTCTCTCTCAGCCACTCCAGCACCTCATCCTCATGTTCCTCTTCTATGTTGTATTGCCCCCTCTCCCATTCTCACATCTGCCTCTTCCTCCCTTTGGCAGGACCCTATGGGCCCTCAGCAGAGGGGTTTCCAGGTTGTAAGGGCTGCTCCTCCACACCACCAGCAGCAGCAGCAGCAGCAGCAGCAACAGTAGCAGCAAAAGTGGGACCAGCAGGACCAGCAGCAGCAGCACCAGGAGCACCAGCAGGACCAGCAGCAGCAGCAGCAGAGTAAGCACCAGCAGCGCCAGCAGCACCAGCAGGACCAGCAGGAGCAGGAGCGACAGCAGGACCAGGAGCACTAGCAGGACCAGGAGCACCAGCAGGACCAGCAGGATGAGAAGCAGCGCCAGCAGAGTAATCACCAGCAGAAGCACCAGTACCAGGAGCAGCGCCAGCAGAGGAAGCACCAGCAGAAGCACCACCGCCAGGAGCAGTGCCAGCAGAGTAAGCACCAGCAGAAGCACCACCGCCAGAAGCAGCATTAGCAGAGTAAGCACCAGCAGAAGCACCACTGCCAGAAGCAGCATCAGCAGCTCCTCCAGAAGCAGCATCAGCAGAAGCCCCAGCCCCAGAAGAGCGAGCCCGGGTTGCAGAAACCCCAGCAGAAGCAGAGTGAGGGCCAGGAGGTGGGAGGGTGGCCCTGTCCCTCTTGCCAGGGCTGGCAGCAGATGGCTGAGGCTCTCTCTTCTTCCCCATGGTTGTGGGGTAGCTGGCTGGCTGGCTGGCTGGCTGGCTGGCAAGCTGTGTCTGGAAGCAGGTCTTTCCTCTGAATGGTGACCTGCTTGCCAGCTGCTTCCCTTTATATCCGCGGGGCTGACGCAATGCATCCTCCCCGCATGCGCAGTGAATGCTAGGCATTCGCTAGGCATCCACTAGGCTTCTGCTCGGCATCCGCTAGGCTTCCGCTCTGCATCCGCTTCATCCGCTCAGCATCCGCTCGGCATCCGCTCGGCATCCGCTGTATCCATTCCGCGTCCGCTTTGCTGCACTCCCCCGGAAGCCTTGCGGATGTGCCATCCGCTTCCATCTGCTTCCATCCGCTAGGCTTCCATGGAGCATCCGCTTTCCATCCGCCCTACGTCCTCCCCCCGTCCGTTCCTTTCTGTGTTGTCCACTCTGGTTATGCAAATTTTTGCCCCTTTTGAGAGCGGATAACAACGGATGGAACATTTTTCTCGTCCGCTGTGTCCTTGTTACAAACATTTTGCATCTGTCGGCCAGTGTGACAGGGCCTTAAGATTATTTCTCTGGGATGAAATTTACAAAAAATGTATCTTCCCATAACACAAAAAAAGCTTACAATGAGGAGATTGTCCTTTTGAATTGTAACATATAATTAAACAAAAGAAAGAAGGGAGGAGATTATAAAAGTTAAAAAATGGGATAATTAAGGAATTAATTAACAACGAAAATTATTTTGTGCATACTAACTGTAATACGCTACACAACCTTGAATGGCATTGTAGTGTCATCAAGACTGTAAACCAATTAGGTTGATATTTTAAACTATAATTTCTGTGAAGACTATTTTAGATCTGCTTTAGATGATTCAATTAGGCAGAGTTACAAAAGCCAACTGTATCAGGATTTTAAAAAGCAAGCCCCAAAGCAAGAAAAGTTCTTTAAAGCAAGAAAAAAACCCAATCATTTTAAACACTAGTAAGTGCAAATGAGAAAAAATGGAAATTAGATTCCCTACTTCCCTCACTCCAGGAAATACATAAAAATATACATGCATATAAAGTGTGTGTGTGTTTATAAATTCTATGATTTTATTATTAGATTAGGCATTTGATAACAACAAATATTGTGACTTAAAGAAAAACAAGCCATTTCCCATCTCTTCTTTTGAAATTAATGTAAAATCTTGACTATTAATGAAATTTAACTGTAACGTGTACATAAAGCCTAAATTAGCAGTTGGCATTCTTGGACAATTGTCCACAGACTTTTCTGAATCCTCAACAATTAGTGAGAGTCAACAAGCATCATGAATTTTTCGCAATGTTTCTGAATAATACTGTATCAGTTATTTAAGGGCACTTTGAAAATTAACATTTTGGCTTGTTTGTCATTGTTAGAGTGTCAGATCCATGCATATGCCATTCTTCAATGGAAGAAGAAGGGGGGGTTGATACAAGTAATCATTTTGATGTAAAGGCCGTGTCACACTGCCCAACGGATGCAAAAAGGACACAACGGAAGAGAAAAATGTTACATCCGTTGTATCCGCGCTCAAAAGGGGTGAAAATTTGCATAATTGGAGTGGATAACACGGACACGGAGAGGACGCAGGGCGGATGCAAAGCAGATGCGGAACGGAAGCCCAGTGGATGGAAGCAGATGGTGCGTCCGCTAGGCTTCTGGGGGGCCTCAGCAAAGCGGACGTGGAACAGAAACAATGGATGCAAAACGGATGCACAGCGGATGAAGCGGATGCACAGCGGAAGCCTAGCGGATGCACAGCGGAAGCCTAATGGATGCCTGGCGTTAATTGTGCATGTGGGGAGGATGCATTGCGCAAGCCCCACAGAAAAAAGGGGAGCAGCTCGCACGTGGCCAGCATTCGGAGGAAAGACCTGCTGCAGGATACATCGAGTCCTTGCCTGCCCTGCCTGCCTGCATACTTGCCTGCAAGCCTGCCTCCAAGCCTGCCTCCCAGCCTGCCTCCCAGCCTCCTGGGCAGCCTCCCTGCCAGCCTTGCTGCCAGCCTGCCTTCCAGCCTCCCTGCCAGCCTTGTTGGCAGCCTGCCTTCCAGCCTCCCTGCCAGCCAGTCTGTCTGCCAGCCTTGGTGCCTGCCTTCCTGCCAGCCTTGGTGCTAGCCTTGGTGCCAGGCTTCCTGCAAGCCTTTCTGCCAGCCAGCAACCCCACAACCATGGGGAAGAAGCGAAAGCCTCAGCAATCTGCCGCCATCCCTGGCAAGAGGGACAGGGCCACCCTCCTGTCCCATGTCCCTGACTCTTCTTCTGCTGGGGCTTCTGCTGCTTGGGCTTGCTCTTCTGTTGCTGGAGCTTCTGCTGTAGCTGCTCCTGGCAGTGGTGCTTCTGCTGCGTACTCTGCTGAAGCTGCTCCTAGCGGTGGTGCTTCTGCTGCTACGTATTCTCCTGAAGCTGCTCCTGGTCCTGCTGGTCCTGCTGGTCCTGCTCGTTCTGCTCGTGCTCCTGGTCTTGCTGACCCTGCTGCTGGTGCTTACTCTGCTGATGATGATCCTGGTCTTGCTGCTGCTGCTGCTGATGATGATGATGATGATGATGATGATCCTGCTGCTGCTGCTGCTGCTGATTATGATCCTGCTGGTGATTATGCTGCTGCTGCTGCTGATGATGATGATAATTATGATCCTGCTGGTGATGATGATGATGATGATGATGATGATGATGATGATGATGCTGTTGGTGTGGAGGAGCAGCCCCTACAACCTGGAAGCCCCTCTGATGAGGGCCCATCTGGTCCTGCCAAAGGGAGGAAGAGGCGTATGCAACAACAGGAGAGGAGGCAGTACTACATTGAGGAAGTGCACGAGGATGAGGTGCTGGAGTGGCTGAGAGAGAACGACTATCTGTGGTGGAAGGGACACCGGCTGTACAGGGACACCAAGCGGAAGCAGGCTGCTTGGAGAGAGAGGGCGGAGAGTCTGGGCTACACATCGGATGTGCTCCTCGGCTGGTGGAAGCACGTGCACACCTGGTACGGGAAGCTGCACCTCAAAAAATCTGGCCAGGCCACGGTTAAGCTGATGAACAGAGAGAACTATATCATGGCCAAGTGCAGCTTCCTGGAGGGTGAGGTCCGCCACCGAGGAGCACGAGCAGCCCAAATTTCTACCCTCTCTCTCTGGCAGCCTGCTGGGAGCCAGTCCTCTGGCGGCCGAGAGTCAGTCCCTGTCTCCAGGCAGGTATCTGTGGAGCGTGCCATGGCGGAGAACCCCCGGGCAGGTGTAGAAAATGTGGTGGAGAGCGAGGAGGACTCCCTGGTGTGGTGGGAGAAAGGAGACATTGAGTCCACCGCTGCCGAAGCCGCATCCAACCACACTTCCACCTCCACAGTAAGGCAGAGAGCCAGACCGCAGGAGGGGCAGAGCCACAAGGTCCTAGTGAAGATCAGGGACACCATCCGCACCAGCATAGGTCTCCTCTCTCAGCTGGTCCCCATCGACTCCTCCTCCTCCAACAGCAAGCCCTTCCTCAATTATGTCAACCAGACCCTCAAGGAGATGGCGGATCCCCAGTACCAGGTGGTGAAGGAGAGGATCACCACGCTGCTTAACAACCCTCCAGACCCAGAGGAACCTGCTCCCACCCAGTCCAGGTCTGCTCCTCCACCCCAGGTGATGTCCCTGCCATACCAAGGCTTCCCACAGCCCCTCAAGTACCAGGGCTACAGCTACCCAGAGGTCCAGCAGCACAGACAGCAGCCCTTCCAAATGCAGGCACAGAGTCATCAGGCAACACCGTTGCCACCGGTTCCAATGATGCCACCGATGCCAACCACAACAATAATGCCACCCACGACAGTGATGCCAGCCATGCCAATGATGCCACCCACGCCAGTCCTCACCCTGCTGCAGACCAGGCAGCCCCACTACACTGCTCCTTCCTCCATCCCACAGCCAAGCCCAGCCTCAGTACATCTGTCCTCAGTACTGGGGCTGACACCCCATGGCATGGAAGAAGGACCTCTCAGCATCGCGGGGCTGAGCCAGCTGTCCGACACCTTCCTCAACACACCGTCCCCTGTTGTCCTCTTGGGGCCAGGCACTCCAACAACACCTCAGACCAGCACTGCAGCAGCACCCACCTCCACAGCACCTGCACCCTAACACCTTAGACTGGGCACACACCTCCGAGTGACCAAGAGGAGTGCCAGAGACTGGCTGCCTGGATATTTGTGGACTTTATTTGGACACTTGACTTGGGTCATGTTTATTTTACAGCTTGTTATTAATAAAGTATATCTTTGTTTCACACACTTGCTTCATTAATTTTTTTCTATAAAGTCTTGGTGGAAACTTTTAGAAATGGTTTAGCCTTTGCATGCTTGTGGGATGGGTTAAGATAGCAGTGGGATGGGCAGTGATACCTTTGGGATGGGTTAAGATAGCTGTGGAATGGGAAGGAATACCTGTGGGATGGGAAGGGATACCTGTGGGATGGGCAGGGATACCTATGGGATGGGTAATAGATGTGGGATAGATAAACCTCCAGTGCAAGCATAGTGGGACTGTATGGTGCACCCTCCCAGGTGCCACCCCTATGGCCCTTCATTATCAATTACAATGTAAACATTGTCAACATAACATGTCTACACATGTCAACATAAACACAACTCTTTACTAAATGCCCTGTTCATTGTAGGAACACCCAACATACATGGGCCAATCTCATCCGTGTGATGAGACAGGCTAAAGGAACCATCCATTAAGCATCTTCCATCCTGTCTTGCCACTCCACCACTCCAGCTGGGGAGTTGCACCAGTGTTTCAGGAGGTTGCGCTGCTTCTTCGCCTCACGTGAGGCTCTGTTGGGCCCTTGCACATCCTCAGTGTCGATCAGGTTTTGCCCTTGCCTCCATTCCACAGGCTCCATGTCCCCATTGCCTTGCTGGAGGTCCACGAGCCTGTTCTGCAAGACTGGGTAGCGGGTGTGCATGAGATTGTGCAGGATGCAGCAAGCTTCCACGATCCTCCTCATGGTCTATGGGCGATGCTGCATGTTGGTGAGAAGTACCTGGAACCTGTTGGCCAGGATGCCAAAGGCGTTGTCCACCACCCACCTTGCCCTGGACAGCCTGTAGTTGAAGATCCTCTCTTCACGGGTGAGGTATTTGGAGGTGTAGGGCTTCATGATGTAGGTTGTGAGGGAGAAGGCATCATCCCCCACGATGAAGTAGGGCACATCTTGCGTGTCGTTGGGCAGCGGTTCTGGATCTGGGAAGCCCACCATGAGGTTACTTTCCAGCCCCTCCTTGAGGTGACTGTCATTGTATACCTGGGCATCTGAAGATGAGCCGTTGCCTGAAACATCGATGTACATGAACTTGTAGTCAGTATCGACCATGGCGAAGAGGATGATGCTGAAGAAGTCCTTGTAGTTGTGATAAGTGGACCCTAAGTTGGCTCGAGCTTTGCAGACCATGTGCTTGCCATCGATGGCTCCAATGGTGTGGGGGAAGTTCCACTTCTGATACCACTGCTCTGCAACTTTCTTCCATCCTTCTTCAGTGGAGGGCACTCGAGGAGCTCCTCCTGGTATTCTTCTATGATGGCCTGCACCACTTTTCTGACAACAAAGCTGATGGTGCTGGGTGGCACCCTCCAGCAGTACTGCATGCTCCTGTAGGTGGTCCCTGAGGCCAGGTGGCGCAGAGTGAGTGTCACCTTGAGCCCAGGTTCCAGGCTGGGTGGGAAGTTGGTGTTTGTCTTTGTCAACCTGGGTGTCAGCCGCTGCACAACTTCGTCAAACATGGCTGGAGGCATCCTCATGAAGTTCTGGAATGCCCGAGTGTCTTCGCTCCTGAGCTCCACCATCAGCTTGTTGTAAAGTATGTACTGTGCTCTTCTGGTGAACCATCTTCGGAGCCAGACTTTTTTTGGGTGCCTCCTTTTCTTCCCGTAGTTCTGTTCACAGAGACTGTAGATGATTTCGCACTGTTGCAGAAGGATGTTGGCTGCCGAAAGGATTTTGTCGCAATCCACAGTGGACATGACTGGATGCTGTGTAAGAGGAAGAGGCAGGTGAAGGCTGCAGAGGTCTGCACAGCTGGGCTGCTGGGCTGAAAGTGAGATGCAGACGAGTTGCTCCCCCTTTTTATAGGCAGTATAGGTGTCCCTTTGCATCCTCTACACATCCTCTAGACATCCTTAATATCCGAGATAGGTCCCCTCTGCAAATGTTTTTTCCATTTTAAACACTTTGTTTCTGCTACGCATCCATTCTGCATCTGTTCTGCATCCGTTCCACGTCCATTCCGCTTCCTCCCCACGTCCGGGCGGATGGAGTTGCGCGGATGTGTAGTGGACGCCTAGTGGATTTTGCGGATGCATAACGGATGCGTAGCGGATGCGTAATGGATGCGTAGCGGATGCAGAATGGACGAACTGGATACATTTTCCACGCAAAAGTTTTAGGCAGCCCAAAACTTTTGGAGCGGATGAAACGTCCATAAATGGATACTGGACGGATAGAGAGGAAGTCAAACTGAGGCAGTGAGTACATCGCGTTTTCGAACGGATGGCAAGGTTTCTTTTCCGTTTTACATCCTCTTTGCATCCGTTGGTTCAGTTTGACATGGGCTTTAGACATTGCTTTGAATATCACTTGGATATCCACTTTTTCAATAAAGTGTTCCTTTTGAAATACCCAGTTTTCAATAGTTCATTCTTATCATCTGAAGGGGAGAGAGTCTGGGCCTTACATATAGCTTGGAGGATGAACTCCATCTAGTGGAGTTTAGTTCTACTCCACTACATGGAGATCCAGATTACCATTTTGACCCTGAACCTGAGAAGGACCTAGGACAACTTGTCATGTCTCTGATGACAACTTGTCATCTCACTGTGCCAATTCATTGCAGCCATCTCATTGCAGGACAATTTGCTATGACCAACTCAACGTAGGACAATTTGCTATGGACAATTCTACCTCAACAACCTCTACCTCACCAAAAATCAGTTTGAAGCTATTCAAACAAAAAGAAACCACATGCCTTCAACCTGTACCTCTCCAAGATTTCCTGGGCAGAGACTCCCTGAGCAGGAGATTTCCTGTCAGCTGAGATGGAGACAGCTATACATGTGGATCAGATAGCAGAAGCCAGCAAAGCAATAAATCTTTCTCACCAATCAGATTGGTTAGCAACAAGCAGCAAAGCAATAACCCTTTACTTGCTGACTTACTACTTCATTACTTCAATACTTATATCACTGATTACTTCATTACCTCAAAACTTATATTATTATTATTATATTATTTATTACCTCAAGACATATATCAATGATTAGATAATGATGTCTATAAAATAATTTCTGTATAATAATTTCTCTAAAATAATTTATCAATTGATTGATTGTTTAATTGATTAGTGTGATTAGAGTGTCTCGTGCAAATAATGTGATTACCAATCTGTAATTTAATTGATTAAAATTTATTAGTAGTATAATTAATTGACCAGTGTGATTAGTGATTAGTGTAATTAATTGTTTAGGGTGATTGTTAATTAGTGAAATTATTTCACTAGCATGATTATTGTAATTAATTGATTGGTGAAATATTGTTATTGATCTTGTTTGATTGAACAATTTAATCAACGAACCATCTCAAAACCCACCATGCCAGGAAAAAAATCCAATGCCAAACCACAATCCCAAACAGAAGAAATCCCCACCAATGAACCACAAGACTCCTGCACATGACCTATATGTCAAGAAACTTTAGAGGAGAATGAAAATTCATTAGATGTTCCCTATGTGATAACTATGCCCATCATGGCTGCTTGGGATTACCCAAGCAAATGGCTCGATTTCTAGAATCATCCAACCATGCGTTTCCATATTTCTGTCCACCGTGCAGACCCAAACTGGACAAATATATTGTCATGTTCGAAAGAGTTGATACCATAGAAACACAAATATCATCCCTTGACATCATCGTGGAATCTCTGGACACTATAAAAATAAGATTAACTAACCTTGAAAAAGAAGACACAACACAAAAAAAATGAACATTCAATAGCTACAAATCACATCTTTACCCAACAACTGCAACCACAATCCAATCCACAAAAAACCACAAATCCTATAAATAATGATATCCCAATCTTCATCAAAGAAGCCATTGATCATGAACGGAAACATTCCAATGCCATCTTATTTGGTCTAGAAGACAACAATGACAATGATGACATCATCAATGTCCATAACACCATCAGTGGTTATCAAGCATCTCCCCTGATGAAAGAGTTGACATTTCCCACATCTGCCCAGAGTTCAAAACCAGTGACAGCTCGTTGGCCCCAGGCTTCCTTCTGCTCACCCTCTGCTTCCTTCACAGGCAGCCAGCAGCTCCTCCCACAACCTCTGAGAATTTGAAATGCAATGGAAACAATTCAAATTGCCTCTCTTTTTTCTACTCACTCTCTGCTTCCTTCACAGGCAGCCAGCAGCTCCTATCACACCTCTTGGAATTTGAAATGCAATGGAAGCAATTCAAACTGCCTCTCTTTATTCTACTCACCCTCTGCTTCCTTCATAGGCAGCCAGACTCCATTACCACAGTCATGTTTATTGGTCAGATCATGAAATCCATAGAAGAGGTGGAGTTGCTATCTTCTATAAAAAATCCCTAAATCTAAGAAAGATACTAATTACACAGGAGCTTGCTTTTCCAGAGACTATCGTCAATGAACTGTCCTTAAAGGCCCTGTCACACTGCCCAACGGATGCAAAATGGACACAACGGACGAGCAAAATGTTCTATCCATTGTTATCCGCTCTCAAAAGGGGCAAAAATTTGCATAACCGGAGCGGATAACACGGACGGGGGGAGGACGCAGGGCGGATGGAAAGCGGATGCGGAACGGAAGCCCAGCGGATGGAAGCGGATGGGAGAGGATGGTACATCCGCTAGGCTTCCGGGGGACCTCAGCAAAGCAGATGCGGAACGGATACAGTGGCTGCAGAGCGGATGCAGAGTGGATGAAGCGGATGCAGAGCGGATGCACAGCGGATGCACATCGGAAGCCTAGCAGATGCCGAACATTAATTGCGCATGCGGGGAGGATGCATTGCGTCAGCCCCGTGGATATAACGGAAGCAGCTCGGAAGCAGGTCACCATTCAGAGGAAAGACCTGCTTCCAGGCACATCGACTGCCTTGCCTGTCCTGCCTGCATGTCTGCCTGCATGTCTGCCTGCATGTCTGCCTGCATGTCTGCCTGCCAGCCTTCCTGCCAGCCTTGCTGCCAGCCTCCCTGCCAGCCTTGCTGTCTGCCTGCCTGCCAGCCTTGCTGCCAGTCTGCCTGACAGCCTTGGTGCCTGCCTGCCTGCCAGCCTTGGTTCATGCCTGGCTGCCAGCCTTGGTGCCTGCCTCCCTGCCAGCCTTCCTGCCAGCCTTGGTGCCTGTCTCCCTGCCAGCCTTCCTGCCAGCCTTGGTGCCAGCCTTCCTGCCAGCCTTGGTGCATGCCTGCCTGCCAGCCTGCCTGCCTGCCATCCTTCCTGCCAGCCTTGCTGCCAGCCTTGGTGCCTGCCTGCTTGCCAGCCTGCCTGCCATCCTTCCTGCCAGCCTTGCTGCCAGCCTTGCTGCCAGCCTCCCTGCCAGCCTTGCTGTCTGCCTGTCTGCCAGCCTTGGTGCCTGCCTGCCTGCAAGCCTTGGTGCCTGCCTGCCTGCCAGCCTTGATTCATGCATCCCTGCCAGCCTTCCTGCCAGCCTTGGTGCCTGTCTCTCTGCCAGCCTTGGTGGCAGCCTTCCTGCCAGCCTTGATGCCTGCCTGCCTGCCAGCCTGCCTGCCAGCCTTCCTGCCAGCCTTGGTGCCTGCCTGCCTGCCAGCGTTGGTGGCTGCCTGCCTGCCAGCCTTCCTACCAGCCTTGGTGCCTGCCTCCCTGCCAGCCTTCCTGCCAGTCTTGGTTCCTGCCAGCCTCCCTGCCAGCCAGCAACCCCACAACCATGCTGAAGCACAGCAAGCCTCAGCCATCTGCTGCCAGCCCTTGCAAGAGGGACGGGGCTACCATCCCGCCCCCTGGCCTTCACTCTGGTTCTCCTGGGGCTTCTGCAGCACGGGCTCGCTCTCCTGGGGCTGGGGCTTCTGCTGCTTCTACTTTTGGAGGAGCTGATGACAAGCACTCCAGCACCAGCCACCTCCACAGCACCTGGACCCTTCACCCCTGAGACTGAGTGACCAAGAGGAGTGCCAGAGACTCATTTTTGTTTTATAGCTTCTTGATAGTAAAGTCTATTTTTGATTCACATAGTGGTTTCATTTCTTTTTTTTAATAAAGTCTTGCTGGAAACTTTTAGAAATGGTTTGCATGCTTGTGGGATGGGTTAAGATAGCAGTGGGATGGGCAGGGATACCTGTGGGATGGGCAGGTCTACCTTTGGGATGGGTAATAGCTGTGGGATAGATAAACCTCCAGTGCAAGCATAGTGGGACTGTATGGTCCACCCTTCCAGGTGCCACACCTATGGCCCTTTATTATCAGTAACAATATAATCAATCATCCACACATGTCAACATAAACACAACTCTTTATTAAATGCCCTGTTCATTGTAGGGCCACTCAACATACATGGCACAATCTCATCAGTGTGATGAGACAGGCTGAAGGAAGCATCCATTAAGCATCTATCATCCTGTCTTGCCACTCCACCGCTCCAGCTGGGGAGTTGCACCAGTGTTTCAGGAGGTTGCACTGCTTCTTCCCTTCACGTGAGGCTCCTCAGTGTCTATCAGGTTTCGCCCTTGCCTCCATTCCCCAGGCTCCATCTCCCCATTGCCTTGCTGGAGGTCCATGAGCCTGTTCTGCAGGACTGGGTAGCGGTTGCGCATGAGATTGTGCAGGATGCAGCAACCTTCCACGATCCTCCTCACAGTCTCTGGGCGATGCTGCATGGTGGTGAGAAGTACTTGGAACCTGTTGGCCAGGATGTCAAAGGCATTCTCCACCACCCGCCTTGCCCTGGACAGCTTATAGTTGAAGATCCTCTCTTCACGGGTGAGGTATTTGGAGGTATAGGGCTTCATGAGGGAGGTTGTGAGGGAGAAGGCATCATCCCCCATGATGAAGTAGGGCACATCTTGCATGTCGTTGGGCAGGGGTTCTGGATCGGGGAAGCCCATGATGAGGTTGCGTTCCAGCCCAGCTCCTCCTTGAGGTGACTGGTGATGTATACCTGGGCATCTGAAGATGAGCCGCTGCCTGAAGCATCGATGAATATGAACTTGTAGTCAGCATCGACCATGGCGAAGAGGATGATACTGAAGAAGCCCTTGTAGTTGAAATAAGTGGACCCTGACTTGGCTGGCGCTTTGCAGGCCACGTGCTTGCCATCGATGGCTCCATCGGTGTGTGGGAAGTTCCACCTCTGATACCACTGCTCTGCAACTTTCTTCCATCCTTCTTCAGTGGAGGGGCACTGGAGGAGCTCCTCCTGGTATTCTTCGATGATGGCCTGCACCACTTCTCTGACCACAATGCTGATGGTGTTGGGTGGCACCCTCCAGCATGCTCCTGTACGTGGTCCCTGAGGCCAGGTGGCGCAGAGTGAGTGCCACTTTGAGCCCAGGTTCTAGGCTGGGCCGGAAGTTGGTGTTTGTCTTAGTCAACTTCGGTGTCAGGTGCTGCACAAGTTCGTCAAACGTGGCTGGAGGCATCCTCATGAAGTTCTGGAATGCACGAGTGTCTTCGTTCCTGAGCTCCACCATCAGCTTGTTGTACAGTCTGTCCTCTGCTCTTCTGGAGAACCATCTTCGTACCCAGACGCTTCTTGGCCGCCCCTTTTTCTTCCCGTAGTAGAGTTCACAGAGCCTGTAGATGGCTTCACACTGTTGCAGAAGGATGGTGGCTGCCAAAAGGACCGAGTTACGATCCACGGTGGACATGACTGGATGCTGTGGAAGCGGAAGAGGCAGATGAAGGCTGCAGAGGTCCGCACCACAGGGCTGCTGTTCTGAAAGTGAGATCCAGATGTATTGCTCCCCCTTTTTATAGGCAGTATAGGTGTCCCTTTGCATCCTCTAGGCATCCTCTAGGCATCCTGTAGACAACCTTAATATCCAAGATAGGTCCCCTCTGCGAACATTTTTTCCGTTTTACATGCTTTGTTTCCGTGCTGCATCCGTTCTGCATCCGTTCTGCATCCGTTCTGCTTCCTCCCTGCTTCCTCCCTGCGTCCAAGCGGATGCGAGTTGCGCGGATGCACAGCGGATGCCTAGCGGATATAGCGGATGCGTAACGGATGCAGAACGGATGCGTAGCGGATGCGTAGCGGATGCATAATGGACGAATTGGATACATTTTCCATGCAAAAGTTTTGGGCAGCTCAAAACTTTCTGAGCGGATGAAACGTCAATAGACGGATGCTGGACGGATAGAGAGGAAGCAAAACAGAGGCAGTGAATACATCACGTTAACCAACGGATGGCAAGCTTTTTTGTCTGTTTTACATCCTCTTTGCATCCGTTGGTGCAGTTTGACAGGGGCTTAAATACCATTATCTGCTTCTTACTGTGCTACAGAGCCCCTGGTTATGACGTAGTTAATGTAAACAAACTAACTTCACTGCAGACGTGGCCTGCCTCTTGTCCACACCCTCTTATTTTCCTTGGTGACCTCAATCTACATCTTATAAACTGGACCTTAAATGAATGTGCATCCGAACCCATACCTGCAACCCTGTACAATGCTGTTACCATACCGGGATTGGATCAATTAGTAACAAATAACACTAGACTCAACAACTGCCTCGACCTCATCTTCTGCAACAGCTTAAACTCAATTTATGGCCTACAAATACAAGAACCCTTTTCAAACAGTGATCACAGTATGATTGACTTTTGTCTCAATTTACATCCTCACAAAGAAGATCATAATCTACATAATTCTATGCACCAAATCAACCTGTGCTTTCTGAATGGTCTGAATGGTCAAATATTTGGCACCTCCAAATCTTGACCAACAAATGCTCTGTCCTACACATTGGTAAAAAAAAAATCAGTTCACCAAATACAAGCTAGGCAGATATGACCTCGTTGATGACCCTCACTCTGTCAAGGACTTTGGAGTACTCATATCTAATGATCTAAGCATTAGAGCTCACTTATCTGAATCATCTACATAACATAATACACCCTCTGTTCCCTCACACCTTTTAATCTGTGTGAGTACCTTGATTATGTTTTTACATGATGTATCACATATTGGTGTCGAGGATCTGCTGATGTTTCTGCTCTGTGTTTGGCATGAGGTTGGCTTTCCCCATGTCATTCGTTGACATGGTGTTAGGTTATATTGTTTGCATGAGGGTGGTTTTCCAATCTTAACTCTTAGAGTTCCCTTACTGTCCTCACATGAGCCACACTCAGCATTTGCTGCATCTCAAGGGATGCCAACATGCCTAATTGGCACCCAAGGGGTACGTAGAAGATGGCACCGTATAGTATCATTGTATACACACTGCCAATATTTAGTCCCTTCATGTTCACACTGAGGAATGTTGGTCAAGGAACAATCAGGGAACCTAGTTACACTATAAGTGAAATATCTCCCCGTGGGTTGTACCATAAAACATTAGATGGCCTAACCTCCTTCCCATCTTCTAGTGTTGGAAGTTCCTGTTCATCAGAGGGGTCTGGGGAGTACCATTCTTCAACTACATCCTTATCAAGAGGTATTTCCTTATTTGTGTCAACATCCCTACTTATGAGTAGTTCATATAGGTACAAAGAATTAAAGACAACACTAATTACTAACAGGATGGTTACGATCCAAATAGAAGGCTTAAGACCTCTGCGGGTACAAGCTATTTCCCACATCCTTTGATTAGCCTCCATACTGGAATGAGTTATGCCCTCCACTCCTACCAATTCCCCCTTTTGAGAGATGTGAGCCTTAATTTTTCCTGACTTGTGATCTAAGTTTCCAGGGGAGACCCGTGGGATGAGTAACACTGGAGTAACACTTACAGGGGCCTCTTCCTCTATTTTTTGACCTGTGCGATGGGTGTCAGCTTCCGGGTTAACACCTGTGGGAGTCATTTCCTTTTCACCTTCATCTTCTGTTGATAGAGGAACAGCTTCCGGAGTGTCACCACAAGGGGAGATATCCTGCGAAGTCTTCCAGAGAGTTACCTTTAGTGGGTGAGTCAGGTGGGATTCTACTTCCCAGTAGGTAGGTGCAGCCAATTTAACTTCAAGTTAAATCCAAGTTTTAATGTCAGCCACCTTGACGGCAAGAGGGGAACACATAACAACAGTGTATGGCCCTTTCCACTTCGGGCTCAAAGTTTCATGCTTCCAATCTTTAATCCAAACCTCCTGTCCCGGGTGGATATTATGTGGGGAGGTTACTAAGACATGGGGTTTATAAGTCAATACATATTGCTGCAGTTTCTGTACTACCATGTTAAGGGCTGGGAGTTGTTGTATTCTGATCTGTGCAGTATTTCGAATATTTAAGTGAAGAAGGTTGGGGACACGACCATACAATAATTCAAATGGCAAAAGCGAAAGACCCTTTTGGGGAGCACACCTAACAGCTACTAAAGCCAAATTCAAAGCATCTGTCCATTTAAGATGGCTTTTCTGGCATATTTTGGCCAACTTCTCCTTAATAGTCCTATTGGTTCTCTCAACCCTGCCTCCAGACAGGGCAATGTAGCTTCCAATTGATACCTAATACTTTAAGCCCCTGTCCCACTGCACCAACGGATGCAAAGAGGATGTAAAACATTAAAAAAAGCTTGCCATCCATTGGAAAATGCGATGCATCCGTTGTGTACTCACTGCATACGTGTTTCATACGCTCTATCCCTCCAGCATCCGTCCACTGAGATTTCATCTGCCCTAGAAGTTTTGAGCTGCAAAAAACTTTGTGAACGGATGAACTTTCTGCTGTGTACGATGTAAATCCATGACATCCGAGCGACAAACCTTCTATGTCCATTTATCATCCGTTAAACGTCTGCTGTATCCTCTCTGCATCCTCTGGGCATCCTCGCAATTCACATCCGTTGCAGCTGAAAACGGAAAGAGGGAGGAAACAAAAGGTACACGGAACGTCTACACAGCGTTAGTAGCACAGAAATAGAAAGGATGCACAGTGAACGGTTTGCATCTGATATACATCCGCTAGGCTTCCTATGAACATCCGTTTAACATCCCCGCTACATACTACTCACGTCTGTTCTTTTCCGTTCTTTTCCATTCTGTTTATGCAAATTTTTGCCACTTTTTGGAGCGGATGACAATGGATGGAGCCACCCCCGAAATTTTGCTCATCCGCTGTGTTCTTTATGCATACATTTTGCGTCCATCAGCCAGTGGGACAGGGCCTTTAGCCAGCTGTTTGGTGGCTTTGTGGATAAACTCGGGACCATTATTTGATGAAATTCAAGATGGTAATCCATACCTAGGGATTATAATGTAGAGTAATGGCGACCTCAGTGACTTTCTTAGTGTGGGTGGGGATGCACTCTGGCCATCCAGTATAGGTGCACACAATGACAAATAAGGCATTGTATGGACCACATCAAGGCACATCAGTAAAGTCAATCATGAGAGAATTAAATGGGTAAGTACCTCTGGGTTGATGCCCTTGTGGTAGCTGGAGTCCCTGTCAGGAGTTATTACCTGCACAAACTTCACACCTCACGCAGACATTAGCTGAAATACTGAGTATTTTATTAATATAAACTTCCCTTAAGGCCCTGTCACACTGCCCAACGGATGCAAAACGTTAGTAAAAAGGACACAACGGATGAGAAAAATGTTCCATCCATTGTTATCCGCTCTCAGAAGGGGTGAAAATTTGCATAACTGGAGCTGATAACACGGAAAGGAATGGACGCGGGGAGGATGCAGGGCGGATGGAAAGTGGATGCGGAATGGAAGCCCAGCAGATAGGAGTGGATGGCACATCCGCTAGGCTTCCGGGGGACCTCAGCAAAGTGGACGCAGAACAGAAAGAGCGGATGCAGAGCGGACACCGAGCGGATGAAGTGGATGCACAGCGGATGCACAGCGGATGCACAGCAGAAGCCAAACAGATGCCTAGCGTGCGGGGAGATGCATTGCGTAAGCCCCGTGGATATAAGGGAAGCAGCTCGGAAGCAGGTCACCATTCAGAGAAAAGATCTGCTGCCGGACGGATTGACAGCCTTGCCTGCCCCACTGCCTGCCAGCCAGCCTTGCTGTCTACCTGCCTGCCAGCCTTGCTGCCAGCCTCCCTGCCAGCCTTGCTGTCTGCTTCCCTGCCAGCCTTGCTGTCTGCCTGCCTGCCTGCCAGCCTTGCTGCCTGCCTTCCTGCCAGCCTTGGTTCATGTCTGCCTGCCAGCCTTGGTGCCTGCCTGCTTGCCAGCCTTCCTGCCAGCCTTGGTGCCTGCCTCCCTGCCAGCCTTGGTGCCAACCTCCCTGCCAGCCTTCCTGCCAGCCTTGGTTCCTGCCAGCCTCCTTGCCAACCAGCAACCCCACAACCATGCGGAAGCACAGCAAGCCTCAGCCATTTGCTGCCAGCCCTTGCAAGAGGGACAGGGCTACCATCCAGCCCCCTGGCCCTCACGCTGGTTCTGCTGGGGCTTCTGCAGCACGGGCTCACTCTTCTGGGGCTGGGGCTTCTGCTGCTTCTGCTTTTGGAGGAGCTGATGACAAGCACTCCAGCACCAGCCACCTCCACAGCACCTGCACCCTTCACCCCTGAGACTGAGCGACCAAGAGGAGTGCCAGAGACTTATTTTTGTTTTATAGCTTGTTGTTAATAAAGTCTATTTTTTATTCACACACTTGCTTCATTTCTTTTTTTTAATAAAGTCTTGCTGGAAACTTTTAGAAATGGTTTAAGCCTTTGCATGCTTGTGAGATGGGTTAATATAGCAGTGAGATGGGTTGAGATAGCAGTGGGATGGGCAGGGATATCTTTGGGATGGGTAATAGATGTGGGATAGATAAACCTCCAGTGCAAGCATAGTGGGACTGTATGGTCCACCCTCTCAGGTGCCACACCTATGGCCCTTTATTATCAATAACAATGTAATCAATCATCCGCACATGTCAACATAAACACTACTCTTTATTAAATGCCCTGTTCATTGTAGGCCCACCCAACATACATGGCCCAATCTCATCAGAGTGATGAGACAGGCTGAAGGAAGCAACCATTAATCATCTATCATCCTGTCTTGCCACTCCACTGCTCCAGCTGGGGAGTTGCACCAGTGTTTCAGGAGGTTGCACTGCTTCTTCCCTTCACGTGAGGCTCTGTTGGGGCCTTACACATCCTCAGTGTCTATCAGGTTTCACCCTTGCCTCTGTTCCCCAGGCTCCATGTCCCCATTGCCTTGTTGGAGGTCCATGAGCCTGTTCTGCAAGACTGCGCATGAGATTGTGCAGGATGCAGCAAGCTTCCATGATCCTCTTCACGGTCCCTGGGCGATGCTGCATGGTGGTGAGAAGTACCTCGAACCTGTTGGCCAGGATGCCAAAGGCATTCTCCACCACCCGCCTTGCCCTGGACAGCCTGTACTTGAAGATCCTCTCTTCACGGGTGAGGCATCTGGAGGTGTAGGGCTTCATGAGGTAGGTTGTGAGGGAGAAGGCGTCATCCCCCACGATGAAGTAGGGCACATCTTGCGTGTCATTGGGCAGGGGGTCTGGATCTGGGAAGCCCACAATGAGGTTGCGTTCCAGCCCACCTTTGAGGTCACTTGCATTGTATACCTGGGCATCTGAAGATGAGCCGTTGCCTGAAGCATCCATGTACATGAACTTGTAGTCAGCATCGACCATGGCGAAGAGGATGATGCTGGAGAAGCCCTTGTATTTGTGACAAGTGGACCCTGAGTTGGCTGGCGCTTTGCAGGCCACGTGCTTCCCATTGATGGCTCCAACGGTGTGGGGGAAGTTCCACCTATGATACTACTGCTCTGCAACTTTCTTCCATCCTTCTTCAGTGGAGGGGCACTGGAGGAGCTCCTCCCTGTGTTCTTCGATGATGGCCTGCACCACTTCTCTGACCACAATGCTGATGGTGTTGGGTAGCACCCTCCAACCGTACTGCATGCTCCTGTAGGTGGTCCCTGAGGCCAGGTGGCGCAGAGTGAGTGCCACTTTGAGCCCAGGTTCTAGGCTGGGCCGGAAGTTGGTGTTTGTCTTGGTCAACTTCGGTGTCAGGCGCTGCACAACTTCGTCAAACATGGCTGGAGGCATCCTCATGAAGTTCTGGAATGCACAAGTGTCTTTGTTTCTGAGCTCCACCATCAGCTTGTTGTACAGTCCGTACTCTGCTCCTCTGGCGAACCATCTTCATACCCAGACGCTTCTTGGCCGCCTCTTTTTCTTCCCGTAGTAGAGTTCACAGAGCCTGTAGATGGCTTCGCACTGTTGCAAAAGGATGGTGGCTGCCAAAAGGACTTTGTTACAATCCACGGTGGACATGACTAGATGCTGTGGAAGAGAAAGAGGCAAATGAAGGCTGCAGATGTCCGCACCACAGGGCTACTGTTCTGAAAGTGAGATCCAGATGAGTTGCTCCCCCTTTTTATAGGCAGTAGGTTTTCCCCTAGGTGTCCTTTTGCATCCTCTAGGCATCCTGTAGATATCCTTAATATCCGAGATAGGTCCCCTCTGCGAACGTTTTTTCCATTTTACATGCTTTGTTTCCATTCTGCATCCGCTAGGCATCCATTCTGCATCCGTTCTGCATCTGTTCCGCTTCCTCCCTGCTTCCGTTTACCGCTGGAGCGGATGGAGTTGCGCGGATGCACAGCGGATGCCTAGCGGATAAAGCGGATGCATAACAGATGCAGAATGGATGCCTAGCGGATGCCTAGTGGATGCCTAGCAGATGCAGAACAGACGAATTGGATACATTTTCCACTCAAAAGTTTTGAGCAGCCCAAAACTTTCTGAGCGGATGAAACGTCAATAGACAGATGCTGGACGTATAGAGAGGAAGCAAAACGTATGCAGTGAGTACAGAACGGATGCATCACGTTAACCAATGGATGACAAGTGTTTCTCTCCATTTTACATCCTCTTTCCATCCGTTGGTGCAGTGTGACAGGGGCTTAAGTAAGGCTTTGGCAAGAGCTGTTTTACCTAAGTGTAGCTGCTTGTGAACTTCCTGCATGATATCCCAAGCCATGTTTCCTGGGACAAAAATTATTGTCTGGTAGGATCCACCAACCTTCCCTTTTAGTGATTCAGCTTGGTTCATGTCCTCCCAGGAGTAATGTGGGCGGTGGTCTTTGGGTGCCAGTCCAAATAGCAAGACATTGCCCTGTCTTGTGGAATGTTCTATGGGCTGCCTCCTGTGCTACTCTATCTGCTTTATCATTGCATCTCTGTATATCAGAGAATACCTTCTGATGCCCTCGGCAATGCATGACCGCATCCTTCTGTGGGGCCCAGACACTCTCCAAGATGTGTAATATCTGGGGCCTATACTTAATGTCTCTGCCTCCTGCGGTGATAAGTCCTCTTTCCCTGTGTAGGGCACCATGGACTTGAACCGTGAGGAAGTCGTATTTCGAATCTGTGTATATGTTGACCTTCTTTCCCTTGGCCATTTCTAAGGCTCTGGTAAATGCATGCAACTCAGCTAGCTGTGCACTTGTACCTGAAGGGAGTCTAGAGTGACCATCGCATACCCTGTCTGCCTAACTCCTTTCTGCATGAAGCTAGTGCCATCTGTGAATAAGGTGTAATCTGGAGAAGCAAGGGGCACATCTGTCATGTCGGGGCGGCTAGCATATGTCTCCTCTATGGTCTGGATGCAATCATGAACAGCTTCAGTATTGGGTTCCGGCAACAATGTGGCAGGGTTCAATGCAGCGGATTGCATGATATTAATCATAGGATTATGAGTTAACAAGCCTTGATATTTCAGTATTTGGGGTTTAGTTAACCATAGATGACCCTTTGTTTCTAAAACTGATTTAAGGACATGAGGGATGTAAATGGTCAACTGTTGTCCAAAGGTTAACTTATTCACTTCCTGTGTTAAAATGGCTGCTCCAAGCTACTGCCTTAAGGCAGGTAGGCCATCCCTTTGCAACGTTATCCAGTTGTTTAGAAAGGTACGCTACAGGGCAGTGCCATGTCCCCATGATCTGGGTGAGGACACCGACTGCTACATTTAGTTTGGTATCCACAAATAATTGAAAAAACTTTTCCAAATCTGGGAGGTCTAAACTGGGGGCCTGTAATAATTCCTGTTTAAGCAAATTGGAAACTAGTAGCTTCTTGCTTTCCCCACTGTATCCTGTCCTTATCCTGTCCTCTACTAGCTTCATAAAGGGGTTTCATTATAAGGTTAAAATTAGGGATCCATATATGACAAAACCGAGCAGCCCCCAAGAAGCCTCTCAGATCCCTTTTGTTATTAGGCATAGGGAGCGCTTTCCTTGTTCTATATCATAGAACAAGGTGCGCTTTCCTTGTTCTATATCATATCCTAGGTATCAGACCTTTGTTAAGACTAATTGTGCCTTTTTCCCCAGTCTTGTATCCCAGTCCTTGTAAGAGAAGTAACAGTTTCATGTGTGTTGTTCCAGCACAAGTCCTCTGTGTGCCTGGTGACCAGTAGGTCAGCCACATACTGTAAAACCAGCTCAGGGGGTGGTATACACAGTGCCTCTAAATCCTTAGCCAGAGCAGTCCCAAAGAGAGTGGGTGAGTTTTTAAATCCTTGAGGCAATCTAGTCCAGATGTATTGTTGCTTTTGGACAGTCATAGGGTTCTCCCACTCGAAAGCAAAGAGATGTTGGCTGTTTGTATGTATCGGTATCGTAAAGAAGGCATCCTTTAAGTCTATAACTGCAAACCATTTCACAGTTTGGGGAATAAGGCCTAAAAGAACATATGGTTTTTGAACCACCAGAAGGATGGTGACAGTAGCTAAATTGACAACCCTGAGCTCTTGAACTGGCCTAAACCAGCCATCCCCTTTTGGAATGGGTAGTATCAGGGTATTCCATTTTGATTCAGTTGGTACCAAAATAGGATGTCTCAAATATAGGTCAATAATTTTCTGGATTGTCTGTATAATATGTCTGGGGTATGCCCGTTGTCAAATCCTTACAGGTGCTTTCATGGGTAATTTTTCCACTATTATAGGAGGGTGATGGCTAGCAAAACCTGGAGGGTTATCTTCTGCCCATAGTTGGGGGACATTGAACTGCTTCCACTTGTCATCCTCCCCGTTTCCGGTATCCCTAGCTACCATAAGTCTCTATTCCTCATCCTGGGGTACTGAAGTTAATCTTGCCATACCCCATTGCCATGGTCCCATCCTCTTAGAACAAGATGTGCGCACGAAGCTTACACAGCAAGTCTCTTCCCAGGAGTGGGACAGGGCAATCAGGCATATATACAAATTGGTGTGTTATACTCTTCCCCTTAGCCATACATACAAGGGTCTTCAAAAAAGGAAGTTGTAAAATACTTCCAGTTGCCCCCTTAATATTAATAGTATGAGAGGAGGGCTGTGTTAGGGATTGGATTAAAACTGATCGTGTGCTTCAGTATCTACTAAAAAGGAGATTGGTTTGCCTCCAACATCTAGCTGGACCATAGGTTCTGGAAGGCTGTTTGAACCCGGTCGGCTTCAGTTCCATTCTTCCACCTCTACCAGTTTGATTAAGGGAGTTCTCCCGAGGTCTTTCCTGTGACCTGGTCCTCCTCTGCCTGCCTCCCCCCAGGAGTCTTCGAGGGCCTCTCTGAAAATGCCCTCTTCTTCCTCCTAGCTTCTCTACCTTATTTCTTTTGGGGCACTCACCCTTCCAGTGTCCCTTCTTTTTACAGATAGCACATTGGTTGCATCCCAATCCCAATCTATTCCCCTTTGCCTGGCCAAATCCCCTTTCCCTAGGGGTCCACATCATGGCTGCCGCCATTAATTCAGCCTTCCTTTGCATCTTTTGGCCCTTTCCTCCTCCTTTTCCTCTGTTCATGAATACCTTTCTTGCTACTTCAATGGGCTCACTCATTGGTTTCCCCAAGGCTTCCTCAAGCCATCGTAACTTCCGGCGTATGTCTGGAGCACTTTGGGAAATGAATGCCATAGTCAACATCCAGGCATTGTCCAGGTCAGTAGGGTCTATGGGGATATACATGCGGTATGCGTCAATGAGACGGGTGTAAAATGCCTCAGGGCTTTCAGTGGGCTCCTGTAACACTAGAGAGGGTTTATACATGTTGACTGTGAGTTTTCCTGCCAGATGAATAGCCTGGACCACTAACGACTGGTACTCATGTAAATCCTCCATCTGATTATGATTATAAGGGTCCCATTTTGGATCCTGAGATGGGAAGTGAGCTTTCACATATGTTGCTAAGTTTCCTCCCACTCTCACATCTTGCTTTAGTATCTCACTCACAGCATTCTTAATTTTCTCCCTCTCTTCTGAATTAAATAGGGTCCCCATTAACTGTTGGAGATCTAGCCAAGTGGGATTGTGTGCATCAACTTTCTACTAAATTCACAACTTCTGTAGGTTTTTAACTAAAGGGACCATAGTGTTATTTCCAGTTGAGTAAGTCTGATGTAGTAAAGGCCACATGCTGGAACAACGGTAGAGTGACTGAGGCAGCGGGGTCCTAGTGGTTGGTCACCAATTGGTCAATTCTCCTGAGTGGGGCTATCAGAGAGGCTTGTTCAGTTTTTGCTCTTGTTCTAGCCACTACAGGTTCAGCTTCAAACCTGTAGGAGTTACATTTGAGCCGAGGTCCCTGGGGGTGAGTCGGCCTGGACTGAGTGGTCTAACGTATCTGGTGGGTCCCCAGGACTCCTTAGAAAAGGGGACATACAGTCCAGTCGGGCCATCAATCCTGATACTCCTGAGGATTCATCCCCTTTGGACACACTTTTGAGGTAAGAGGGTGGTACATATGGGGGTGAGGGTGGTAGTTCCTCCAGGCAGGTAGGCAAAACTTGCACAGCTTTTTTTCCCCCTTTGAGTGATAGATTGCGGGACAGTAGGACCTTGCACCGTTGCATTTTGAGCTGTTTAAGCCATGGAGGAGGATGGTTTAGTCGGTTGAGCCAGACATCAATGTAAGGGGCCTGGTCTGGGTCTAGGACTAGTGTGGGGTGAAATACCAACTGATGAACTTTTACTGCTATAGGGATATCTAATGTACCTGCAGGAGGCCACCCAAACTCAAAGGTTGGCCATTCTCCCTCACAAAACACCTGTAGTTTGTGTCTACTCCACTCTAAACCATAGTCCTGAGATTCATATGCCTCCCTAAAATGCTTCAACATGGCCTCTAACGGGGTCAGGGATTTACTTTCTCCCCCTCCCATGATCCACCCAGGTCACCAGACAAGACAATAGGGAAAAGGATTGGAAGAAGGTATGGGGTCCTCCTTCCCAGGGTTACACCAGGGTGAGTGTAAGTAAGGGTTCCACACTCTCACATCTGACCCAGGGAGCCAGATGCGCATGGTCTCCAATGGACGGGCCCACAGCTCTGGACACTCACAGTCACCAATGGGAACCGCAGTGGTCACACACTTCAACCATTCCTGACAATTCCTCCCACCTTTTTACTTAAGAGAGGGTGATCAGTCCTCTCCTCCTGTCCCTGCTTACAGGAAGGGATTAGTTCCCAAGTGAAATACTTGCCTGCAGGCATCTTCCTTCTCCACTAGCCAGCTGAAGGATGTCCTGGTGTCCTCACCTTTCACCAGTGGTTCTTGGAGGCGCCGACCGCCGCCGGCAGAACAGGGTAGTCTCAGAAAGTCCCTCGGATTCAAAGGATCGATGGCGCCTGGGATGTTCCTTTCAACTTACCCAGTCACTGCCAACTGGGGTGGACCCTCCAGTGGGCCTCAGGGTCCCTCGTGTTCCATTTGGGTCATCAGAAATGTTGCAGGAAATTTGTGCTTCCAAATCAGGACACAAGACCATGAAAGGTAGGAGAATACAGGTTTATTTGTGCACAATAAAAGTAACACCCCAGCCTAGTCAGAGCATTAGTATGGCAAATTCTGAACCCCCAGCTTCCTTTGAGGCATACCTTTTATACCCACTATGACCTCAGACTAGGCTGGGGTGTTACTTTTACTAATTTTACCGAAAAAGGACAAAAACATATATATGCTGAAAGAGGAAATATAAAGGAAGTGAAAAGTACATCTTGTTTACCCAGTTATCTTACACCATCAGCTATTTTCCCCTGCCCACCCTTGTTTCTGGGAACATGGCTAGTTCTTTATTTCAGCAACACTGTGGTTTTACACAGTATACTTATATGAGGCAAAAGCTACGAGTCAGGGGATTTCTGGTAAAGACATATGACCTTTCTTTGTAACTTTTCAGACTGCTTCACTCCCACAATGGTAAGTTCCAGGTTGAGTGCATTTTCCCCCATGGATATTTGATATATCTAGACTGAAATAATTAAAGAAAACTATCAATATTTACTAATACTATTTATATTGGCATCCATAATTGGAAGTGCCCAAACTATGCAATATTGATATATACATTTTAAAAATATTTGCCCATCTGTAAATCACAAGATAATAAATTCCTCAAAGGCACTTAGTCAAAATTAATTTTAGATATTTAGATACTTCCTCTACAAAAAAGAAAATGTATGAAAGGCAAAATGGGGGAAGGGCTTTTGAATCAGACAACTCCCAAAACTGGAACCTGTTGCCTCCATTCTGTAGCCAGTCATTGGCAAGGATCCCAGAACAATTCCAGCAACTGAAGGTAGAGAGGTATGTCTCACAGCCACAACCTCTCCAGCCAAGCTGGGCCCTAACTCAGCCCACGTTCACTTTCCCTAGTCAAAGACTTGACAGCAGAACCAATGTGATGTCAGCCAGAGGTGGCTGGAGAATTAGCTCAACACAGCAGGGCCAAGCAACAAGGGAGGGACAGCAGATGCAGCTGACATTTGATATGTTACAAATCCCAATTCCTCCCTCACCACAGCTAGTGGGGAAGTTACCCCCTGTGGAGAGTACTCCTCCAGGGTGGGGATACTATCCTGATCAGGGATGTGTCCAATGCCAGTTGATGCCAGCACCAGTTGCACCATCTGGTTTGGGACCACCATCTGGTTTGGGACCACCCTGCCACTTTTTTAAAAAAGCAATACAATTCTTAAATTTGATTTTAAAGAGAGATTTTATAGTTATCATTATTCTTTTTGTGCTTTTGTTAGTTTTCCTTTTTTTCCTAGAAAAAAAACTTTTTATTTTAATCTGCTTGGACTTTTTTTTTCTTTTTATAATTTTAAAAAGTGTTGATAGCTAAATGTTTTAAGCAAGACTACCTGCCACTCAGAGGCCTTTAAAAAATACTTCCCAGAAACTGGTGGAAATGTTTTTACTACCCACCAGTTATTTTTATTAAGATAAAGAGAAGAGCACTGGGTGAATGTTTTTACAGGTGTTCCTCTTGGAAAATAACTTCAGCAGTTGGAGATTGAAGTTGAAAGTCTAGACTGGTGTGACCTTGGATGATACTTTTTCTGACTAGCATTGCAACTTGATATTAGATATTAGGCCTTGGACAGTGTATGTTGGAAGTAACTTGCTTTATGACTTATTTTGGCCTGCCACTGGGAATTTTTTGTTTTTAAACCATCAGTCTGATTTTGGCTTTGCTGTTTGAATATAAACTTCTCTCTCTCCTGGAAGATAGGATGGAAAGAATAGAAGAGAGAACAATGAAAACAGATGAGAAAGCTGAGAATATTCAACAAATGATGATGAAGTATGAAGTGAGATTTCAAAAAATAGAACAAAGTGGAGACCAGACCAATAAAAAAGTTGGAGAAATAGACAATGGTGGAACAAGACAAAGGAAAAGGAATGCTGGGCTGGGAGATCAGCTGAGAGAGCTGAATTTTACCTGAGATTCCAGAATATTGAAGAGAAAAAGGGGAAAAACTTAACAGGAGTAATGGTAGAAATCTTGGCAGGAGCCTTGGAGGTATCTGAAGAGAAAATGACAGATGGTATAGATGAAGTATTTTGAGTATTTACAAGATATGCTATGAGAAATAAATTACCAACAGAAGTCCATGTGAGGTTTACCAAGAAAGCAATTAAAATGCAAATGCTGCAGCAATCTAGAGATGACCCACTGAGATATAAAAGGGAAGAATAATTGTCCTGAAATAAGTACTAAGGAAAGTGAGAGTCCTAAGAAGAGAATATAAATTCTTGATCAAAATATTAATTAAAAAGGAAGTGAATTACAGATGACTGGTTCCAGGTTTAACTTTTATTTGGTGAGTATAAATAATGGAAGAAAAGAAATGGATTTCAATAAATATAAAGGGATTAAATTCACCCATTAAAAGGAAAAAAGACACTCTGCAAACTAGAAAAATTACATTAGATATAGTCTGCCTGCAAAAATTTCCATTAAACAACAACATGCTCAAATAATGAAGTACCCTAGAATTAGTGACTTATATGCTTCACTGGCTCAACAAAATAAAAAAGGAGTATTGTTATACATAAAGAACACAATCAAGGCCAAAATAATTTATACAGATGAAGAAGGAAGAATCTTGATAGTGGAAATAATGGACAATAATTTGAAAATACTCTTCGGAACAATCTGTGCACCAAATGAAAAACAAGAAGAATTTTATAAAAAGTTGCATGAGAAGAATTGGAATATGACAATATTTGCATGTTGGGAGATTTTAATGTCAGAGTAACTTAACAGAAACTTAACAAAAAGAACAGAAAGACACTTCCAAAATCCTTTTTTAATATGGTGGAGGAACTTAGTATCAGAGTTGTTTGGAGAGAAATGAACTCTAAAAGTAGTCAGTATACATTTTATTCTAAGAGACACCTATCCTGGTTGAGAATTGATATGATTTGGATGTCATCAGAAATAATCTCTAATATACAAGAAATTAATATTGAAGCAAGGACCACAATCCAATATGGGTTAAATGGCAAGGACAAAGGAAAAGATTAAGATGGACTCTAAATAATGTAATATTGAAAGAAAAAAAATTTATACAGAAAATGGAAGAAGAACTGACATTCTTCTTTAAGGAGAATAAAAGGGAGGAAACCTCACTGCAGAACATATGGGACACTATGAAGTCCTGTACTAGAGATCTGATTATAGATTATACAAGAAAAAACACCAAGAAAAGACAAAATCAACAGACATTAGAGGATTATTAAAGAAAACTTGAGAAAGAATTACAAAAATACCCACAAAAATGATTATTAAAAAACAAATGGAGATTATTAAGCATAAAATAAGGTTGACAGAAAAAAAAGAATTTACTCAAAAAATTAGAAGTGCCAAATAAAATTTCTTTGAAAACATGAATAAACCTAGTAGATGGCTGGCATACAAACTGAAAAAAGAGAGAGTAATGAAAAAGATAATAAGTCGATTGATCAAGATGTGAGCTATAATGGAAATGAAGAAAAGAAAGAGATTGTACAGAAGTACTATGAGACATTGTATAAGCAAGAGAATATTGAAGAAGAAAAAGTTAAACAATATCTAAAAAAAGCAAAGCTACCCCAAATACCTGAAGATATTCAGATAATGTTAGAAGGGAAAATAATAATGATGGAACTGACAGAAGTATTAAACAGACAAAATATTGGAAAGCTCCAGCTGAATTTTATAAGACTTTACAGAAACTGCTGAGTAATATAATGCCTGAAGTGATAAATGAAATCCTGTTGAAAGCTAAAATACCTGATTCATGGGCAGAAGCATACATTATTTTAATACCAAAAGAGGACACTGATTTAGAACAGATTAAAAATTATTGACCCATCTCTCTGTTAAATGCAGATTATAAAATCTTTGCCTCAATAATGGCAGAAAGACTTGAATGATACTTGAATAACTTTATACATGTTGATCAAAATGGATTCCTGCCTAAGAGACAGATTAAAGACAATATAAGAATAATTTTGGACACTTTGGAATATTATGAAATTCACTCAGAGAAGCAAATGGCCTTTTTTTAGATGAGCAAAAAGCATTTGATAATGTAAACTGGCATTTTATGATGCTTTAAATGGAACAGATTGGCTTTGGAGAAAGTTTTATAAAAGCAATTGAGGCAATATATCAAAAGTAATCTGCTAAAGTGATGATTAATGAAAATTTTATGAAAAATATCAATGTTGAAAAAGGAATTAGACAAGGATGTCCTTTGTCGCCATTACTGTTTGTGTTGACTTTGGAGGTGCTAAATAGAAATATTAGAGACAATAGGAAAATAAAGGGAATGAAAATAAAAAAAGAGGAATATAAGCTACAAGCATTTGCTGATTTGGTTTTCATATTGGTTTTCATATTGGAGGAACCATTGAAATCAGTGCCCAAATTGTTCGAAAAGATTGAAGAATATGGACAGGTGGCAGGATTGAAAATAAATAAGTATAAAACCAAGATATTAGTTAAGAATAAGACGGGAAGACTATATTGGCAGAAGAACTGAACATTCAGATTATAAATAAAGTAAAATATTTAGGAATATATCTAACAGCAAGATGTGGAACTTTGAAAGAAGACAATAATGTTAAACTTAAACAACAGATTATGACAGATTTTAAAAATTGGCAAAATCTACAAATATCTCTAATAGGGAGAATATCTACAATTAATATGAATATATTACCAAGGATTATATTTTTGTTTCAGACTATTCCAATTAAATCAGGGAATGAATTTTTATGGATTTAAATAAAGTATTATTGAATTTCATATGGCAGGGGAACAAGGCAAGAATTAAACTTAAGTTGTTACAAGATGCTAGAATAAGAGGAGGATTGGATTTACCTAACGGAATTATATTATCAGGCAGTAGCATTGATATGGGTTAAAGAATGGGTTTTATTAAGAAATGTTAGATTATTAACACTAGAAGGTCATGATCTATTACTGGGATGGCATGCTTTTCTATGATATAAAGAAAGTAAAACTCATGGGTATTTTAAGAGACACTATATACGAGACTCTTTATTGTTGATATGGGAAAAAATAAGAAAACAACATTACATGAAAATTCCAGTCTGGTTGTCAACTACAGAAGCATTTGCGTACCCAGTTCTTTATAAAATGGAACATACAGTTAGATATAGTGAAATTTTAAATAAAAAGAGTGAACTCAAATCTAAACAAGAACCAGAGGAGCAAGAAATTAAGATGAATTGGTATATATGTATGCAAATACATTGTAGGTATGATAAAGATTATAAAACAGAGGGATTTTATAATAAACTTACAGAATTGGATTAAATCTTAACAGGTACTGATGAGAAAATGATTTTAAAAATTTATGCTTATTTACTTGGAGGAATTGGAAGAAGAACAAGTTAAAGGCTAGGTCACATCGGCCAATGGATGCAAAACATATGTAAAAAGGACACAGCGGATGAGCAAAATTTCCATCCGTTGTTATCCGCTCTCAAAAGTGCCCCAAATTTGCATAAACAGAACGGACAACAACGGAAAGGAACGGACAGGGGGAGGATGTAGTGGGGATGTAAAGCGGACATTCGTAGGAAGCTTAGCAGATGAAAGTGGATGGAAGCGGATGACACATCCACAGGGCTTCCATGGGAGAACAGCAAAGTGGACGCACAGCAGAAGGAGCGGATGCAGAGCGGATGCTGAGCAGATACAGCGGATGCATCACAGACGCCTAACGGATGCCTAGCGGATGGCTACCGGATGCAAAGCATTCACTGCACATGCGGGGAGGATGCATTGCATCAGCCCCACGGATATAAAAGGATGCAGCTCGCAAGCAGGTCACCATTCAGAGGAAAGACCTGCTGCCAGACACATCTTCAGCCAACAACCATGGGGAAGAAGAGGAAGCCTCTGCCTACTTCTGCCAGCCCTGGCAAGGACAGGACCACCATCCCACCCCCTGGCACTGACTCTGCTTCTGCTGGGGCTTCTGCTGCTGGGGCTGACTCTGCTGGTGCTGGTGCTTCTGCTGGTGCTGCTCCTGGTGCTGGAGTTTCTGCTGGTGCTGACTCTGCTGGTGCTTCTGCTGGTGCTGCTGGTGCTGCTGGTGCTGCTGATGCTGTTGGTCCTGCTGGTCCTGCTGGTGCTGCTGGTGCTGCTGCTGGTGCTGCTGCTGGTGGTGGTGGTGTGGTGGACCAGCCCCTAGAACCTCAAAGCCCAACTGATGAGGGCCCAGAAGGCCCTGCCAGAGGGAGGAAGAGGCATTCGCAAGAAAAGGGTGAGAGGAGACAGTATTCCATTGCAGAGGAACATGAGGAGGAGGTGCTCGAATGGCTGAGGGAGAACAAGTACCTCTGGAGGAAGGGACACAGGCTCTATCGAGACACCAAGCAGAAGCAGGCAGCTTGGAGAGAGAAGGCAGAGAGCCTGGGCTACACTTCGGAGGTCCTCCTCGGGTGGTGGAAGCACATGCACACCTGGTACGGGAAGCTGCACCTCAAGAAGTCTGGCCAGGCAGCGGTCAAGCTCACCGACCGGGAGACCTACGTGATGGCCAAGTGCAGCTTCTTGGAGGGTGAGATCCGCCACCGAGGAGAAGCCCCTCTGACAACCCTCAATCTCAGGCAGCCCACAGAGAGCCAGTCCTCTTCTGGCCAAGAGTCAGCTCCTGTGTCCAGTCAGGTATCTTTGAGGCGCCCCACGACGGAGATCCCCCCCGACAGCTGCACTCCCCATGGGGGAGCACATGGAGGACTCCCTGATGCAGTTGGAGCAAGAAGAAGCCGTTGCCACCAGAAACCAACCCACACCCACACCCAGCTCCACCTCCACAGAAAGCAGGCAGAGAGGCAGACCGGAGGGACAGAGCCAAACTGTCCTCTTGGATAAGGGACACAATCAAGAGCAGCGTAGATCTCCTCTCCCAGCTGGTCCACTTTGACATACCATCCTCTAACAGAAAGCCCTTCCTCACCTACGTCAACCAGACCCTCATGGAAATGACTGAATCCCAGTACCAGGTGATCAAGGAGAGGATCACAGGTCTTCTGAACAACCCTCCAGGCCCAGATGAACCTGCTCTGACCCACTGCTCCTCCACCCCAGGTGATGTCACAGCCCTTCCAAGGCTTTCCTCAGGCCCTCACCTACCAAGACTATGGCTACCAGGAGTTCCAGCAGCACAGGCAGCCCTTCCCAGTCCAGGCACAGGTACATCGCAAAACACAGGTACCACCGATGCCACCGATACCACTGATGACACAGGTGCCACCGATGCCACCGATACCACCGATGCCACAGATGCCACCAACACCACAGATGCCACCCACACCTTGCCTCGCTACCAGGAGGTCCAGCAGCACAGGCAGCCCTTCCCAGTCAGTCCAGGCACAGGTATATCGGATGCCACCAGTGCCACTGATGCCACCGATGCCACCGATGCCAACCATGCCACTGATGCCAGCCATGCCACACATGCCACCCACGCCACTGATGCCACCGATGCCAGTTCTCACCCAGCTGCAGACCAGACAGCCCCACTACAAGCCCGGCCTCACAACATCTGTCATCGGTCTTGGGACTGACACCCCATCTCATGGAGGAAGGGCCTCTCAACATCACGGGACTGAGCCAGCTCTCTGAGAGCTTTCTCCACAAAACCATCCCCTGTTGTCTTCTCGGGGCCAGGCACCCCAATAGCACCTCAGACCAGCACTCCCGCAGCAGCCGCCTCCACAGCAACTGGACCCTTCACCCCTGAGACCATGGGCATGCCTCAGAGTGACTGAGAAGAGTGCCAGAGACTGGGTGGCTACCTGTTGACTTTATCTTTACTTGGGACACTTTACTTGGGTCATTTTGCTTTTACAGTTTGTTATTAATAAAGTTTATCTTTGCTTCACGCACTTGGTTCAGTTCTATTAGTAAATAAAGTCTTGGTGGAAACTTTTAGAAATGGTTTAAGCCTTTGCATGCTTGTGGGATGGGTAAGGATAGCAGTGGCATGGGCAGGGATACCTGTGAGATGGGTAATAGCTGTGGGATGGGCAGGGATACCTTTGGGAAGGGTAATAGCTGTGGAATGGGCAGGGATAGCTTTGGCATGGGTAATAGCTGTGGGATGGGTAAGGATAGCAGTCGGATGGGCAGGGATACCTGTGGGATGGGTAATAGCTATGGGATGGGTAAGGATAGCAGTGGGATAGATAAACCTCCAGTGCAAGCATAGTGGAACTGTATGTTCCACCCTCCCAGGTGCCACACCGATGGCCCTTTATTATCAATAACAATGCAATCATTGATCCACACATTTCAACATAAACACAACTCTTTATTAAATGCCCTGTTCATTGTAGGGCCACTCAAAATACATGGCACAATCTCATCAGTGTGATGAGACAGGCTGAAGGAAGCATCCATTAATCATCTATCATCCTGTCTTGCCACTCCACCACTCCAGCTGGGGAGTTGCACCAGTGTTTCAGGAGGTTGCGCTGCTTCTTCCCTTCATGTGAGGCTCTGTTGGGGCCTTGCACATCCTCAGTGTCTATCAGGTTTCGCCCTTGCCTCCGTTCCCCAGGCTCCATGTCCCCATTGCCTTGTTGGAGGTCCATGAGCTTGTTCTGCAAGACTGGGTAGCGGGTGCGCATGAGATTGTACAGGATGCAGCAAGCTTCCATGATCCTCCTCACGGCCTCTGGGCGATGCTGCATGGTGGTGAGAAGTACCTGGAACCTGTTGGCCAGGATGCCAAAGGCATTCTCCACCACCCACCTTGCCCTGGACAGCCTGTAGTTGAAGATCCTCTCTTCATGGGTGAGGAGTCTGGAAGTGTAGGGCTTCATGAGGTAGGTTGTGAGGGAGAAGGTGTCATCCCCCATGATAAAATAGGGCACATCTTGTGTGTCATTGGGCAGGGGTTCTGGATTGGAGAAGCCCACGATGAGGTTGCGTTCCAGCTCCTCCTTGAGGTGACTGGCGTTGTATACCTGGGCATCTGAAGATGAGCCGTTGCCTGAAGCATCGATGTACATGAACTTATAGTCAGCATCGACCATGGCGAAGAGGATGATTCTGAAGAAGCCCTTGTAATTGAAATAAGTGGACCCCGACTTGGCTGGAGCTTTGCAGACCACGTGCTTCCTATCTATGGCTCCAACGGTGTGTGGGAAGTTCCACTTCTGATACCACTGCTCTGCAACTTTCTTCCAGCCTTCTTCAGTGGAGGGGCACTGGAGGAGCTCCTCCTTGTATTCTTCGATGATGGCCTGCACCACTTCTCTGACCACAATGCTGATGGTGTTGGGTGGCACCCTCCAGCCGTACTGCATGCTTCTGTAGGTGGTCCCTGAGGCCAGGTGGCGCAGAGTGAGTGCCACTTTGAGCCCAGGTTCTAGGCTGGGCCGGAAGTTGGTGTTTGTCTTGGTCAACTTCGGTGTCAGGCGCTGCACAAGTTCGTCAAACAGGGCTGGAGGCATCCTCATGAAGTTCTGGAATGCACGAGTGTCTTCGCTCCTGAGCTCCACCATCAGCTTGTTGTTCAGTCCATCCTCTGTTCTTCTGGCGAACCATCTTCGTACCCAGAAGTTCTTGGCTGCCCCTTTTTCTTCCCGTAGTAGAGTTCACAGAGCCTGTAGATGGCTTCGCACTGTTGCAGAAGGATGGTGGCTGCCAAAAGGACTGTGTTACGATCCACGGTGGACATGACTGGATGCTGTGGAAGAGGAAGAGGCAGATGAAGGCTGCAGAGGTCTGCAGCAGGGCTGCTGGTCTGAAAGTGAGATCCAGATATGTTGCTCCCCCTTTTTATGGGCAGTCTAGGTGTCCCTTTGTATCCTCTAGGCATCCTCTAGGCATCCTGTAGACATCCTTAATGTCTGAGATAGGTCCCCTCTGCGGATGTTTTTTCCATTTTACATGCTTTGTTTCCGTGCTGCATCTGCTAGGCATCCATTCTGCATCTGTTCCGCGTCTGTTCCGCTTCCTCCCTGCGTCCGATCAGATGCGAGTTGCACGGATGTGGAACGGATGCCTAGCAGATATAGTGGATGCGTAACGGATGCAGAACGGATGCGTAGCGGATGCAGAATGGACGAATTGGATACATTTTCCATGCAAAAGTTTTGAGCAGCTCAAAACTTTCTGAGCGGATGAAACGTCCATAAACGGATGCTGGACGGATATAGAGGAAGGAAAACGGAGGCAGTGAGTGCATCACGTTAACCAACGGATGACAAGCTTTTTTGTCTGTTTTACATCCTCTTTGCATCCGTTGGTGCAGTGTGACAGGGGCTTAACTTCATATAGATAGATAGATAGATAGATAGATAGATAGATAGATAGATAGATAGAGATAGAGATAGAGATAGAGATAGAGATAGAGATAGAGATA
>BLBF01000019.1:4473522-4585514 GCA_015471245.1 Laticauda colubrina | reverse complement strand
AGATAGAGATAGAGATAGAGATAGAGATAGAGATAGAGATAGAGATAGAGATAGAGATAGATAGATATAGATATAGATATAGATATAGATATAGATATAGATATAGATATAGATATAGATATAGATATAGACAGAGACAGAGACAGAGACAGAGACAGAGACAGAGACATAGACATAGATATAGATATAGATATAGATATAGATATAGATATAGATATAGATATTGATATATATGTGCTGTTTAGCTTCCTTCGGGTATTATCCCACGTCATTGTAGTTCTGTTAAAGTTGTAGCAACGTTTCAGCAGAATCTCATCTGCCATCCTCAGGCTTCTGTATAGACTTAGTTCCTGGTTTCAAATTTGAGGCTGGTCCATTGAGCCTGGATCTGTGTTCATTGGACTTGGAGTTTGATTGATTGGTGTTTCTGGTTTCTTCTGTCTGTTTTGTGGCTTTGATTGCCTGGCAACACTCTGTTCTTGTGTTGGAGGCTTTCAGTGCAGCTTGGCTCCGTGTGAAGGGACAGCTGCTCTTCATTAGCAAGCTGCTATTCATTAGCAAGCTGGGTTTCACCTGGGTGCCTGGTGGGGGGGTGTTTGGGTTGGACCTATCAGAGGAAGTCTGTTTTTGCCCAGGTGTTTGCCTGGCTTGTGGCATGGAGATCTTTCTATTTGAGAGTGCAGGCTTCCAAATGATTGACAGTCTGGTGGAATCATCCCTTCTATTCATGCTGTCAGGTCTTTTTTCAATCTCTATGGCTTCTCTGATGATTCTGTGGTTGGGGTTTTCTATAGTGGCTAGGGTTTTAGTGCCATTGAAGTTGATGTTGTGACCTGTGGTTTTCATGTGTTGGACTAGTAAGGAGGTGTGTTCCAGCTTTTTTACTGCATTTTTGTGTTCATCTAGGTGGGTACTTATTCTACAATTTGTCTGTCCAATGTATGTGGCCGGGCATGATGTACAGGGAATTTCGTATATGCCTTGGTTTTCCAGGTCAATTTTGTCTTTGGGGTTCCTCAGGATGGCTGCTTTATTTTTGTCTGTTTTGAAGGCAGTCTTGATGTGATGCCTGTGTAGTATCTTACTGATTTTATCTGTGGTACCTCTTATGTAGGGCAGGACAGCTGTTCCATGGATCTGTTGATCTTCTAGGTCTCTGTTATGTCTTGGTGTGTTTTTGTGGATCAAGTTGGTGATTTTGTTTCTGTGGAAGCCATTGGCTGTCAATACTTCAGTCAGGGTGCATAGTTCAGTCTTTATATGTGTCTTGTCTGCCAGGCGTTTGGTTCTGGTAATTAGTGTTTTAGCCACGGAATTTATCTGTGCTGGGTGGTGGTGGGATTGGGCATTGAGATAGCAGTTGATGTGTGTTTTCTTCTGGTATATGGCGTGTCCCAGTGTGCCATCTGTTCTTTTGTAGATTAGTACATCTAGGAATGGTAGTTGTTTGTTTATTTCCGTTTCCATGGTGAACTTGATTTTGGGGTGTGTGTTGTTTAAGTGTGTTAGGAAATTGTTTAGGTTTTCTTTTCCATGGGGCCAAATCACAAATGTGTCATCGATGTATCTTAGCCATAGTTTGGGTTTGTGGGTGGCATTAGCCAGGGCTCTGGATTCGAATTCTTCCATGAACAGGTTTGCAATCACGGGTGACAGTGGTGATCCCATAGGGAACAAGAAAATCTACTTATAAGTTTCGACGTGGTTTCACTATTCACTCAAGTCCCAATAAAAGAAACTCTTGAAATCGTCAAAAATAAATACCAACCAGCTAAAGACCTCATGGAACTAACAGAACACTTCCTAACCAACACTTATTTCATATACAAAGGACAAAGATACAAGCAAATTGAAGGAGCCCCTATATATATGAAATATATATTTTGTATGAAATATAAGAAAGATCTCCACACCACAAGCCAGGCAAACACCTGGGCACAAACAGACTCCCTCTGATATCACCAGCTCAAACACACCCCAACCAGGCACCCAGATGAAACCTAGCTTCCTAATAGATAACAGCCATCCTTTCACACGAAGCCAAGCTGCACTGAAAGCCTCCAATACACAGTGTTGCCAGCCAGTCAAAGCCACAAAACAGACAGAAGAAACAAGAAACACCAATCAAACAAACTCCAAGTCCAAAAAACACAGACCAAGACTCCCAACCAATCAGGATGTAGAAAAAAACATCCTGCCACAATGATAGGCTCGCTTCAAATTTAAAACCAACGGCTATGAGAGCCTGACCCACATACAAACTCAGTACAGAAGCCTGATGATGGCAGATGAGATTCTGCTGAAACGTTGCTACAACTTTAAAAGCACTACAATGACATGGGATAATACCCGAAGGAAGCTGAACAGCGCACACACACACACACACACACACACATATATATATATATATGTGTGTGTGTGTGTGTGTATGTGTGTGTGTGTGTTTTAAGCTTTCACAGGTACTTACATGTGTGCTGTTCAGCTTCCTTCGGGTATTATACCAGAAGAAAACACACACCAACCGCTACCTCAATGTCCAATCCCACCACCACCCAGCACAGATAAACTCTGTGGACAAAACACTAATCGCCAGTACCAAATGCCTGGCAGACAAGACACATATAAAGACTGAACTATGCACCCTGACTAAAGTACTGACGGCCAACGGCTTCCACAAAAACAAAATCACCAGCTTGATCCACAAAAACACACTAAGAAAGAATAGAAGATCAACAGACCTATGGAACAGCTGTCCTGCCCTACATAAGAGGTACTACAGATAAAATCATAAGATAGTACACAGGCATCACATCAAGACTGTCTTCAAAACAGACAAAAAAATTGCAGCCTTAGAAACCCCAAAGACAAAATTGACCTGGAAAACCAAGGTATATACGAAGTTCCCTGTGCTTCATGCCCGGCTAGATACATTGGACAGACCAATAGAAGAATAAGTACCCACCTGGATGAACACAAAAATGCAGTAAAAAAGCTGGAACACACCTCCTCACTAGTCCAACACATGAAAACCACAGGTCACAACATCAACTTCAATGGCACCAAAACCCTAACCACTATAGAAAACCCCAGCCACAGAATCATCAGAGAAGCCATAGAGATTGAAAAAAGACCTGAAAGCATGAATAGAAGAGATGATTCCACCAGACTGTCAATCATTTGGGAGCCTGCACTCTCAAACAGAAAGATCTCCACACCACAAGCCAGGCAAACACCTGGGCACAAACAGATTCCCTCTGATACCTCCAGCTCAAACACACCCCAACCAGGCACCCAGATGAAACCTAGCTTCCTAATAGATAATAGCCGTCCTTTCACGCGAAGCCAAGCTGCACTGAAAGCCTCCAATACAGGAACACAGTGTTGCCAGCCAATCAAAGCCACAAAACAGACAAAAGAAACCAGAAACACCAATCAAACAAACTCCAAGAACAATAAAAACAGACTTTCAGTTTCTAATATCTTCTAATATTACAAGATATCTAATATCTAATATCTATATATACACTGCTCAAAAAGATAAAGAGAACACAAAAATAAGACATCCTAGATCTGAAAGAACATAATATTCTTATGAAATACTTTGTTCAATACATAGTTGAATGTGCTGACAACAAAATCACACAAAAATTATCAATGGAAAACATATTTAGCAACCCATGGAGGTCTGGATTTGGAGTTACACTCAAAATTAAAGTGGAAAGAAACACTACAGGCTGATCCAACTTTCATGTAATGTCCTTGAAACAAGTCAAAATGAGGCTTAGTTGTGTGTGTGACTTCCACATGCCTGTATGACCTCCCTATAATGCCTGGGCTTGTTCCTGATGAGGTGGTGGATGGTCTCCTGAGGGATCTCCTCCCACATCTGAACTGAAGCATCTCCCAACTCCTGGACAGTCTGTGATGCAATGTGGCGTTGGTTGATGGAGTGAGTCATGATGTTCCAGATGTGCTCAATTGGATTCAGGCCTGGCGAATGGGTGGGCCAGTCCATAGCTTCTATGCATTCATCTTGCAGTAAATGCTGACACACTTCAGCCACATGAGGTCTTGCATTGTCTTGCATTAGGAGGAACCCAGGGCCAACTGCACCAGCATATGATCTCACAAGGGGTCTGAGGATCTCATCTCAATACCTAATGGCAGGCAGGCTACTTCTGGCGAGCACATGGTAGCCTGCCTGGAGGGCTGCCCGTGTAGCTGCATGGAGCTACATGGATGGCTGCGTTGCCCCCTAAATAAATGCCACACCACACCATTACTGACTCAATGCCAAACCAGTCATGCTGGAGAAAGTTGCAGGGAGCAGAACATTCTCCACGGCATTTTCCAGATCCTGTCACATCTGTCACATGTGCTCAGTGTGAACCTGCTTTCAACTGTGAAGAACACAGGGTGCCAGTGGAGAATTTGCCAATCTTGGTGTCCTCTGGCAAATGCCAAACGACCTGCATGGTGTTGGGCTGTAAGCACAACCCCCGCCTGTGGACATTGGACCCTCATACCACCCTCATGGAGTCTGTTTCTAACCATTTGAGCAGCAACATGTACATTTGTGGCCCACTAGAGGTCATTTTGCAGGGTTCTGGCAGTGCTCCTCTGGGTTGTTACCCTCCTACGGCCTCCTCTACGTCTCCTGATGTACTGACCTTTCTCCTGATAGAGCGTCCATGCTCTGGACACTATGCTGAAAGACACAGCAAACCTTCTTACCACAGTTCGCATTGATGTGCCATCCTGGATGAGCTACACTACCTGAGCCACTTGTGTGGGTTGTAAACTCCATCTCATACTACCACTAGAGTGAAAGCACTGCCAGCATTCAAAAGTGACCAAACCATCAGCCAGAAAGCAAAGGAACTGAGAAGTGGTCTGTGGTCAGCACCTGCAGAACCACTCCTTTATTGGGGATGTCTTGCTAACTACCTATGCTTTCCACCTGTTGTCTATTCCATTTGCACAACAGCATGTGGAATAGATTGTCAATCAGGGTTGCAACCAAAGTGGACAGTTTGATTTCACAGAAGTGTGATTGACTTGGAGTTACATTGTGTTGTTTTAGTGTTCCCTTAATTTTACTCATCTGCCATCATCAGGCTTCTGTATGGATGTGGGTCTCACAGCTTTTGGTTTCAAATTCGAGGCTGGCCTATTCTGATTGGCTGGGAGTTTTGGTCTGTGTTCACTGGACTTGGAGTTTGATTGATTGGTGTTTCTGGTTTCTTCTGTCTGTTTTGTGGCTTTGATTGGCTGGCAACACTCTGTTCCTGTGTTGGAGGCTTTCAGTGCAGCTTGGCTTCATGTGAAAGGACGGCTGCTATCCATTAGGAAGCCAGGTTTCACCTGGGTGCCTGGTGGGGGGGGGGTGTTCGAGTTGGAGGCATCAGAGGGAGTCTGTTTGTGCTCAGGTGTTTGCCTGGTTTGTGGTGTGGAGATCTTTCTATTTGAGAGTGCAGGCTTCCAAATGATTGACAGTCTGCTGGAATAATCTCTTCTATTCATGCTTTCAGGTCTTTTTTCAATCTCTATGGCTTCTCTGATGATTCCGTGGCTGGGGTTTTCTATAGTAGCTAGGGTTTTAGTGCCATTGAAGTTGATGTTGTGACCTGTGGTTTTCATGTGTTGGACTAGTGAGGAGGTGTGTTCCAGCTTTTTTACTGCATTTTTGTGTTCATCTAGGCGGGTACTTATTCTTCTATTGGTCTGTCCAATGTATGTGGCCAGCCATGATGTACAGGGAACTTCGTATATGCCTTGGTTTTCCAGGTCAATTTTGTCTTTGGGGTTTTTAAGGATGGCTGCTATTTTTTTGTCTGTTTTGAAGGCAGTCTTGATGTGATGCCTGTGTAGTATCTTACTGATTTTGTCTGTAGTACCTCTTATGTAGGGCAGGACAGCTGTTCCATAGGTCTGTTGATATTCTAGGTCTCTGTTATGTCTTGGTTTGTTTTTGTGGATCAAGCTGGTGATTTTGTTTTTGTGGAAGCCATTGGCTGTCAATACTTTAGTCAGGGTGCATAGTTCAGTCTTTATATGTGTCTTGTCTGCCAGGCATTTGGTTCTGGTAATTAGTGTTTTAGCCACGGAATTTATCTGTGCTGGGTGGTGGTGGGATTGGGCGTTGAGATAGCAGTTGATGTGTGTTTTCTTCTGGTATATGGTGTGTCCCAGTGTGCCATCTGTTCTTTTGTAGATTAGTACATCTAGGAATGGCAGTTCCACACACACATATGCAGTTCAGCTTCCTTTGGGTATTATCCCATGTCATTATAGTGCTTTTAAAGTTGTAGCAACGTTTCAGCAAAATCTCATCTGCCATCATCAGGCTTCTGTATTGAGTTTGTATGTGGGGCAGGGTCTCACAGCCGTTGGTTTTAAGTTTGAGGCTATCCTATTGCTGTGCTAGGATGTTTTTTTCTACATCCTGATTGGTTGGGAGTCTTGGTCTGTGTTTATTGGACTTGGAGTTTGTTTGATTGGTGTTTTTGGTTTCTTCTGTCTGTTTTGTGGCTTTGATTGGCTGGCAACACTCTCTTCTTGTATTGGAGGCTTTCAGTGCAGCTTGGCTTAGTGTGAAAGGACGGTTATTATCTATTAGGAAGCTTGGTTTCATCTGGGTGCCTGGTGGGGATAAAGATTGAAAAAAGACCTGAAAGCATGAATAGAACAGATGATTCCACCAGACTGTCAATCATTTGGAAGCCTGCACTCTCAAATAGAAAGATCTCCACACCACAAGCCAGGCAAACACCTGGAGACAAATAGACTCCCTCTGATATGTCCAGCTCAAACACCCCCCCACCAGGCACCCAGATGAAACCTAGCTTCCTAATAGATAATAGCCATCCTTTCACATGAAGCCAAGCTGCACTGAAAGCCTCCAATACAGGAACAGAGTGTTGCCAGCCAATCAAAGCCACAAAACACACAGAAGAAACCAGAAACACCAATCAAACAAACTCCAAGTCCAATAAACACTGACCAAGACTCCCAACCAATCAGGATGTAGAAAAAAACTTCCTGGCACAACAGTAGGCTAGCCTCAAATTAAAAACCAATGGCTGTGAGACCCTGACCCACATACAAACTCAATACAGAAGCCTGATGATGGCAGATGAGATTCTGCTGAAATGTTGCTACAACTTTAAAAGCACTATAATGACATGGGATAATACCTGAAGGAAGCTGAACTGCATTCATGTGGTCCACAAGCCTGTTCTGCAACACTAGGTAGCGGGTGCGCATGAGATTGTGCAGGATGCAGCAAGCTTCCACGATGTTCCTCATGGTCTCTGGGCGATGCTGCATGGTGGTGAGAAGTACCTGGAACCTGTTGGCCAGGATGCCAAAGACGTTCTCCACCACCCATCTTGCTCTGGACAGCCTGTAGTCTCTTCATGGGTGAGGCATCTGGAAGGGCTATTCATTCGTAGGGCTATTCATTGGTAGGGCTTCATGAGGGAGGTTGTGAGGGAGAAGGCATCATCCCCCACGATGAAGTATTGCACATCTTGTGTGTCATTGGGCAGGGGGTCAACATGGCTGGTGGCATCCTCATGAAGTGCTGGAATGCATGAGGGTCTTTGTTCCTCAGCTCCACCATCAGCTTGTTGTACAGTCCGTAGTCTGCTCTTCTGGCGATCCATCTTCGGACCCAGACACTTCTTGTACGCCTCCTTTTCTTTGCGTAGAACAGGTGAAAGAGCCTGTAGATGGCTTTGCACTGTTGTAGAACGATGGTGGCTACCAAAAAGACTGTGTGATGATCCATGGTGGAGATGAATGGATGCTGTGGAAGAGCAAGAGCAAGATGAAGGCTGAAGAGGTCTGCACAGCAGGGCTGCTGGACTGAAAATGAGATCCAGGTGATTTCTCCCCCTTTTTATAAGAAATATAGATTTTCTGCTTGGTGTCCTTTTGCATCCTCTAGACATCCTGCAGACATCCTAAATATCCGAGATCCATCCCCTATACAAATGTTTTTTCCGTTTTAATGCTTTGTATGCGAGCTGCATCCGTTTTCATCCTTTCTATGTCCATGCTACTAACGCTGCGTGTCCGTTCCGCGTCCGTTTCACTTCCTCCCTGTGTCTGTTTTCCGCTGGAGCGGATGTGAGTTGCGTGGATGTGCAGCGGATGCCTTGCGGATATAGCAGATGCATAACGGATGACAACGGACGTATTACGGATGTTCCCCATATGTGTAGTGGATGTAGAATGGACGCGTTGGATACTTCATCTGCTCAAAAAGTTTTGTGCAGCTCTAAACTTTTTGAGCAGATGAAATCTCAGTAGACGGATGCTGGATGGATAGAGAGTATGAAAAACGTATGCAGTGAGTACAGAACAGATGCATCGCGTTAACCAACAGATGGCAAGTGTTTTTCTCCGTTTTACATCCTCTTTCCATCCATTGGTGCAGTGTGACATGGGCTTAAAGAAACAATGATTGCCTGTGGTAGGAATTTTGGACATGGGATAGATCTAGATAAATGGCAAAAATTACTGTCTCAAAATAATAAACTGACAATGTCAGTAGCATACAAAGAGAACTTGTATAAGATGTTTTACAGGTGAAACTTACCCCCAGCACAAATAACAAGGATGTTCAAGAACAAATCATAGAAATGTTGGAAGTGTCATCAGATACCTGGATCATATTATCATATGTGGTAGACATATGTGGAAGCTAAGAGACACTGGACTAAAATTCATACATGGCTTGAAAAAAATGATAAAACAGCATATAGATTTGAAACCGAAAATATTTTATTGGGTATTTTGCCTGAAAGATACAGTAGAGAATTGACATATTTGATTATAAATGGATTAACAGCAGCTAGAATTGCATTTGCTAGGAATTGGAAAAGTGGAAAAATTCTAATCGAGGAAGAGGTGATTAAGAAAATGATGGAATGTGCAGAAATGACTAAATTGACACTAGCAATCATAGAGCAAGAAGATAAAGAATATTATAAATCTTGGGATTTATTTTATCAATGGTTAGATAAGAAAATAGAGAAGTAAATTATATTATAAAAAGAAATAGTATAATATTCAAGATAATATGATGCAATAATATTATATAATTGAACAGAATGAAATGAATTCTCAGATTTGTTAAAACTCAGATTTGCTCTATAAGAACTATGTGAATTTATAGTTGAGTCTAATAATGATATAATAATAATACAATGTAATATAATATAATATGTATAGTTGATTTATGTAATGTGAATATATGTTTGGATGAAAGAAATGTACCAATCGACACACTGTATTTTGGAAGATGGTTTTATGTTAATGTTTTATGTTTGTGTTTGTTAGTGTTTGTCTTTAAAAAATAAAAAAAACTTTTACAAAAAGAAAAAAGAAATGTGGATGTTACCTGTTGCATTCGGCCGTAGTTCTCCCTCTGGTCCACATTTCAAGTGGTAGTACAGACCACTCCTATTGGCTAAGCCACTTGACAGCTGAGTATAAAAGGAAGCTGTCAAGTGGCTGTTGCCTATACCACCTTGTTAGTCGGTGGCAGCTGCAGGTAACCATTTGTTTGTTATAAATAAATGTTAGCTGAAGTTTTCACTCATGTCACCTCGGTTATTCCCACCACTTATTTTACACTGGTGATAAAGCTGGGATGAGCAAATTGAGGTGATCAAGCTGTAAGTCACTTGAGCTGATAGTCACTATACAAAGAGCTGATTGCCACTACTAATACAGAGTTGAGGTCACTAAATAGTTCCTATACCCAGAAATAGGAAAAGAAGATGACTACGATCCCATCTTTCCCTCCTTTTCATCCAATATCTGAAACCTATATAAATTGATTTGACTGTTTCATAGACACTACCAATCTAGCCATAGGAAAAAAGCTTATTTCCTAAGCTTTTGCAAAGCCGCTGTCTTTGACATTGCCGCCGCATTGCTGGCTCCACAGATGGTCAAGTCTATTACTTGGGATGACCTTCAAGAAATTCTGAGCAACCACTTCATGCCAAAACCATCCCAAATAGCAAGACAGCATGCCTTCCGTAGAGGGAACCAAGCTGAGGGAAAATCAATCAGCATGTATGAACATAGAACAGCCACACATCAATGCTGTTAGACCTATCATGCTGTTAGACTTATGGCATTAGAGACCTCTGTTTACAAAGTTGCCTTCTAGCTAAAGCCAACCTTACACTCAAAACAGCAGTCAAAGAAGTTCAAGCTGCTGAGCTGTCAACACTCTCAGTGGCAGAAATTAAAGGAAACCTGTCAAAACAACACAGCCATTCATTACGATGATGTTTTCCCTGAAGAGCTACTAGACAAGGACATAAATCACCTCAGGCAACCAAGAACCTCACAGAAAAAGAACTAGTCTGGTGAAAACAAACCTCCATAGGGTGATGGCCTGGGATGTGACACAAAAATAACAAAGTCACCAATTCCCTTTAATGCCTCCAATCTGGCCTCCAATGTCCAGTTATCCTCAGCTGGAGATCATACTCTTCCAAAAACAGTCTACGAAGGGAAGAAATGCAGTCCAAATCCAAAGTAAAGACAATTAGAAATTTAAAAACCAACACAAACCACACTGAAGTACTTACCACAACAGGCCAGGATGATAAATTGCAGACTTCCAAAAGGTTATGCAGCACCCACAGTTGGGAGGAGGCCAAAACCCAGATAAGCTTCGACAAAGATAATGTACGCTTTACTTCCAGCAACTTTGCCATGTTGATGCACAGTTGACCCTCTTAAACAGTCTTCCCAGCTGCAGCCCATGATGGGGATCAGGGCACTTTCCTCTCCCGTAAGCAATGTTGCTCCCTTCTCTGTTCCTCCCACTCTGTTCCTGTGTGCCCTAGGATGAAGAGGGAATGCCCTGGGTCTTCCTCTGACTGCCCAACTGGACTGTACCCTTCCCCCATTTCTTCCACAGCCACCGTATCCACACTCTCACCCCCTGTCAGCTGCTCAATCTTCCCCTCAGAATTGGACTCCAACAAGGGTATGACATTATCTTCCCCGCAGGGCCCCCTTCCCCGGGACCAGGCAGATAGGGACATTGAGGAAACCGGGCATGTGATGGACCAAACAAGGGGTATGAATATCTGTGGCATCAACCCAGGTGAAGTCCTCCGGTCCATAACTTTTCCATACCACCAAATACTGAAATTGGCCCTGCAATTGGCATGAATCTCAAATGCTTTCCACTTTGTACTCTGCTTCTCCCTGAGGAGCTACCAGGCCTGGTGGTGGTAGAGTTGGTCTATGCAGTGTGTCAGCCAATATTGGAACTAATAAGGACCACTAAAAGATGGGATGTATATGCATGGTCAGTGGCACAGATAGGCAAAACGCCACAGGATTGATCACCGCCTCAACCAGAAAAGATCCTATCTAGCGGTGATCAAGCTTTTTTGATGGTCACGTCATGGGTAAGTACTGGGTAGAGAGCCAAACCCAATCGCTTTCAGCTAAAAGCAGAACATCACAACAATGTCAATCTGGAAAGGAATGACAATCTGCAAAGTCCTCCTTGGCTCTCTCCAGTTGGTCTTGGACCATGTGGTGCATGGCTTTTAACTGTTGCAAGAACATATTCACAGCCAGAACTGGGAAGTCAGATGAGGCCAAAGGGAATACTTGTGGATGAAAACGTAGCTGGTGAAGAACATGCAGGTGGATGCATGTTGAGCATTGCTATAAGCAAATTTTGCCACAGACAGCATCTCCACCCAATTGTCTTGTTGGGTGTTGCTGAAACAGCGGAGGTACTGCTCTAAGATAGCATTCATTCTCTCTGTACCTCCATCAGTTTTGGGGTGATGGGCAGATGACAGATATGCCTGTACCTGCAGTTCTGCGAGTAGGCTCTGCCAAAAGCGTGCCATAAATTTTACCCCCTGGTCTCACATTATTTGGGCTGGAATAGTACAACCAGAATATATGGGAGATAAAGAACTGGGCCATCATCCTTGCCATAGGAAGACCCACACATGAAATAAAGTGGACCATTTTGGTCAGCGTATCCATCACCACCAAAATGGTTGGAGCGCCTTTCAATGGGGGCAACTCAATTATGAAGTCCAATGAAACTGCACCCCAGGGTCTTTCTGGTGTGGGCAATGGCTGCCAGAGACCAGTAGGTACACCTGGAGCATACTTGGCCTGTCAACAGGATGATACAGGATCAATAGATCCCACAGGATGCCACATATCCTGACATATAATGCCTAAGTCGCGGCCACCAATATGTCCTAGAGATGAGGTGCAGCATTTTGAAAACCCCAAAGTGTCCCGCTGCTGGACTATCATGGCATTGATACCGCCATGAAGAAAACCTCTGGGCATGTAGATGTGACCATGGAACTGCAATAGGTCCCCTGTATATGCCTAAGGAGTCTCCTGACTCCCATCCTCATCTAGTTCTCAATGATGAGCTGCCACAAATGGATCCTGCTGCTATACCTCTTGAATCCTAACTCAAAGATCCACAGGTTCCTCAGTGGCTGCAAATCACTCCAATGGAATCACCATCCAGGGCAAGATTTTGTTTTCCCTTCAGGTATACTCGGGCTTCCAGGATAGTGCATCAGTGCATTGATTCCACCCACTTGGAACATAAGTCACTCTGAAATCAAAATGGGCAAAAAAACAATGACCAATGCACCTGACACCAGTTCAATGTCTGGGCTGTATGTAAATTTACAAATTGCGATGATCCGTCTGAACCTTGATCTGGTGACGAGCCACCTCCAGGTGGTGCCAGCATGTCTCAAAAGAGACCTTAACCTCCAATATCACCTTGTCCATATTGTATAGTTGCGTTCCAGAGCAGACAACCTCCATGAATAATAGGTTAAAGGGAACAAGTTGCCTGTGGGGCTGTAAGCCTGGAGGAGCACCACATCAACAGCCACATAGGAAGCATCCATTTCCACCACAAATGGCTGGAATGGATCAAGGAGTTTGAGAATAGGCTCAGAGGCAAAGGCAACCTTTAGGGAATTGAAAGCTTCCTGCTCCTCAGCACCCCAATGGAACTTCTTCCTTTCTTGAGCAGATTAGAAAGGGGAGCAGCAAATTGGGAATAAATGTGCAATAATACTTCACAAACCCCAACAGTCACTGCACATTTTTGACTTGCTGTGGAGGTTCCCATGCCTGTAACAACTCAACTGTTTCCAGGTCAATTTCCACACCAGTAGGTGAAATACAATGACCCAAAAAGTCAATCATGGTTTGTGTGAACTGGCACTTCTCCCACTTAGCAAACAAGTGGTTATCTTGCAAGCGTTGCAACACCAGCCACACATGTTGCCAGTGTTCCTGCAGGGATGTTGAATAGATCAAAATGCCATCTAGATAAATGACCATGAACTGATCTAATAAGTCCTGAAAGACATTATGCAAAAAATGCATAAACACAGCTAGAGCACTGGTTAAGTCAAAAGGTATCACGGTACTCAAAATGACCATAACTTGTTGGGAAGGCCATCTTCCACTCGTTGCCTGCATGACTGCAAACCAGGTTATAAGCCCCTAGTCCAGCTTCATGAAGATCTTAGCTTGACGAAGCTGCTCGATCCATTCAGGGATGAGAGGAAGGGGTTACCATTCTGTAATATGTTTGCATTCAACTTGCGGTAATTAAAACACAGGTGTAGATCCCCCAATTTCTTCTTGACAAAGAGCACTGGTGTAGCTAACAGGAAGGTAGAAGGATGGATAAACCCTTTGTAGAGATTTTTCTCAATAAAGTCCCGTAACACAGACAGTTCCAGTTCCAACAAAGAGTATATCTGACCCACTGGCAATTTAGCATTGGGCAACAAATTAATTGGACAGTCATATGACTGATGCAGGGGCAACTGATCTGCCTCCTTCTCCCCAAACACATCAGCAAAGTCCACCAACTCTGCAGGTAGATTCAAATCCACAGACATAGCCACCGCTCCTGCACAGACATGCAGGCAATGAGTGACATACTCCCTGCCAAGAAACTGCACTGCTCCAGTTGACCAGACAATCTATGGATCATAGGCCCATAACCACTCCAAATCCAGCACCACTGGAAAATGAGGTACTGTGGCAATGTAGAATACGGCTTCCTCCACATGCTGCCCAATATGCATGTGAAGGGGTTTGGTTGTAGCAACCACATGTCCCGAATGAAGGGGCTGACTATCAATTGTCTCCACCAATATCAGCGGTGATACCTGCTGCTGAGGAATGGACCACTGCATGACAAAATGAATGTCCATGAAATTGGCTGTGGCCCCTGAGTCCACTAAGGCCTGGATCTCCATCTCTCTCTAACCAGGCATGAACATACTCACTGTCAGCACAAGATGCTTCACCAAGAATGACTGGGATGGAGATGGTGAAAATGGCAAAGATGGTGGTCCTGATTCCATTGGAGCCCCATCTACAGACCCCCTAGGCTGGCCGATGCTCATTTCCTGCCACTGCTGATGTTGTTGCTTTAGGTGCCTTAGCAAGAAACGTACCCGCAAAATGGCTTTGGCTACCGCAATAGAGACATAGACCATCACAACAATGCCTACCTTTTTCATCTTGGGTCATGAGGTTGGGCAGCCCCCAACTGCATGGACTCATCCAGAGGCACTTCCAATGGGAATGCCTTCTTGATGGGAGTGGATGTAGTCTCCATCTGTTGTTGCGCCTGTCGCTACTGAAGCCTTCCATCTATATGAAGGCACAGATGCATAAGCTCCTGCAGGGTGCGGGGACATTCAGTGTGCGCCAACTTGTCCAGGAGCTCTGACAACAAGCCTTCCTGGAACTGGTTTATCAATGCTGCTTCATTCCATTGTAAGTCCTGGGCAACCACCCGAAAGTGAGCAATATAGTCCGTGCGCGAGCCTTGTCCCATCTCAATTCTCTCAATTGTTTATTTGCTGTTTGGGCCCAAATAGGGTCCTCAAACATGGCCCTTAACTGATGGCAAAACTTGGCATAATTATCCAACACCTGGTTAGGCTAAGGTCAACAGGGGCATTGCAAGCCACTTGCTTGCTTAGCTAAAGCCCCGTCACACTGCACCAACGGATGCAAAGAGGATGTAAAATGGACAAAACAGCTTGCCATCCGTTGGTTAACGCGATGTATCCGTTCTGTACTCACTGCCTCCGTTTTGCTTCCTCTCTATCCGTCCAGCATCCATCTATTGACATTTCATCCGCTCAGAAAGTTTTGAGCTGCTCAAAACTTTTGCGTGGAAAATGTATCCAATTCGTCCGTTCTGCATCCGCTACACATCCGCTAGGCATCCACTCTGCATCCGTTACGCATCCGCTATATCCGCAAGGCATCCGCTGTGCATCCGCGCAACTCCATCCGCTCAGACGCAGTGAGGAAGTGGAACGGACGCAGAACGGATGCAGAATGGATGCAGAATGGATGCCTAGCAGAAACAAAGCGTTTAAAATGGAAAAAAACGTTTGCAGAGGGGACCTATCTCGGATATTAAGGATGCCTAGAAGATGCCTAGAGGATGCCTAGAGGATGCAAAGGGACACCTATACTGCCTATAAAAAGGGGGAGCAACTCATCTGGATCTCACTTTCAGAACAGCAGCCCTGTGGTGCGGACCTCTGCAGCCTTCATCTGCCTCTTCCTCTTCCACAGCATCCAGTCATGTCCATCGTGGATCGTAACAAAGTCCTTTTGACAGCCACCATCCTTCTGCAACAGTGCGAAGCCATCTACAGGCTATGTGAACTCTACTACAGGAAGAAAAAGAGGCGGCCAAGAAGTGTCTGGGTACGAAGATGGTTCACCAGAAGAGCAGAGGACGGACTGTACAACAAGCTGATGATGGTGCTCAGGAACGAAGACACTCGTGCATTCCAGAACTTCATGAGGATGCCTCCAGCCATGTTTGACGAAGTTGTGCAGCAGCTGACACCCAGGTTGACCAAGGCAAACACCAACTTCCGGCCCAGTCTGGAACCTGGGCTCAAGGTGGCACTCACTCTGCGCCACCTGGCCTCAGGGACCACCTACAGGAGCATGCAGTATGGCTGGAGGGTGCCACACAACACCATCAGCATTGTGGTCAGAGAAGTGGTGCAGGCCATCATCAAAGAATACAAGGAGGAGCTCCTCCAGTGCCCCTCCACTAAAGAAGGATGGAAGAAAGTTGCAGAGCAGTGGTATCAGAGGTGGAACTTGCCCCACACCATTGGAGCAATTGATGGCAAGCACGTGGCCTGCAAAGCGCCAGCCAACTCAGGGTCCCCTTATCACAACTACAAGGGCTTCTTCAGCATCATCCTCTTCACCATGGTCGATGCTGACTACAAGTTCATGTACATCGATGCTTCAGGCAACGGCTCATCTTCAGATGCCCAGGTATACAACGCAAGGGACCTCAAGGGTAGGCTGGAATGCAACCTCATCATGGGCTTCCCCAATCCAGAACCCCTGCCCAATGACACGTAAGATGTGCCCTACTTCATTGTGGGGGATGACGCCTTCTCCCTCACAACCTACCTCATGAAGCCCTACACATCCAAATACCTCACCCGTGAAGAGAGGATCTTCAACTACAGGCTATCCAGGGCAAGGCGGGTGGTGGAGAACGCCTTTGGCATCCTGGCCAACAGGTTCCAGATACTTCTCACCACCATGCTGCATCACCCAGAGACTGTGAGGAACATCATGGAAGCTTGCTGCATCCTGCACAATCTCATGTGCACTCGCTACCCAGTCTTGCAGAATAGGCTCATGGACCTCCAACAAGGCAATGGGGACATGGAGCCTGGGGAATGGAGGCAAGGGTGAAACCTGATAGACACTGAGGATGTGCAAGGCCCCAACAGAGCCTCACATGAAGGGAAGAAGCAGCGCAACCTCCTGTGACACTGGTGCAATTCCCCAGCTGGAGCAGTAGAGTGGCAAGACAGGATGATAGGTGCTTAATGGATGCTTCCTTCAGCCTGTCTCATCACACGGATGAGATTGTGCCATGTATTTTGAGTGGCCCTACAATGAACAGGGCATTTAATAAAGAGTTGTGTTTATGTTGACATGTGTGGATCAATGATTATATTGTTGTTGATAATAAAGGGCCATAGGTGTGGCACTTGGGAGGGTGGACCATACAGTCCCACTATGCTTGCACTTGAGGTTTATCTATCCCACAGCTATTACCCATCCCAAAGGTATCTCTGCCCATTCCACAGCTATCTCAACCCATCCTACTGCTATCTTAACCCATCCCACAAGCATGCAAAGGCTTAAACCATTTCTAAAAGTTTCCACCAAGACTTTATTAAAAAAAAGAAATGAAGCAAGTGTGTGAATAAAAAATAGACTTTATTAACAACAAGCTATAAGACAAAAATGAGTCTCTGGTACTCCTCTTGGTCACTCAGTCTCAGGGGTGAAGGGTGCAGGTGCTGTGGAGGTGGCTGGTGCTGGAGTGCTTGTCATCAGCTCCTCCAGAAGCAGAAGCAGCAGAAGCCCCAGTCCCAGAAGAGCGAGCCCATGCTGCAGAAGCCCCAGGAGAACCAGAGTGAAGGCCAGGGGGCGGGATGGTAGCCCTGTCCCTCTTGCAAGGGCTGGCAGCAGATGGCTGAGGCTTGCTGTGCTTTCACATGGTTGTGGGGTTGCTGGCTGGCAGGGAGGCTGGCAGGAACCAAGGCTGGCAGGGAGGCTGGCAGGGAGGCTTGCAGGGAGGCAGGCACCACAGCTGGCAGGAAGGCTGGCAGGCAGGCAAGCACCAAGGCTGGCAGGCAGGCAGGCACCAAGGCTGGCAGGAAGGCTGGCAGGAAGGCAGGCAGGCACCAAGGCTTGCAGGAAGGCTGGCACCAAGGCTTGCAGGGAGACAGGCACCAAGGCTGGCAGGCAGACTGGCTGGCAGCAAGGCTGGCAGGCAGGCAGACAGCAAGGCTGGCAGCAAGGCTGGCAGGCAGGCATGCAGGCAGGGCAGGCAAGGCTGTCAATTCGTCCGGCAGCAGGTCTTTCCTCTGAATGGTGACCTGCTTCCGAGCTGCTTCCCTTATATCCGGGGGCTGACGCAATGCATCCTCCCCACATGCGCAATTAATGCTAGGCATCCATTAGGCTTCCGCTGTGCATCCGCTAGGCTTCCGCTCTGCATCCGCTTCATCCGCTCGGCGTCCGCTCTGCATCTACTTCATCCGTTCCGCATCTGCTTTGCTGAGGCCCCCCGGAAGCCCTGCGGATGTGTCATCCGCTCTCATCCACTTCCATCCGCTAGGCTTCCACTCTGCATCCATTTTCCATCTGCCCTGCGTCCTCCCCCCGTCCGTTCCTTTCCGTGTTATCCGCTCTGCTTATGCAAATTTTTGCCCCTTTTGAGAGCGGATAACAACGGATGGATCATTTTGCTCATCCGTTGTGTCCTTTTTACTAACGTTTTGCATCCGTTGGGCAATGTGACAGGGCCTTAAGCATTATCTTCTCTGAGCTGACCCATGATCACCCCACATAAAACAGAAGCAAGTTGGAGAGATGGCTGGAAACAAAATGTGATGATCCAGGGCATGGCACAAAAATAACACAGTAGATAATTCCCTTTCATGCCTCCAACCTGGCCCTCAATGTCCAGTTATCCTCAGCTGGAGATCAAACTCTTCCAAAAACAGTCTACGAAGGGAAGACATACCCATCCACTTTAAACCACACAGAGTGCCTTTTGCACTACATCCTAAAGTGGATGAACAACTTGAAAAATTGATAGCCCAGGGAGTATTAGAACCTGTGGATTTCACCAGGTGGGAAACCCCAATTGTTATTCCACTTAAAAAGGATGGCTCGATAAGAATATGTGCAGATTATAAATGCACAATTAATAAATCTTTACAAATTAGTGTCTACCCTGTTCCAATCACTCAGCACTTGTTGCATTCCTTGGGACCAGGCTCCTTTTTTTTTTTTTTGCAAAGCTGGACATGGCTCAAGCCTATCAACAGCTCCCTGTTGATGATCTCTGCTGAGGCTCCAACTATAGTTATACACAGGGGTGCCTTTAACTGCAAGCACCTGCAGTTTGGAGTTAGCGTGGCCCCAGGGATTTTTCAATGCCTCTTGAAACATTTGCTGCAAGACATCCCAGGAGTCATCCCCTACTTTGATGACATACTCATCTCAGCCACTGACAAAGCACAAGTCATACAATGGTTATGCAGAGTACTAATGTGTTTTCCAAAGGCAGGACTTAAAGTCAAAAGGAATAAGTACACCATTGCTGCCCCCCAAGTGGACTTCCTTGGTTATTGCATAGATGCTGCTGGGATTCATCCCATGAAATCCAATGTACATGCCATTCATGATGCTCCAACACCTACCAACAAATCCGACCTACAATCCTTTCTTGTCTACTAAATTTCTATTGTTCCTTCTTACCACATAAAGCTTCAGTAGCAGAACCATTGCATACACTTTTAGACAAGTAGGATCCATGGACATGGGGTCTAAAAGAAGCCTCTGCCTTTAAAGTTGTGAAATCCCTATTGACATCAGACAGTGTTCTTATCCAATTTAACAAAGACCTTCCATTAGTATTAGTCTGTAATGCTTCCCCTTTTGGCATCAGCACTGTCCTAAGCCACAGACTGCCTAATGGCCAGGAAGTGCTCATTGCCTTTCTTTCAAGAACCTTATCACAGACTGAGTAAAACTACAGTCAGGTCGACAAAGAGGCTTTAGCAGCAGTGGCATCAGTAAAACAAATCCATGAATTTCTTTATGGCCATCATTTTGATTTAGTTAGTGACTATAAATCTCTATTAGGAATTATTTCTAGAAACCATCAAACCTTCAGGTTTTGTCCCCCCACATGACCAGATGGACTTCATTTCTAGCAACTTGTTATTACACTTTATCACATCGAGCTGGAAAGCACCTAAACCATGCCAATGCTCTCAATCACTGTCCATTGTTTACACAAGTGGAAGATCCTGCCCCAACAACTTAGGTCCTCCTGATAGATGGACCCCAACTGCCTCTTTCAGCTGCTGACATTACATGCCACTCTGCCAGGGATAAGGTGATTACTCAAGTCCTTGACAGGGTAGGAAGAGGATGGCCCAATGGTTCCTTTGACACTGAATTCCTGTCATTTCAGGCTCATCAGCAAGAGCTGTCTTCCATCCAGGGCTGTTTGCTCTGGGGAAGAAGAATTGTCATTCCTCAAAGGCTGCACCTACCAGTCTTTAAGGTTTTACATGAGGAACATCCTGGAATAGTTAAAATGAAGGTGTTGGCATGAAGCTATGTATGGTGGCCTGGCATGGATGCCCAAATCTCCAAATGGGTTAGCATCTATCAGCCCTGCCAGAGAACCAGATTATTCCCTCCTTCTGTTACCCTAAGGGAATGGAAAAACTCTAAAATACCTTGGTCAAGGATCCATATTGACCTGGAAGGCCTCTTTCAGGGGCAGACCTTTCCTAGTTGTCATATATTCCTTCTCCAAGTGGAATGCCAACCACTACCTCTGAAGCAGTGATCAGAGCTGGGAATGCATGTTTGCAACCCATGGGCTACCAGACCTGTTAGTTTCAAACAACAGCCCCCAATTTACTTCTACCACATTTGAGATGTTCCTTGCTAATCAAGGAATTAGGCATGCCTTGAAAGTCCCTTTTTTCACCCGGCTTCAAATGGCCAGGCAGAATGAACTGTTGAATCAACGAAGGAAGCCCCAGGAAAAATGGGCCCTGCTAACTGGCAAGCTAGCTGGCCAAGTACGTATTAATACAACATATTACCCCTATGCTGCCACTAACTGAGGACCATTTGTGGACCAACCTTGACAAGCTGCATCTCAATTATTCACTAGCCACACCTTAGACTCTTCTAGCCAGGTCATATCCTTCATTTTAAAATACCCAATGTACGCTAGAAACTTTGCTGGCAACCCCTTGTGGTTGCCAGGCCTGATAATAGCTGTGATAGGCCCAAAATCCTATAGGGTCCAGCTACAAGATGGCCAAATATGACACTGGGAGGGAGCATTGGAGTACCTCTACAGGTCGCCAGCCAGACGAAACCCAATCAGAGACTTTCCAACCTGCTGATACGAGACCAGCGAATCCGACTATGAGGTAGACCTATCTTTGAAAATGTTCCTGCCATATCCTGAGTCACCCAAGGCTGAAGTTCCTTCATCACCTCTACCAAAGAAGAGTAGTCCTGCAGGAGATCCTCCTCCTTCAACAATTCAGATTGTGTAGGTCGTGGCATTTGAGACAGTGCCCCGCCAACTTGAAGGACAGCATATGCGCCATTCTGGGAGAAAGGAGTTGTCAGCTTTGGAAGCCATATTTCATGCTGCTACATATCTTGAGAAAATGGGAAAGGGTGATTTCAATTAAGTAGTTCTAAGGAGACAAAACAAAATTATGTTGGTAGTTCAAGGTTATTAAGTGTGGCGCAGGATGGAAAAGGAACTTATAGTGGGATGGATTGTGATTGGTCCATGTAATGTGATGATGGTAAAAAGGGGATGGATTGTAGTTTGGGACATTGTGGAAAGTCCAGGAAACTTTTAGTTTTGAGATTCCACAGATGTGCTAGTTGCTATTCTAATAAAGGTACTTTTGAGATTATGCTTGTCTCCGAGTTACTGGTTGGAATGGAGGTTTGCTGGAACACTGACATTATCTTGAAACTCTGATGAACTCCAGAACCTCAAAAGGGGAGCTATCAGGGGTGCTGAGCCTCAGAACTGATTCCAGAAATGAAGTATGAAGATTCAGCGAAGATGGAAGAAGAAGGGGCTTGGGGCTTGGACACTGGAAAATTAACTGAGGCCCTCAGCCCCCCTTCTGAAGAGGTGATGCAGGCATTAGAAACAGCAGAGGAAAGATCGAATTTAGGAGTCTGGCCCAAAGACAGTGAATCATGGAGGAGCTGCCAAACATGGCTGGATCTAAGAATGAGGAGAAGCTGCATGAATGACTTTCTTTTTCAAGTTCTCTACAGACTGCTTGAGAGACAGAGTGGAAAAGCATGGAGGGGGGGCGTGTTGGAATCAGACATCTCCCAAGACTGCAACCAGTGGCCTCCCTCCAGAAGCCAGTCATTGGCAGGAATCCCAGAACAGATCCAACAGCTTAAGGTGGAAAGTTAATTCTCACAGCCACAACCTCTCCAGATGAACTGGATCATAATGCAGTCCACCTTTACTTTCCCCAGTTTGAGGAGAGAAGGGGAAATCACTCTGGCATTGGGTGGAGATGGCTGCAAAGCAGCCCAGCCCAGCCCAGCAGGCTCAAGTTTCAAAGGAGAGATGGCAGATGCAGCCTACATTGGGTACATTTTGAAACCTAAGCCCTCCTCCTCCACAACGACAAAGGAGATTTCCCCTGCAGAGAGTATTCTTCCAGGGTGGGGATTTTATCCTGGTCAAGGGTGGGTTCAATGCCAGTGGATGCCAGCACCCACTGCACCATCTGGTCTGGGAATACCCTGGCCCCAAAGAGAATCAGCGATCCCTTCTCAGCAAAGGGATCAGCACAGGCAGCAGATGGCATCCACCCCCCTCTTCCCATCACAGGGAAGAAGGCAACAAACGGCCTTTCATGGCAGGGCCCTAATCACCCCACCCTCAGAGCAACCCTGTAGAGGCCCTTCTTCCAGAGACCCCCAACTCAGGCAGGCCTCAGAGTACCTCTTCAAAGTCCATATGTCCCTTGTCAGGCTCCATTCATTCCAGCACAACCTGTAGTTGCTATGGTGATCCCACTTCCTCCCCTTAGACCAGACCAGATAGCTTTTAAAGCAATTTTAGTCAGGTGATGTGAACATTTTGCTTATTTCCTCACTCAAATCTGGTCCCACATAGATCAGTTTGGAGCCCAATATGCAACAGATTGCGATCTGGTTGCTGCAATAATATATGGGATGAATGACGGGGATGTTTCTGATTGGGTGGCTCAATTGCACTACGAACAAGCCCCAGAATTACGGGATGTCAATGCTTTCATTGATCTCCTTAGATTTAGATTCAAGAATCCTGACAAAGTGGGAGAAAATGAAGACAAATTAATGGAAATGAAACAAGGCAAGTGACCCTTACAAGACCCTTCTATGGGACTTTAGAAGGGTCGCAAGCCACCTCATGGACTGGCCTGAAAGAATTCTGTTGTACTATTTTTAAGAATGCAGAAATAAAAAAGGCCTGTAATATTATAGGAATACAGGAGACTCTGAAGGACTGGTATGCAATGTCTCTTAGACTAGACCAAGAAATCAATCCACAGAAAAAAAAAAAACCTTACCTTAAGGGCCTCCTAGGAGAGCTGTGGCCAGATGGCCTCTGACCAGACCTGCTGAAACTGCTCCTACCCGACCCACAAGAATGATAAAGTGCTATCGTTGTGACCAGAATGGCCATAGAGCCAGTTTTGCTCCTGCACCTGTTCCATAAGCTTCACAACCAAAGCGTAGTACAGCCACCAGGGGTTAAAACAATCAATGGAAGCCTTCAGACACTAGCCGGTTTACTAGACACACTGTAGAAGGTCCCCTCCACACAGAAGGGAGCAATGAACTTCCAACCCAAGAAATTCTCCCCAGAGAAGCTGATGAAGAAGAGGACCCTATCGTGAGTGCTGCCATCACACCTTTTACAGTCAAAGTGAAGTTAGTGGTGCTTGACATGGGGGAGGCAGGGGAGATAGAAGCTGTAATAGATACCAGGTGTTCTAGATGCCTTATTGCCCCCCCCCCATCATTGAACAATTAAGAATAAAAACAAAAACCTGAAACACCCAATCAAGTTTGAACAAGTAGATGGGACTTTAATTGGGGGAATGCCGGCTACCCAGATGACAGAGTTAATCAAACTAAAAATGGGCAATCACTGTGAACTAATGTTTTGTAGTGGCTCCAGTGATGTCAGAATCTGTCATTTTGGGAATTGGTTGGCTAGATAAATGGGCCCCTACCATCAAGTGGGAGGGTGGATACTGAAAAATCATAATTGGGGTTGGTCCACTGCCCCCCTTCCTCCAACAAAGAAATTGCCACCCAACAGAGATCCCCAAATTGAAACAGCAGCCACTGCCTCAGACTCTCCTCCAGATGCCCCCCAAGTCTCCAAACAACACAGAAACTTGGCTGAAGTGTTCAGAGAAAAGGAATGCAATGTTTTACCTCCCCATCAAGCCACTGATTGCGCCATAGAGTTAGAACCCAGGGCAAAACTGCCAAAACCAAACATGTATTCCATGACAGCAGCTGATAACAATTTGGACAGAGGTTTCACTGAACCTGCCAAATCTAGATTGGCTGCCCCAGTGCTGTTCAAAGAAAAGAAAGATGGTGGGTTGAGATTATATGTTGATTTTAGGGGCGTGAACACCGTGTGCATAAAAAACATGTACCTCCTCCCCTCATGAAGGACAAGGCAAGGTATTGTGACTGGTTGGAATGAAGATTTGCTGGAACGCTGACAGGAGTGTTGTGTTCAGCCATAGTTCTCTCTCTGGTCCACATTTCAAGTGGGAGCGTGAACCGTACCTATTGGCTGAGCTGCTTGACTAAATAAAAAACTAAATAAAAGGGAGCTGTCAAGCGGCATCAGCTGTTGCTTGTCAGCCAGCCAGCCACCCTGTTAGCCAAATGCTGCAGTGAGTAACCATTTGTTTGTTACAAATAAATGTTAGCTGAAGTTTTCACTCATGTCACCTCTGTTATGATGTTATGATGTGAATGATGATAACCCCATAGACTTATAAAATATGCCAAATTCAAATTAGAATATCATGGAAAAGTTAATTTATTTCAGTAATGCAACTTAAAAGGTGAAACTAATATATGAGATAGACTCAATACATGCAAAGCAAGATAGTTCAAGCTGTGATTTGTCATAATTGCGATGATTATGGTGTACAGCTCATGAAAACCCCAAATTTGCAATCTCAGAAAATTAGAATATTGTGAAAAGGTTCAATATTCTAGGCTCAAAATGTCCCACTCTAATCAGCTAATTGAGACATAACACCTGCAAAGGGCTCCTGAGCCTTTAAATGGTCTCTCAGTCTGGTTCAGTGGGAAGCACAATCATGGAAAAGACTGTTGACCTGACAGTTGTGCAGAAAACCATCATTGATGCCCTCCATAAGCAGGCAAAGCCTCAAAAGGTAATTGCAAATGAAGTTGGATGTTCCCAAAGTGGTCAAAGCACATTAATAGAAAGTTATGTGGAAGGGAAAAATATGGAAGAAAAAGGTGCACAAGCAGCAGGGATGCCCGCAGCCTGGAGAGGATTGTCAGGAAGAGGCCATTCAAAAGTGTTGGGGACTTTCACAAGGAGTGGACTGGGGCTGGAGTCAGTGCATCAAGAGCCACCACACACAGACAGATCCTGGACATGGGCTTCAAATGTCGTATTCCTCTTGCCAAGCCACTCCTGAACAACAAACATCAGAAGCATCTTATCTGGGCTATAGAAAAACAGAACTGGTCTGTTACTCAGTGGTCCAAAGTCCTCATCATCATTGGATAGAAACAAGGACCCAGAGTCTGGAGGAAGAACGAAGAGTCACACATTGCAAGATGCTTGAAGTCCAGTGTGAAGTTTCCACAGTCTGTGTTGATTTAGGGAGCCATGTCATCTGCTGGTGTTGGTCCACTGTGCTTCATTAAGTCCAGGGTCAATACAGCCATCTACCAGGAGATTTTGGAGCACTTCATGCTTCCTTCTGCAGATGAGCTTTATGGGGATGCTGACTTCATTTTCCAGCAGGAACTGACAACTGCCCACACTGCCAAAAGCACCAAAACCTAGTTCAATGACTGTGGATTACTGTGCTTGATTGACCAGCAAACTTGCCTGACCTGAACCCCATAGAGAAGGGGCATTGCCAAGAGAAAGATGAGAGACAGAAGAGTTGAAGGCCGCTTTTGAAGCATCCTAGTATTCCATAACAACTCAGCAGTGCCACAGGCTGATAGCTTCCATGCCATGTCGCATTGAGGCAGTAATTGCTGCAAAAGGGGCCCAAACCAAGTACTAAGTACATGTGCATGCTTATACTTTTCAGAGGTCCGATATTGTTCTATGTACAATCCTTGTTTTATTGTTTGCATGTAATATTCTAATTTTCTGAGATTGTGGATTTGGGATTTTCATGAGCTGTAAGCCATAATCATCACAATTATGACAAATAACAGCTTGAACTATCTTGCTTTGCATGTAATTAGTCTATCTCATATATTAGTTTCACCTTTTAAGTTGCGTTAGTGAAATAAATGAACTTTTGCACGATATTCTAATTTTTCCAATTTCTTTGACTGAGAATATAACCACTTTTCTCAGTCTTTTGTATCTCTACACTGAGATAATTTTTTATTTCTCCCAAATTCTTTAATTCAAATTTCTTCTCCAACTTATTAGCAAATTTGTTTAGCTGTGATATATCCTTTGTGATGAAGCAAATATCATCCACAAATGCTAATAGTTGACAACCCCCACCTTGTAATTTTCCAGTGTATATGCAACCATCAGCGTTGCCATTTTTGAACCCAAGACACTTCAATGAAGTATCTCAACATAAATTCCAATTCCTGGTTGATGGCTTTATACACCATGTTAGGCCTTTTACTTTCATACTCTGGTGCTTGAACCATGTACATTTCTTCCTCTAGTTCTGCATTGAGGAATGCAGTGGTTATGTCAAAATGCCAAATGTTATGGCCATGTGCCGCAGCCAATGCTAATGCCAGCCTGATGCTTTCACTCTTTACAGTTGGCGTGAGTACCTCATCATAATGCACATTTTTCATCTGTGAAAACCCTTGTGCCACTAACCTTGCTTTATATTGTACCTTATTATTGGGTAGTACTTTCTTCTTGTACACTCACTTGCATCCTACAGATTTGCTACTCTGTGGCAAAGTCATAGATGTGAACACTTCGTGCTCTCCTATGGATTTCATTTCCTTGTCCATGTCTTCTTTCCACTTTACTTCTTCAATTTTAGGTAATATCAATACTTCCTTATAGATTCTTGGCTCATACCATACATTACACATTTTAACTTTACTAGCAGAATACCTGTCAGGTGGAATCCCCTTGTTCCATCACTCTGACATGCGTGACATTGACTGCTCCTGTGTTTCATCCCTCTCTGCTTCATATCTATTTCAGTTTCTTATCCCTGAATGCTGACACATCACTAAGTGGATCACTATCACTAAGTGAATCATTCCAGAAATTTGCATCAATTCTGTTCCAATTTTGCTCTGCAAAACTTGCAGGCCATGAAATCACTATTCTTTTGCTCCCATTGCTAAAGCAATAGCTTTTTGGGCCTGGCTCATAGTTCATAAATTTAAGCTTTCTATCCTTTGGTTGTTTCTTGCTTCTAATTGCTTTTGGAATATGCACCCATGCATTGCTTCCAAAAATACTTAAATATGCCAGAGATGGAGTATCATTAATAGAGTATCATTATCATTGTAAGTAGCATATGGAGTATCATTAATAGAGGAACTACACAGCTAATTAATTAAATAATTAGAAGTCAATATGGCTTCACCCCAATATGACCTGCTCAGACCATAATCCACTAGCAGTGAGTCCTTCAGAGACTCCATACCATCCCTCAGCAACACCATTCTCAGCTGCTGTGTAAGGATTTGTGCATCTATGTTTTATTCTTGACTGTCCCTACCACTGTTAAAAATTTGTTGACGTGAATTCTGAACCTCTTTCAGTTTGTATCTGGCAAACCTGCTGTTTATAACTTCTTTCCATGAAGCCTACCCATTATTTCAATTTCTGTAGAACCTCTATTTTACTCTTTATAAATAGCAGAACCAAGCCTGCTTTAGTCATCTACAATGACCACCATACTTTGCTCCTCCCAAGTTGTCTTGCATTGGCCCAACCAAATCTGTACCAACTCTAGAGCTCTTGTTGTCTGCCTTGTAGTACTTTTGCTCACTGGGGATGCCTGTTGACTTTGATGATTTGCATACTGCAGAATCCAAATATGCCTTACATCCATTTAAATTCAACTCTTCTGCAAACTGGTCCACCTTTTGCATGGCCAAACTTCCTTTGCAAGACATGAACATATGAATCATGCTGTGCCACATTTCCAAATGTTTGTGCACATTGAACCTTTTGTCCTTGCAACATATAAAGATTATCCTATTTATGCCCTGTGCACATACATTCTCATTTTGCTTTATGAGATACTTCCCACTGACAAATGTGGTCTCATATCCTTGCTTGTCTGAACTAGAGACACTCAGCAAATTATACTCCATTTCAGGCACATATAATACATCATTAAACCTCTTTTCCAAATATGGAATTTGCACGCTGCCTCTTCTAATGACTTTAGCCTTTTTGCCATTTGCCAAGGCTATTGCATCTCCAGCAGCTGGATTCATTCTGAAAGACAATTTATAATTGTTAACAATTATTTGATTTGCACCACTGTCTAGCAACAATTTGTCTCTGCTATTGCAATAGCTGACTTTTCCTACAGCATCTTCTCCATCTGCTGATTTTATTCCATGCAAATAATTATTTCCTTGCAAATAGTTTTTCCTGAAATGTGTGTTTTCCCCACAAATGAAACACCTCCATTGTTATTGTTCTTTCTTCTTAGAAAGTCTTTGTTGGGCTGTAATCTGATCTCTTCTGCTGCTTTTCTCTCCTCTGCAGACAGCCAGTCTGTGGAACTTTCCATTGTTCACCTACTAAACTCAAGATGATGTAAGCCATTTCTTTATCATGCTGCCTCTGATTGATTGATTGATTGATTGATTGATTGATTGATTGATTTGTCAAGCGATTCTAAGATAACAGGTATAAGTATAAAGGGCCTGTCACATCAGCCGATGGATGCAAAACGTATGTAAAAAGGACACAGCGGACGAGAAAATTTTCCATCCATTGTTATCCGCTCTCAAAAGTGCCCCGAATTTGCATAAGAAGAGCGGACAACAACAGAAAGGAACGGATGGGGAGAGGATGTAGCCAGGATGTTAAGCGGATGCTCCACGGAAGCCTAGCGGATAGAAGCAGATGGAAGTGGATGGCACATCCACAGGGCTTCTGGGGGAGCACAGTGAAGGGGACGCGCAGCGGAAGGAGCAGATACAGAGCGGATGCCTAGCGGATGAAGCGGATGCATCACAAAAGCCTAGCAGATGCCTAGCAGATGCAAAGTGTTCACTGCACATGCGGGAAGGATGCATTGCGTCAGCCCCGCGGATATAAAGGGAAGCAACTCGCAAGCAGGTCACCATTCAGAGGAAAGATCTGCTGCCAGACACAGCTCCAGCCAGCCAATAACCATGGGGAAGAAGAGGAAGCCTGTGCCATCTGCTGCCAGCCCTGGCAAGAAGGACAGGGCCACCATCCCACCCCCTGGCCCTGACTCTGCTTCTGCTGGGGTTTCTGCTGCTCGGGCTGACTCTTCTGGTGCTGGGGCTTCTGCTGGTGCTGCTCTTGGTGCTGGGGCTTCTGCTGGTGCTTACTCTGCTGGTGCTGCTCCTGGTCCTGCTGGTCTTGCTAGTGCTGCTGGTGCTGCTGGTGCTGCTGGTGCTGCTGGTGCTCTTGGTCCTGCTCATCCTGCTGGTGCTCCTGGTCCTGCTGATCCTGCTGGTGCTGCTGGTGCTTACTCTGCTGATGATGATCCTGGTGCTACTGGTGCTGCTGGTGCTGCTGGTGCTTACTCTGCTGCTGCTGATGCCCTCTCCTGCTGGTCCTGCTAGTGCTCCTGGTGCTCCTGGTTCTGCTGGTGCTGCTGATGCTGCCAGTGCTGCTGTTGCTGCTGATCCTGCTTTTGCTGCTACTGTTGTTGTTGCTGCTGCTGCTGCTGCTGGTGTGGTGGAGCAACCCCTAGAACCTCGAAGCCCCTCTGATGAGGGCCCAGATGGCCCTGCCAGAGGGAGAAAGAGGCATATGCATGAACGGGAGAGGAGGCAATACTCCATCGAAGAGGAACATGAGGATGAGGTGCTGGAATGGCTGAGGGAGAACGAGTATCTATGGCAGAAGGGACACAGGCTCTATCGAGACACCAAGCAGAAGCAGGCAGCTTGGAGAGAGAAGGCGGAGAGCCTGGGCTACACTTCGGAGGTCCCCCTCGGGTGGTGGAAGCACATGCACACCTGGTACGGGAAGCTGCACCTCAAGAAGTCTGGCCAGGCAGCGGTCAAGCTCACCGACCGGGAGACCTACGTGATGGCCAAGTGCAGCTTCTTGGAGGGTGAGATCCGCCACCGAGGAGAAGCCCCTCTGACAACCCTCAATCTCAGGCAGCCCACAGAGAGCCAGTCCTCTTCTGGCCAAGAGTCAGCTCCTGTGTCCAGTCAGGTATCTGTGGAGAGTCCCACAATGGAGACCCCCCCCCCGACAGCTGCACTCCCCATGGGGGAGCGCATGGAGGACCCCCTGATGCAGTGGGAGCAAGGAGAGGGCACTTCCACCAGAGACCAACCCACATCCACCCCCAGCTGCACCTCCACAGAAAGAAGGCAGAGAGCCAGACCGGAGGGTCAGAGCCACACTGTCCTGCTGGAGATCAGGGACACCATGAAAAGCAGCGTAGATCTCCTCTCTCAGCTGGTACACACCGACATACCATCCTCCAACTGCAAGCCCTTCCTCACCTACGTCAACCAGACCCTCCTAGACATGTCCGAATCACAGTAGCAGGTGATAAAGGAGAGGATCACTGGTCTTCTTCACAACCCTCCAGGCCCAGATGAACCTGCTCTGACCCATTCCAGGTCTTCTCCTCTACCCCAGGTGATGTCACAGCCCTTCTAAGGCTTTCCACAGGCCCTCATCTACCAAGGCTATGGCTACCAGGAGTTCCAGCAGCACAGGCAGCCCTTCCCAATCCAGGCAAAGGTTCATCGTACGCCACCGATGCCACCGATGCCACCGGTGCCACCGATGCCACTGATGCTACTGACGCCACTGATGCCAGCCACGCCTCACCTCACTCACCTGCAGACCAGACAGCCCCACTACACTGCTCCTTCCTCCACCCCACAACCAAGCCCGGCCTCAGAACATCTGTCATCGGTCTTGGGACTAACACCCCATGTCATGGAGGAAGGGGCTCTCAACATCACAGGACTGAGCCAGCTCTCTGGGAGCTTCCTCCACACACCATCCCCTGTTGTCCTCTCGGGGCCAGGCACCCCAATGGCGCCTCAGACCAGCACTCCAGCAGCATCCACCTCCACAGCACCTGGACCCTTCACCCCTGAGACTATGGACATGCCTCAGAGTGACTGAGAAGAGTGCCAGAGACTGGGTTGCTACCTGTTGACTTTATCTTTGCTTGGGGCACTTGGGTCATTTTTTTTTACAGTTTGTTATTAATAAAGATTATCTTTGCTTCACACACTTGCTTCATTTATTTTATGAAATAAAGTCTTGGTGGAAACTTTTAGAAATGGTTTAAGCCTTTGCATGCTTGTAGGATGGGTAAGGATACCTGTGGGATGGGCAGGGATACCTGTTGGATAGGTAATAGCTGTGGGATGGGTTAAGATAGCAGTGGGATGGGCAGGGATACCTGTGGGAAGGGTAATAGCTGTGGGATTGGCAGGGATACCTGTGGGTTGGGCAGGGATACCTGTTGGATGGGTAATAGCTGTGGGATGGGTTAAGATAGCAGTGGGATGGGCAGGGATACCTGTGGGATGGGCAGGTCTACCTTTGGGATGGGTAAGGATAGCAGTGGGATAGATAAACCTCCAGTGCAAGCATGGTGGGGTTGTATGGTCCACCCTCCCAGGTGCCACACCTATGGCCCTTTATTATCAATAACAATGTAATCATTCATCAACACATTTCAACATAAACACAACTCTTCATTAAATGCCCTGTTCATTGTAGGGCCACTCAACATACATGGCACAATCTCAACAGTGTCTATCAGGTTTACTCCTTGCCTCCATTCACCAGGCTCCATGTCCCCATTGCCTTGTTGGAGGTCCACAAGCCTGTTCTGCAACACTGGGTAGCAGGTGCGCATGAGATTGTGCAGGATGCAGCAAGCTTCCACGATGTTCCTCACGGTCTCTGGGCGATGCTGCATGGTGGTGAGTAGTACCTGGAACCTATTGGCCAGCATGCCAAAGGCATTCTCCGCCACCCATTTTGCTCTGGACAGCCTGTAGTCTCTTCACGGATGAGGCATCTGGAAGGGCTATTCATTCGTAGGGCTATTCATTGGTAGGGCTTCATGAGGGAGGTTGTGAGGGAGAAGGCATCATCCCCCACGATGAAATGTTGCACATCTTGTGTGTCGTTGGGCAGGGGGTCTGGATCTGGGAAGCCCACGATGAGGTTGCATTCCAGCCCATCCTTGAGGTGATTGGTGTTGTATACCTGGGCATCTGAAGATGACCCATTGCCTGAAGCATCGATGTACATGAACCTGTCGTCAGCATCGACCATGGCAAAGAGGATGATGCTGAAGAAGCCCTTGTAGTTGAAATAAGTGGACCCCGACTTGGCTGGAGCTTTGCAGGCCACATGCTTGCCATCTATGGCTCCAACGGTGTGGGGGAAGTTCCACTTCTGATACCACTGCTCTGCAACTTTCTTCCAGCCTTCTTCAGTGGAGGGGCACTGAAGGAGCTCCTCCAGGTATTCTTCGATGATGGCCTGCACCACTTCTCTGACCACAATGCTGATGGTGTTGTGTGGCACCCTCCAGCCGTACTGCATGCTCCTGTACATGGTCCCGGAGGCCAGGTGGCTCAGAGTCAGTGCCACCTTCAGCTCAGGGCCCAGGCTGGGCCAGAGATTGGTGCTCTGCTTGGTCAACCTGGGTCTCAGCTGCTCCACAACTTCATCAAACATGGCTGGTGGCATCCTCATGAAGTGCTGGAATGCATGAGCGTCTTCGTTCCTCAGCTCCACCATCAGCTTGTTGTACAGTCCATACTCTGCTTTTCTGGCTATCCATCTTCGGACCCAGACACTTCTTGTACGCCTCCTTTTCTTTGCGTAGAACAGGAGAAAGAGCTTGTAGATGGCTTCATACTGTTGTAGAATGATGGTGGCTACCAAAAAGAGTGTGTGATGATCCATGGTGGAGATGATTGGATGCTGTGGAAGAGCAAGAGCAAGATGAAGGCTGAAGAGGTCTGCACAGCAGGGCTGCTGGACTGAAAATGAGATCCAGGTGATTTCTCCCCCTTTTTATAGGAAATATAGGTTTTCCGCTCGGTGTCCTTTTGCATCCTCTAGACATCCTGCAGACATCCTAAATATCCGAGATACATCCCCTATACGAACGTTTTTTCCCTTTTAGTGCTTTGTATGCGAGCTGCATCCACTTTCATCCTTTCTATGTCCATGCTACTAATGCTGCATGTCCGTTCCGCATCCGTTTCGCTTCGTCCCTGTGTCCGTTTTCCACTGGAGCGGATACGAGTTGCGTGAATGCACAGTGGATGCCTAGCGGATATAGCAGATGCGTAACGGACGATGACGGATGTATAATGGATGTTCCCCATATGCGTAGCGGATGTCTAACGGATGCGTTGCATACATTTTCCGCTCAAAAAGTTTTGTGCAGCTCAAAACTTTTTGAGTGGATGAAATGTCAGCAGACGGATGCTGGACGAATAGAGAGTATGAAAAACGGACGCAGTGAGTACAGAAAGGATGCATCGCGTTAACCAACAGATGGCAAGTGTTTCTCTTTGTTTTACATCCTCTTTCCATCTGTTGGTGCTGTGTGACAGGGGCTTAAACATAGTTATGAATACATGAAATGGATGCATATAAAAAAATAAAAGAAACAGTAGGACAGGGACAATGGCACGTTGGTGCACTTATGCATGCTCCCTACAGACCACTTTGCAAAGAGGTGAGGTTAATAGTAGACAGTCTAAGGTTAAAGTTTCTGCAAATGGAGCCTGGGGTGGATTTACAACAATATCCAACAGTTTCTTAGCCTTCAGGAAACATTCCATCTTTGCAACCTAAATTATATAGTTCTTCTGTCCCAAAAAGACACAGTGCCCTCCTTAATTTCAACAGCAGCCATCCTGCAAAACCTTCTCTGCCTTGTGGTTCTTTATTAACACAGGCAGTCTTTCAGCTTAATTACAATTCAGTCTTTCTGTGTGCTCTGGGCTGGGTCCATAATCAATCAGAGTTTGTTGCAAAAATCAAATCCAGAAAGCACACAGAGATAACTGATTCAGCAGGATTCATTATATATGTAAATAACACATGAAGTAAATTGACGGTACCAACAGCAGATTCTTCCAACATGTTAGTAGCAGGGCTGGAATTCTACAGGTTCACACCTATTCACTAGAACCGGTTGTTAACATTCTAAGCAGTTTGGAGAACCGGTTGTTAGAAGAAATTACTGGCCTAATCCTGTAAGGAAGGCAGCAAGGAAACATTCTGGTGTTGCTTATAGAAACTTCCTCTCCTTTAACCCTTATTACATTCTTGGCAGGACTAGACTTCCTGTCTCTGGAATGTCTCTGGAGTTTTTTTCCCCTCCTTTGCTGGTACTTTGCTTGTGTGGAGTGACCATTCAAAGTTACAATGGCACTGAAAAAGTGACTTATAACCATTTTTCACACTTATGACTATTGCAGCATCCCCACAGTCATGAGAGGCCAGGTGAGGAGATGCATGCCTCGATGTGAGTGATATTGAGTTGGCCATGCCCAGCCAGTCACTTTACCACCAAGCCATGCCCACCAACTAAACCACGCTCACAGAACTGGTTGTTAAAAAAAAAAATCCCACTCCTGGGTAGCAGTTACAGGCAAAACACAAGCAGAGGAGAGAACATCAGAAAACAGTTTTAGTTCTGATCAGAGTTGCAGACTGATTTGCAGCTTCAGAGCTCAGAGCATAATACAAAGCCATGCCCAAGTTCCTTCCAGTTTCAGTTTCCAAACAGTCCTCATTGGCTGATTTAGTCGCTATGTCTATTCATTGGCTGACTTTACCATGCTTTTGCTAGTTCATGAATATTCTGACATAGGTGTACCATGTTTTAGCATAGACATTTTTATTCTTATTCTTTGTTTTTTCTTGGCATTCTACTTAGGGGTATAATATTGCTTCAGGCTCGCCACAGTCTGGTAGCAGGAAGGAGGGACTGTAGCAGAAAGGGAAGATGTTGTAGTCTAAATAACATTCTTTCCCATGGGAACTGAGAGTGGGACTGCAAGTGGTTGGAGGTAGAATTTGGAGGCATCGGATGGGATGGATTGAGATGGAATGTGGAATGTGACTTGAGGGGGGGAGGTAATTTTGAAAGTTTGCTGGGTTTTTTCTAATAATAATTTTTATTGTTCTTTTTCACCTTTTACAATATTGATCTTAATTTTAACAGTACAGTGTCATCATTATTATACAAATTATTATGTAAACCAATCTCATGTAAATATCTACATTTATATACCTTTATACACATTCATATACATTTATTTATAATTTTCTTTTCTTTTTTATTCTTATTTCTATTGTTTAACCATTTATACCAATTATCTTAAATTTCATAATACTCTGACTCATTATCTTTTAATTTTAGCGTCAATTTATCCATTTCAGCACAATCTAGAATTTTTTGAATTATTAATTCTTCCAAGGGTGTGTTATTTTGTTTCCAACATTGTGCATTTACTATTCTTATTGCTGTCAAAATATGTAATAAAATATATTTAATCTTTTTTCTATATTACCTTTTAATTATTCCCAACAGAAACAATTCCAGTTTAAATTCTATTCAATCTTCCACTATTTCTTGTATCCAACTCCATATTTTGGTCCAGTATTTTTCGGCTTCTGGGCATGACCGCCACATATGATAGAAGGTACTTTGCTTCCATTTGCATTTCCAGCATGTCGGATTCATGTTAGGGTACATTTTGGTCAATCTCATTGATGGCAAATGCCAACAATAAAATATCTTGTACATATATTCTTTATAGGCACTGATCTTGTTAATGTATAATTTTTGTTCCAAATTTTTTCCACTCTGCTAAGTCTATATTATGTCCAATATTTTTCCCCATGCTATCATGCAGCCTTTTACTACCTTCCTCTTCCAATGCAACTTTTAATAAGTAATTGTACATCCTTGTTATGAATTTCTCTTCTCTATTAAGATTTTATCTATTTGTTGCATGAATTCCAAATTCTTCTACATCTTTTCTATATTTGGTTTGCAACTGGAGATATGGCCACCAGTCTATACTTATACCCTACTCTTTTAATTCCTGATTTTTTTTTAATTTTTCCTGATTATCTAACATTTCTTTGTATCTGATCATTTTGCCAAAATCCAATGTGTTGGGATATATCATCGCTTCCATAGTGGATAATCAGGCCAGTATTTTCATATAATGTTTTCTCCTAATTCTATTCCAAATCTGTATCAATTAATCTCTCATATGTCTATAAAAATATGTTTGCTTCTTACTTTTCTTTTCCCATAGAAAGGTGTGCCACCCCATCTGTAAATCAGGACCCTCCAGAGTTAATATCCTTTTATTACTCAAATTTACCCATTCCTTAATCCATATCAATGCTGCCGCATTATAATAGAGTTCCTAGTCCAGGAGTCCAGAGCCCAGTCTGGGAGTCTAACTCTACTTCTACTGTCCTGTAACACTATTAATTTTATTCTGGCTTTCTTTTTTGACCATATAAATTTTAGCATAGTTTTATCCAATTCTATTAAAAAATGTATCTAATTTTATGGGGATTGTTTGAAATAAGTATAATAATTTGGGTAAAATATTCATTTTAATTGTGGCAACTCTGCCTAATAATGATAATTGTAATTTCCCCCCATTATTCCAAATCTTCCTTTATTTGATGAAATAATTTCATGTAGTCATTTTCTTTTATCGTTGAACATCTCGCAATTAGCCATATTCCTAAGTTTTTGACTCTTTTTGCAATTTTCCCATTACCCTTTCTAATTCTCTTTTCTGTTCTTCTGTTAATTTTTTAGTTAACATTTTAGTCTTTTCTCTATTAATTTTAAGACTGATACTTCTCCATATTTTTCTAATTCTCAAATTTATTTTCTATCACCAGTGGGTCTTCATTGAAGAAAATCCAAGGTCATTCTTCAAAAGCTTGAATTTTATATTTTCTTTTTAAATTCTGGTTCCTTTTTTAACTGAATTCTGTCTGATTCTAATCAATAAAATTTCTAGCATCAGGATGAAAAGCAGAGGTGACAGTTAGACAACCCTGCCTTACCTCTTTCATTGTTTTAAAAGTTTCTGTATTTTCCCCATTTAATAATACACTCACCTTTTAGGTGGAATATATCGCCTGTATCATTTTTTCAAACCTGTCTCCTAAATTCATATTTTTAATTCATTGTATCATGAACTGCCAACTAAGATTGTCAAAAGCCTTTTGAGCATCCAGAAAAACACTGCTTGTTTTTCTGGATGTGCCTTTAATATTCCAATATGTTTATTACTATTCTCATGTTATTTCTGATGTCACAACTCCCAGACTGGTTCCATGGAGCCACGACAATGGAGTCATTGGCCACAGGGCATTAGAATGTTCATCGCTTACCACAGGGAGTATGAAACAGACAGCAAAGGCTCCTGCTGGGGCTGTGGCACAAGCCAAGTATTTTGGAAAAGGGGCTGTTGGCAGTGAGCGGTCTCAAGGACTCATGCAGAAAGTGACAACAGAATCTTCATCAACTCGAGAGAACAAACAATATGATGATAAGCAACAACCTTGTATGGTTTTGGGTCTGTATGATAGTGGTGAAGACAGCCAGGAGGACACCATGGTAAGCGCTCCTGTTAGACTATTTGTGATACCTATGGTGTTGGAGAATATGAACACGGGACTCAGAGGAAGATGTGGGGAATTGATTAATACAGGCTGCACTCATTGTCTAATTAATCAATGAGTGGTTGATGAACTGAAATTAAAGGTAGAGCCCTTTCCTATACCAATGAAATTTGAACAGATTGATGGGTCTTTACTAGGAGGGGCACTAACGATGATGATGACTGCTCCTATTCGTTTGGAGATTGGAGCACATTGGGAACAACTGAGGCTCATTGTGATCCCAGAGATGAGAGAGGCAGTCATTTTAGGATTGGTATGGTTGGACAGATGGGAGCCCATAATATGGTGGGAAGGTGGGTTTGGCGTTTAAGACTTTTGATAGGTCCGGAGCCTCCTCAGTCAATTCCAGGGAAGGAGTCTGTAACCACTATATTGGAATCCAGTGATTTGTCTTATCCAGATGTCTACCAGGATTTGGCAGAGGTATTTAGAGAAAAGGAGTGTGGGACTCTGCCACAACAAAACAGACTGTGCAATAGAGTTGATCCTGGGGGAAAAGCTCCCAAAGCCCCATATATATGTGATGAAGCTAAAAGAAATAGAGGAAATGTGGAACTATTTGGATAAAAATTTGTCCTGGGTATTCATACAACCCAGACAGTCGTATATAGTAGCTCCCATATTATTCCAGGAGAAAAAGGATGGGAGCTTGTATTTGTGTGTCGATTTCTGAGGGCTGAATGCAGTGTGTGTGGACAATTTATATCTTCTGACGTTGATCAGCAAACTATTAACTACGTTGGCTACTGGGAGGTTTTCTATGAAATTGGACTTGCGTGAGGCATATTACTGAGTTCGTATATGACCAGGGGATGAATGGAAAACCATGTTCAACTGCCCACTCAGTAGCTTTTATTTTAAGTTTATGCCTTTTGAATTACAAGGTGCCCCTGCGATATTTATGCAGCTCATTAATGAAGTATTGCACGAACATCTATACCGCAGGGTACTTGTGTATTTGAATGACATCTTAATCTACATCAAACTATGGAAGAACACGTGGCGCTAGTACAAAGTGTGTTGACTAAACTTCTGCATGCCAAATTAATCATAAAGTTATCAAAGTGAAAATTTCATTGCACAAAACTGGATTATTTAGGCTATAGGATATCCAACATGGGTTTGGAAATGGATCCTAATAAGGTGAAGGCAATGTTGGACTGGGAACCCCCAAAAACGCAAAAGCAAGTACAAAGTTTTCTGGGCTTTGCTAATTTTTATCAACAGTTTATACCCCAATTTGCCCATATTGCGTTACCATTAATTGAATTGCTGAAAACAAAAGGTCAAGCATTAAAACCAAAACCTAGCCAAGCAGTTGAGTAGTCCAAAGACTGTCAACAAGCGTTTGACAATTTAAAAACTTTGTTTTCTCAAGCACCTGTTTTGTGACATCCAGACCCGCAGGGAAGGTACATCATTCATGCAGATGCTAGTGACATAGCCGTGGGGGCTGTTTTACTACAAGAGAATGAACAAGGGTAATTACAGCCTGAGCTTATATGTCATGAAAGTTCACTGCTACAGAGAGGGAATGGGCATTTGGGAGAAAGATGCATTTGCAGTCAAATGGGCATTAAGCACATGGAGACCTCTGTTAGAAGGGGTAAAGAAAGAGTTTGAAGTATGGACTGATCATAAAAACCTAGATGCATTGAACAAACTGAGAAAGTTGTCCCCCAAAAAGTAAGATGGGCTCTATACTTCAAATGTTTTAACTTTCAATTACATATGTGCCAGGGGGAAAAACTTTAGGGCGGACACCTTGTCCTGTTTGCCGCAGTATAATTCAACTCGAGAGATTGTAGTTCAGCCCTTAATTGGTGAGGCCTGACCTGTAGATACAGGTCAAGTAATACGATTAATAGACTTAAAAAGAGACACGTTACAGGAGGCTACAAAACAAGAAGAATGGCTTGCTCAGAATGAGATTCTGGTGTTGCATAAGGATGGATTGGCATGGAAGGGGAATAAATTGTATGTACCAATCCAGTGTAGAAAATATATACTAAAAACATGTCATGATGTGAAATAGGCCAGACATTTCAGATTTTTGAAAACCCATCAGTTTTGGCAAGACATCAGTTTTGGTGGACTAGAATGAGATCTGATATCAAATAATATGTAAAACAATGTCATACCTGTGCCACTTCAAAACCAAGAGTCGGAAAGCCGTTAGGATTATTGCAAACCATGTCAGAATCCCACCGATGTCTTGCCATGGATTTTATTGTTGAATTGCCAAGTAGCAAGGGCTACACAGTAATATGGACCATAATAGATTTGTTTTCTAAACAAGCACATTTTATTCCCTGTAAAGGTCTTCCATCAGCAAAAGAAATAGCGAGTATGTTTTTTTAAACATGTGTATCAACTACATGGACCATTTGAAGAATGATATCAGACAGGGGAGTAGTTTACTGTGTGGTTTTGGAGGGTGTTCCTTAACCTGTTCGGGTCTTCGCAAGGGCTTAGTTCAGTGTACTACCCAAGTACTAATGGGGCCACAGAAAGAGCGAATGCAATGGTGGAAAGATATTTAAGGTTGTACATATTGTATCAATAACGAGAAAGGCCTGACTTATTCCCATTCACTGAAACAACCTACAACAATGCGGTACACAGCAGTACAGGATATAGCCCATTCTATATAGTCAATGATATTGATTTTGTACCAATACCAGAATTGAAATGTACAGATAATGAACCCGTTATTGTTCAAACGTGGTCAAAAAAGGTACAGGCATGTTGGCAGGATGTTCGGAAGGCATTAGAACAGACATCTAATGAATACAAAACTCAAGCAAATAAAAAGAAACAGGATCATAGACCATTCCAAATAGGGGATAAAGTATATTTATTTACAAAATACATCAAATAGAAATTAAACAACAGAAAGTTGGGACCCAAATATGTAGGGCCCTTTCCAATAATGAAAATGATTAACCCTGTCACAGTAAAGCTGAAATTACTGTCATTGCTGGGGAGTATCCATCCGGTTTTCCACATCAGTCTCCTGAAGCCTGTTGAAGTTGAGAGTGATTTGCAGGAAGTGAGCCCTATGCCACTGACAAATATAGACCACTTTGAAATAGACAAAATACTCGATTCCCGCATAGAAAGAAATAAAGTTCAGTACCTAGTATGCTGGAAAGGATACCCAGACACAAACATGTCCTGGGTACATCATGAAGATATGTGTGCAGATAGACTGTTAGGACGCTTCCATACTAGATACCCCAATAAGCCTGGATCTCTGTTGTAACGTCTATACATGATAACTTACTGTTGTGTTATTTTGCAGGATAGATCTTGGTAGATGGGGCTGCCTGTCACAACTCCAAAATGACTCCCAGACTGGTCCCATGGAGCTGTGACAACAGAGTTCGTGGTATTACCATATGGTGGTCTTGAGGTTGCTGCAGGATAGGGGTGCTTGGTGTGCTTGGACTAATCCCCTCTGCAGCTGAGCTTTTTCCCTCATAATGCAGGATGGCACAGCTTGATGACATCAGTGGCTGACAAGACGCTGGCAGCGGTGTGAAAAGAGAGCATGAAAAGAGTTTTCGTGGAGAAAACATCAAGTGCTGTAGGTGATGGATGGTGTTGGTGAAGGGGATATGGGTGTTAACAGTATTTAGAACATAACCTGTATATTTCATAGTGAACAGTAACCTGATGCGATAGATATTTTGGATGGTTGTAATCATCCGGATGGTTGGCCGGATGCTGGATACCTTAATTATATAATTAGTTAATGTATGACATGCATAAATATAGCTCTGGCTGCAGATGAAGCCAGAGCTGACTTTAAACTATTGTGCTTCCTTGTTACCCGATGTTTTGGAATGAAAGAAGAATAAAACCTCACTACTTGTTCAGCATGAGTGGTCTTTTTCATTACCAAATCCGAAAGAACAGCTGAGAGCTGATTTGTCTTGATGGAAGAAATCCATTTTGGTCTGGGTGTATTAATTCACTTTACATTTTTTCAATCTTTCTGCCATTATAATTGTATATATTTTATAATTGGTATTCAGTAATGATATTGGCCTATAATTTTGAATTTGTTTGTTATCTATACCCTCTTCTGGTATTAAACAGATAAATGCCTTCCTCCACGAGTCCAGTAATTTTGCTTCCATCAATACATAATTGTACACTTCTAACATTAATAGTTCTACCGGTATCAGTTCATCCATAATTTTATATATTTCCTCCTGAAGCCCATCTGGACCTGGAGTTTAATTGTTTCTCTGTTTCTTCACCCCTTCTTCCTCTGCTATTGGCAAAATACCTTCCCCTTTCAAGTAATCTCCTATTTTCTCCTTTGCTATTTCTTCGCATTTATACAGTCCTTCAAAATACTTATAAGTAATCCTGTTGTAGTCTAAATAACATTCTTTCCCATGGGAACTGAGAGTGTGACTGCAGGTGGTTGGAAGTAGAGTTTGGAGACACCAGATCAGATAAATTGAGAGCTGATTGGGGAATATGACTGCTACCCCCATGTCACTTTAGAGTGTAGTAATCAAAGCACATCTAAAAGACAACAGATTGCAGAAAGTAGTCCAGATAATAATATCATGAAAAACTTATGATTATCCTTCAAAAATAAAATCTATATTTAAATCTTAATATAAGAATAGCCAGGTTCCTGTGTTTAAATAATATTTCTGTTGTTTTTTTTCTATTACAATTCTTGATTCCACAAACAGAATAGAATATCTCTGAATCTACTTTCACATCACATAGTGACTGGTATCAAACTGATTCTAGATGGACAAAGAACTATTAAAAAGGAAAATATATTTTTAAATATTTCCTTTTGTTTTAGTGAAAAAAAACATCTGATTTCTTCTTCCAATAACCACTTATATTTTGATGAATTCCCTCTATTTATGATGCCTGTTATTATATTGCTAATGTATCCATGCTGATCAACAGTCTTGAAGAAATCCAAGGAATGCAGAACTAGGAAAAATCTTCAGATTGGTAATAATCAGTAAAGTGGACAAAATCAGAGGAGTTATTCAGCAGGTTCTGACCAGTTCTGGAGAATCAGTAGCAGAAATTTTGAGTAGTTTGGAGAACCAGCAAATACTATCTCTGACGAGCTATTTTACAGTATCCTTCCCCTGCCACGCCCACCAAGTCACACCAACAGAACCAGTAATAAAAAAATTTGAATCCCACCACTGGACAAAACCCACATTTCCCCATGAAAATGAGATTTGCTAAGTAGTCATCAAATGCTGGGGACAGAGGGGGAAACAAGAAACTGAATGAGAGAAAATTGAATGTGTAGAATATGACAATGGATTTATTCAACTGTATTTCAATACAATCACATAAATCACTCTGTCACTTGAAGCCATCATCCTCCCAGCAAAATATAAAATGTCCAACATGTCACTCCTGACAAGGAGTCAAGCAGTTATAAAGCAAAATGTATCTGTTACATTTGGCTGAGCTGAGTGAGAACTGAAGTCCATTCTCATTGGCTGAGCTGTCTGACAGCGAACAGTGTAAAAGCGAGTTGTCGGACTGCATCAACTGTTGCTCATTCCTGTCAGCCGACTTGCAAATATAGCAGCTATTGCAGTTACCACAGTTACAATTACTATTGCAATTAACAGTTACAGTTAATAGTACTAGTTAATAAACGTTGACTTATCATAATCGTGGATGTTGTTTGTGCCTCACAAAACTGGTGACAAGGATGGGATCGACGCAGCGAAGGCACACAGAACTTCCAAGGATTTGGAGCATGCAGTGAAGTTACTTCAGCCAGCTGACGAGATGTCTTCCACTCCAGCATTCCCGTGTTTCCACCCTGGAATGGAGATGTGGTATTCTTACATTAACTGTTTTGAGTGTTTTTTAGATGCTGAAGATTTGGCTGACATATTGAATCACAGAAAAAAAGCTTATTTCTGAAGCTTCTGTAGGACAACTGTCTTCAACACTGCCACTGCTTTATTGGTGCCACAATCAGTTAAAGAGGTTTCCTGGGAAGCCCCCCAGGAAATCCTGAGTAACCATTATGCCCCCAAACCATCTCGAATTGCTAGGCGGCACACTTTAGGGTGACGGGCACAAGCTGAGGGGGAGATTATCAGTATGTATATGGCTGGTCTCCAAATGGCTGCATTACAATGTGGGTTTAAAGAGCTTGATGACATGCTGCTTGATCAACTAGTATGTGGAGTGAGAGACCTCAGACTCCAAAGACGTCTGTTCGCAAAAGGTGACCTCACTTTAAAAATGGCAATTTAAGAGGCTCAAGCCACTGAGATGTAAAATATCTCTGCGGCTGTGATCCAAGGCACAATTAGCAATCCAGGGGCTAAATCAAATGCCACTGTTTATTTTGAAGAGTTTACCCCCATGAATGTTTAGATTATGGTGAAGATGTTAATCACCTCTCCAATCACCAACTGCAGCAACAAAAAGGCTGGAACCCAGGGAACAAACTACAACAGCTTCTGACAGTTCAGGTTGTTTGTTTAAGTTGCAGGGGTAATCATTTATGACCTGTCTGCCAATTTAGAAATGCTATTTGTTTAAATTGCCAGCAAAAGGGCCATATAGTCAGGGTCTGCAAAGCTGGAAAAAGAACACCACAGTTGCAGCCTCTGCTGCCAAATAGGCTCCAAAAACAAAGGGATGAATGTTTTACTGTGACTAGAGCATCTTCCACTGACTCTCAACAATTTTCCACAACAGCTGCATATTAATAAACTTCATGTAACCATCTTGTGAGAAAGTAAAGACTGTCCAATGGAGATTGACACTGGTTCATCTCTGTCCATACTGTCCTGGGGCACCCTAAAGAGACTGTGTCTGACCATCCCAAAGAAAAGGCTTCAACCTTGCAATCTGTCTCTCAAAGATTACCAGGGGCATAACATACTAGTCATAGGAACAGGCAAGTTTGCAATTATATTTCAGGACTTCAAGGGACAATTACCTCTTACTATTGTAGAAGGCATCTTATCTAGTTTAATGGTGTGAGACTGGTTTGATGCTTTAGGGCTTAAAGTGACAGGTATACATTGCACTCAAAACCAAGATATTGAGGCACTGTTAGCTGAATTTAAGGATGTTTTCAACAACCAGTTAGGCCATTATGTAGACACCACAATTTCTTTTGCGTTAGACCCAGCAGTAACTCCTATCAGATTGAAGCCCCAATGTGTCCCTTTTGCATTAAAACCAAAAGTAGATGCAGAAATTGATAAATTGATCTCCCAAGGGGTCCTGGAGCTTCTGGATTATGCACTATGGGAAACCCCTATAGTGACCCCTCTTAAACATGATGGCTCTATCAAATTATGTGCAGACTATAAGAGCACATTATATAAGGCTTTGTGCACTAATGCTTATCCCGTGCCTGTAAATCGACATCTCCTCCATTCAATGGAAAAGAGCACCATATTTGCTAAGCTTGACATGGCCCAAGCGTATCAACAGCTGCCTGTCCCTGAAACAACTGCTCTGGCCCAAACCATTGTAACACATAGGGGAGCATTTAAGTGTAAACGCTTGCAGTTTGGGGTATCTGTGGCTCCTGGCATATTCCAATGTCTTATGGAACGATTGCTGCAGGGTATCCCTGGCATTATATCATACTTTGACGATGTCATCATTTTGGCACAAAACAAGCAAGATCTCCTGCAACGCCTTAGACAAGAAGTCACTTGCTTCCAGATCTCAGGACTCAACTTGAAAAGAGATAAATGCAAATTTGGTGTTTCCCAAGTGGACTTTCTGGGCTACTGCATTGATGCTCAAGGGATTCACCCTACAGACTCCAAGGTTACAGCCATTAAAAAAGCACCTGTTCCTAGCAACAAACAGGAGCTGCAGGCCTTTTTAGGTCTCCTAACTTTCTGTGCCTCAATATTTCCGCGCAAGGCTTCTATTTCAGAACTACTTCACAGATTATTAGGGTCTCAAGCTCAATGGTCATGGGGCAAATCACAACAGGATTCTATTCTTCTCTCGTGTCGCTACACTTTTCCCAGCCACTGTAGAACACTGTTGGTGTAGGTTGGTGTAGAAGGATTCGCAGGTAAACAGATACCTGACAGGGGCCGCGACGTGAACGCTCCTTCTATGGCCCCCAACAAGATTCTATCAAAGTGATGCTTTCTTCTCACAGCATCTTGATACAATTTGATAACCAATTGCCTTTGATCCTATATTGTGATGCATCTCCTTATGGTATAGTTCTGTTTTAGCTCACATATTCCCTAGTGGAGTGGAAGGCCCTATAGCTTATTTTTCCAGGACTATGTCAGCAACAGAAAGAAATTACTTGCAAATTGATAAGGGGGCTTTGGCAGCTGTTGCCTCTGTTAAATGATTCCACAAATTCCTCTATGGCTGCCACTTCCATTTAATAATGGACCACAAGCCTCTCCTGGGTATCCTGGCTGGCAACTGACAAAGTCCCCCTATTTTTGTCCCCTAGGATGACCCTCTGGGCATTATTCTTGGCTGCATACTCTTGGCCTATATTCTTGGCCTATAACTTGCAATATAGGATCGGCAAGCACCTTGGACATGCGGACGCATTGAGCCGTTGCCTCTTGCCAGACAAAATTATACACCCTGCCCCTTCCTCATCTATACTACTAATTGATGATCATCAATTACCTATTATGGCCGCAGATGTCACAAAAGCCTCCTCTAATGATCTTATTCTCTTATAGGTATTAGACTGGGTGATAAAGGGATTGCCAGAAGGGACTGTAGATGTCCCATTTATGCCATTCAGAGCAAAGCAGCATGAATTATCCACCCAACAGGGCTGCCTACTGTGGGGAGGTAAAGTAGTAGTTCCCAATATCCTGAGACCTAAGATTTTGAACAGCTTGCATGAGGGCCATCCAGGAATAGCCCGCATGAAGGCTTTAGCTCAGAGCTATGTTTGGTGACCTGGCATAGACTCTGATATCACCACAAGAGTTAGGGCATGTCATACATACCAAACGTCTAGAGCGGCACCTCCAGCCACTACTTCTGGGGAATGGGAGTCTGCTAAGTCGCCACGGGTCAGGGTCCATATTGACCTGGCTGAGCCGTTTCAGGGTCGCACCTTCTTTATCACTGTGGTCTCATATTAGAAGTGGGTAGAATTGGTCCTCATGCAGTCTACCACATCAGAGATGATTATCAAGGCATTAGATCACTTTTTTGCAACACATGATTTTCCCCATCCTAGTGTCAAATAATGGTCCACAGTTTACCACGGCAAACTTTGAGTTATTCTTGGCATGATGGGGCATAAGGCACCTTGTCACCCCTTATCACCCGGTGTCTAATGGTCAAACAGAGAGGGATGTGAGGGATGCCAAGGAAGTGCTGGGGCGATTAGAGGGTGAGGACTGGCATTCTAAGTTGGCAAAGTACCTGCTAATGCAACATGTTACCCCCAGCACAGTTACCAATCATTCCCCAGTGGAGTTCTTAATGGACCAAAAGTTGAGGAACCATATGGACAGACTCCACCCCAGTTATGCCCAAATGTTCCCTTAAATTCTTTTAGTGGTATTAGAGTTTTCCAAGTTGGGGATTTGGTTTATTCATGAAATATCGTAGGTAATCCATTGTGGCTGCTGGGGAAAATAGAGGCAGTTTCCAGCCCAAAATCTTATAAAATAAGTCTGTCAAATGGCCGAGTTTGGCACCAACATGTAGGCCATGTAAGGGGGCATTGGGCTGAGTTCTCAGAGGACCCATCTGATAGCAACCCGGCTGGCGCACAGCAATGCAAACTGAGTGGCCGACACGGCGCGAAACAACTGACAGTGAGCCACTGCAGGAAGATAACTTACCTTTAGAAGTTCCTCCATATGAGTCTGAGTCAGCCAAGGAGAAGGGTCCAGTGATGTCTCCACCATCATCTGCTAGCCCTGCAAGCGATCATTCTCTAATGACCAGGCAAGCTGAATTGCGTTGGTCCACCCGGATGAGGCAACAGCCTGACTATCTGAATGACTACACATGTGCCTGACTGGTGGGAAGGTGGGACTGGTTATGTTTGGCTGAGCTGAGCTGACTGGTGGGACTGGTTACATTCGGCTGAGCTGAGCGGGAACTGAAGTCTATTCTCATTGGCTGAGCTGTCTGACAGCAAGTGGTCTAAAAGTGAGTTGTCAGACCATGCCAGCTGTTGCTCATTCCTGTCAGCCGACTCGCAAATATAGTGGCTATTGTGGTTACCGCGGTTACAGTTAATATTGTAGTTAACAGTTACAGTTAATAGTACTAGTTAATAAAGGTTGACTTAGCATAATCGTGGACATCGTTTGTGCCTCTCAAAAGTATCCATTGGGAGTTAGATTGTTGGAAAATGACATTAAGTATGAGGCTTTTCCTATTGTATTGTATTGTATCATATCATATTATGTTATATTTAGAAATATTTCTATTTCTACTCTGTTTCCTTTGCTTGGTATTGCTCTTTTTTTCCTTTCAGAAAATAAAAGAAAATTGTTTAAAATTGGGTGCTAGTGATTGAATTGAAGGGACTGGGTCAAACTCATCATCTGAACAGGGTAGACTTGATTTTTCAACCCCATGTATTTACATCCCTAGAAAAAGCCAATTAATGTTATTCTGAAATTTATTTTCTTCTTTATATTTCTTCCCAATTCCCTTATACTGAAGATAAGTGTTGTGTATGTATCTTGGTAATGATGGCATTGGGGTACTTTGGCTAGAACTAAATTCCACATACAATGCAGTCTATTGTAAATGGAGCAAAAACATATTAAATGTAAACATAAACACCTGATAATTAAATCCCTTGGATCAGGGGTGGGATTCAAATTTTTCACAACCAGTTCTGTGGGCATGGGTGTGGCTTAAGTGGTGGGTGTGGCTTGGTGGTCATGTGACTGTGTGGACATGGCTTGGTGGTTATGTTATTGGCTGGGTGTGGCCAATTCAATATCACTCATATTGAGGCATGCATCTCCTTGTCTGGCCTCTCATGACTGTGGGGATGCTGCAATAGTCATAAGTGTGAAAAATGATCATAAGTCACTTTTTTCAGTGCCATTGTAACTTTGAATAGTCACTCCATACAAGCAAAGTACCAGCAAAGGAGGGGGGAAAAACTCCAGAGAAGTTCCTGAGACAGGAAGTCTAGTCCTGCCAAGAATGTAATAAGGGTTAAAGAAGAGGCAATTTCTGTAAGCAACACCAGAATGTTTCCTTGCTGCCTTCCGTACAGGATTAGGCCAGTAATTTCTTCTAACAACCAGTTCTCTGAACCGCTTAGAATGTTAACAATCGGTTCTAGAGAATAGGTGTGAACTGATAGAAACTCACCCCTGCCTTGGATGTAAAACAAACAAAAACAAATTTTGGAACATTATATTCAACCTACAGATGGAAGAAAATTAAAGAATATAATATTTTTTAGAAATTAGATAAAATACTGTACAATCTATATTTTGCAAAGATGAATTAGAAGAAGACTGAATTACCTTCTTGTGAATGTGGAGAAGTCATTATTTTTCCTCTTAATTTTTTATTTGAGGAGTTTAAAAATGGTGGAAAGAATCTTTTGCCATAGCAAAAGACCTCTGCTGAAAGATTATTCCATTCAAACAAAGTTGGTTCTTAATTTATGATTTGTATAAAATATTGTATTCTGAGCAATTTGCAATAATTATATGATGATCATAATAACTCTAAAACATCTCAGTGAGAATAATGGTCAGAGAAAGGTATTGGAGAAATATGGTTTTTAACATCCTTGAGCTCTGGTGTTCCACAATGAATAAAGAAAGGAAAAAAAGATGGGAATTCATAATGTATGACCATTAATGAATCCCAGCATCTTAACGTGTCTTCTGGCATCACCCACTACCATTCTTGGCACAACCTGCCCTCTTATCTTTTATACAGGTATAAAATGCTCTAAAGGTCAGAAATCACTAGTGGAAATATGAGATGTATATTTAACTGCAGTATAAATTAATAGATACATTCATACATATAAATATTATGCAAACTTGTTTGGTTCTGAACTACTTTTGCCTACACAGAAGTAACCATGTCTTCCATAAAAGTATACAAATCAATAGTGATATTAAAAAATCGACTACATCCCCACACCTCAAACAGATTTAGATTACTGAGCCAAGAAATTCCCATGCCAACATTCTCCTTATTGCTTCAGGTCATAAGAGAAAAGTTCCTGCTGGGGACCTAATTGCAAGCTTCAACAGTCTGGGAAGCAAAGGTAGGAATATGTGACAAGTTATAAAATGCCTGCAGATTTTACACTGAAACAGCATCTATAGAAAGTTGACTTGTGTTAAGAATACATTCCTTATCCACTGGATTTCTTCCAGAGATTTGATTTAATTAAACAAGTTGGATCATAGTGACCTCTGGGGTTAAAAAAAAAAAAACATTTGCAGCTGTGGTCAAAAGAAAGAGAAAATGTGCTATTTTCTACTGCAAAAGGATTTGCCTGAATATGGTATGTAAGATTAAAACAAAAATGCCACTTACAAAGAGCAGGACATGTACATTCAGCATAGTTTGCAGAAGTGTTATTAGAAATAGCGCGCACGCACACGCACACACACTTTGATTTTGGACAAAGACACTACTAATTTTAAAAAGTTATCTATTAGAAATAATTTTCTAAACTTTAAAGAAACAAGTAAAATTCATATTCATATTCTGAAAAAAATGTCTTCTTTTTTTAAAATTCAGTATTCATCTGCTTCCTTTGGATTGCAATTTGGAAATGACTTTGGGGGACTACTGGATTTCCAAAGTTACTTATTTTCAAATTGAAAATTAGGCAAGCATATTGAGAGAAACATAAATAAGACATTATTCTAAAAAAAAAATCTCACAGTGTTTTGTCAGATTTTCTCCATGATGTATAGCATATAACAGTAAATGTTGAGCAATTGAATGCTTTTGCCTGCAAGACTTGAATTACTTAATTTGGGGGGGGGGGGATTTTCAAAGCCAAGACATAAAGTTCTTAAAAACCATTATTTCTATCTTTACCATTACTCCCTGATTGTGGAAATTTCCTTCATGATCCCATATTTCTGGTCACCACACTGAGATTAGTAGCAGAAAAGAAAAGGTGGAGAGAAGAGAGTTTTCCTTGCTCACTGAAACAGCAGAGAGAGTTGAACAATTTGGCAAACCAGCCACCCATCACAAACCAGAATATATTGGAAACCTGGCCCAGATTTCTTCTGGGTCAAAGAAGTGACTTTATATTGCTATAGGCATTTCAAGACATATGGTCACTATTCTGCTCAAAAACACACATGAATGTGCTTTATTTTGCAAGGAGAATACTCTCCAGTGCTGTTGGTGTTAACGTAAAAAGAAAAAACAGAACAACTTCAGATTTATACATTGATATCTACATTTCTGACAAGTAGAAACACAATTTTAAAGATTCAGGATGACAGCAGAGTGCCTGAATTCAAGATAGATGGAACCTCTTTTTGAATTCTTTTTCAAGCAATTTGGATAAGAGGGAACCCTTGCAGATATAACAACAGCAATAGTACTTAGACTTATATACTGCTTCACAGTGCTTTACAGCCCTCTTTAACAGTTTACAGAGTCAGCATATTGCCCCCAACAATCTGTGTCCTCATTTTACTGACCATAATATGTGGGAGAGTGAGGACCTATAACATCCTTCCCTCAACCCGATGGTCCCACCAGTTGTCTGCCCAATGATCTCTACTCCAGATGTTAGAAATCTGACTCGTAGAATTCTTAGTTTGATAGCCATACCAGCTAATCACTATAAGTCAGTGATGGCCTCCTGTCAGTTGGTACCAGTTCTCCCAAACTGGATGTTAATTTTCTGAGCAGTTCAGAGAACTGGTTGTTGGAAGAAATCCTGCAAAGAAGGCAGGAAGGAAAGATTCTAGTATGCCTGTATTCCTAGCCTAATCCTTATCTTAATTACCGCCCCTGCTGCTTTAAGTTTTTTCAGAAACTGCCTCAGGGCTAAGCTTTGTTACATTGTAACAGCCTTAATGGTTCTTGGCAGCATGACCAGACTTTCTGTCTGTATCTGAGCTTCTCTGCCCTCCCCCCTCATGGAGTATTTTGTGGTATTTTTTTTATTCCTGGAGCTTGAACATCTATTTACAGAAGGGTTGGCATAGCCATAGAGGAAATGGCTGACATGCAGGATGCAAGCTTGGCATTCTGTCTGATTTTTTTTACTGCCTTTCTGAGGACTTGTGGTTTTTCCTTAAATCTGGATGATTACCTTAGGATATCTTGTGAGGTAAGTGAGATCAGCTGATATCTTTAACTGGTGAAAATTGTTTCCAGGAAGTCCACTTTCCTCTAGAAAAAGTACCTTTGGACAAGAGTCTCTTGCATTGCTTCAGAGTGTCCAAGGCACATGATTGCTCACTGATAATAAGTGGATCCTCCTTCCAATTTGTTATAGTTTGCTCTCTTATTATAGGGCATAATAACATGGCACCAATTGTAAAAAGTTAGCACCCACCCCCTTCTAGAAGAATGAAATATTTTGAAAAATATAATAATTTGAAATATATATTTTGAAAAATATTTTGAAAAAAATCAAAAGAAGAATATATTTCTCTGGATGCGAAATGGAGAAACATGTTTTCTTAGAGGTAGAAAGCAGCCCCTACCTTCCTCAAGAGCCCACAATAGATGTCAGCACTTGAGAGAGAGATAGGAAAAAATTCATAGGAAAAAATTCCCTGCAGCAAGGTCTGAACAAAGACAGAATGGGATGAGCCCTCACTCAAGATGTTAATTTGTTAATTTATCTCTTTAGCCCAGCATTTTGTATTCCAAATATGCTCACCCACTTTCTGGAGAGCTTAAATGACCTCTCTGCTAAATAGTTTCACTTTATGAGCAAGAGTTGGCTATTTTAATTATTTTAATTCTTCAATATGCTTTGGCACTCTGTCTGGTTTGTAACTCTGGGTTGCAGGTATTGCTGAGGAAAAGGAAGGTATTCAGACAGAATAGTTTAGCTTTCCATGACAGCTGTGACTCATTGATCTTCAGTGTATTCCCCCATTTCTAATATAATGACTGGTATTTAGGATAGCTTTTTGCAAGCAAAGAAGCTTTTTGTATTTTTGTACAGGTAATACTTGATTTACAACAGTTCATTTAGTGACCATTCAAAGTTACAATGAGCCTGATGATGGCAGGTGAGATTCTGCCGAAACATCGCTACAACTTTAAAAGCACTACTATAATGACATGGGAAAATACCCGAACAAAGCTGAATATCATACATACATATATACATACATACATACATACATACATTATATCTATTTTTTAATATTAAATTTATATTTAATATAAAAAAATTAAAAATATATATTCAATATATTATCCTTTTTAAAAAATTCATATTAGTGGTCCTCAGGATTTAAAAGTATGATTTTGATGGTCCCTGAGGTCCAAAAGGTTGGTGACCCCAATATACAGTATCATGTTGATGGTATTGGGGAGGGGCACAGAAAATCCAATTTCTGCTGTGAGGTTTCCATTCCTGGTCAGGGAATCGTGCTCTGAGCAGCCTTGATCAGGACTCAAATTAAAACAATATAAAGTATAGCCGTTGTTAAATTCCTCACAGTCAATTAGCACAGACTGATCTTTCATTGCTTTGCCAGACATTTGTAACATATATTCTCCCTTTGATTTGAGTCCCGAAGTCATGAGCCTTGTAATATATAGGGCAACCATGAAAAAAACAGCCATAAAATTCAAAAGCTGTGAGGGCCCCATTTACGACAGCAAAACCATCCAAAAAGTAAATGCATACTTGCTTTTCATCACCCTGTGCTATATACATCAGCCATTGTATAACGCAAGCAGAAAATATTTTATTGCTCTTCTGGTAATTGTCCAAAGGGCGATGGTTTCCTTTTTCAAAAACATGAAATGGTACTGTGCCAAATAAATATAACATACTGGAAAGGATCAATTAAATGAATTTCCCTCTCTTCAAGAACCACTCCACCCTTCCCAGTGAAAAACTCCCTGTCATTTGCATCACTTGCTCCCTAAACCTGTTACAGCAAGTTCTTTTTTGATGTTAAATGCTACAACTTTATTAGCAGCATACCATTTCTCAAATTCCCCTCTCTCACTGTGTCATGGTTTCAGGGCTATAATACCTGGCATCTGGCAACGGGCCCTCATAATCTTGATTCTCTTCAGTGTTAAACAAATGAGGAAAATATCCCTTGGCTCCTTGAAAACCCATGGCAACACCCTCTTATCAGCCACTTTACAGCATTATGACCCCAAACAGGCTCGATAACAGTATTGGCAACCACCTCTAAATTTGTGGTGATACACTGTGTGGCACAGTTTGCAGAAGTAACACACACCCATGAATCTTTTGGTGTTTTTTATCCCAAAGTAATGTCTGTCATGTAGCAACATAAATACCACTATTTCTGGTAGGATTCCTCCAGTTACCAAAAACCTTTGACACCCTTTATGATAAAACATTATCTTTACAGTATACCAAAGTAATCCTCAAATATGTGTATCAATGAAAAATCAATACTGTGGTCCATAGAAATCCTGACAATGTTATGGAGGTCCCTGGCTCTGGTAATAATTTCTTGTTCAGTAGACACTCTGTTATTTCACAATAACAGCAGGCTGCCTACAAAACAGAGAAATATCCCCTCCAAATTGAAATCAACCAGGTGTTGTCTCTTCTCCAAAATCTTACTGAATAGAACTGTACCTAACTTTTTAAGCCCTGTTGTGGTGCAGATGACTAAGGAGACCAAGGACTCAGATGAGGGGCCAGGAGCATTAGGGAGTGGACTGCTGCCTTCAGAGATTGTGGGAGCTGGCAGCAGTGATGAGAAGGTTCCCAAGGAGCCTGTGCAAAGTGTGTATGTGTGCAGGATTGCTCGTAGGAAAGAGCAGCTACAATAGCACAGGCAACTCAGGAGTAAGGCTGCAAGGTAATGGCCCCTCCTTCAAGAAGATAAAAGCCAGCTGTGAAAAGCACATACTTTGCAGAAGGCAAAGACATTTTGAAACTCCAGACTCGTGGACATTCCAGTATCCTGAGTTTGTATTTGAAGATTCTTGTATTGCAAATTATTTCTTGTCTGTTATCTTTTGGCAAGTCTTGCACAGTTTGGCAAGGCTTGTGTTTATCACAGCTAATTATTTTGCAAAAGCATTACAAGGTTTCTTTTCCCTTTAGATTGTATTTGTTTTGCTGGAAAAGGGCGTGGGTCAGAACAAGTTCACTTCCATTCATGGTTCTTCACAATAGTGAAGTTAGTTCTAAAAAGTTTCTCCATAATATTACATTGCTTTGTAATAAACTCTGTACATAACTAAGGAACTGGTCAGCATTTAGTTCATCCAAAGGTCTCCTAACACTAAAGAGAGGTCCACCTAATTCCTCAGCATCCAGTTGCAATTGCACAAAATCATTTGGTCTTATCTCCCTGGAAATATGGTTCAAATGGTTCAGTAACTCATTATGAATAATGTCTATATCTTGTGTGAGACTGAACATATTCCATATTTACAAATCTGTAACATTCATAGTACTCTATAGATCTGTATTGTCCTCTGCCATGATTGAATGCTTGCCAGGTACACATCAGGTGCTTCTGGTGTACTTAGTGAGTCAGAATCTTATGAGTGTCCCCATTGCCCTGCTGATTGTTTTTCTGACACATCACACTCTTTACTGGTAATATAACCTTGTATGACTGTAGGTTGTTGGTCCTCATTGCCCTTTTTTGACTTTTTACAAAATGGTTCTAAATATATAAAAAAAGTCATACCTAAGTAATGTAACTGGTTTAATGAATACAAACATTCATATTTAGACATTATTGAGCATTTTAATTAACCTTGTATGTCAAGGGATGTGGATGGCTGGAGTTCAATTTCCTGTCCCTATACCTCTTGTGCAATGCATAAAGTGAATGGCTGTGGTTCAATATTCTGTTGAACTTGTGAAACAGTAGGCATTGGAACTTCTGCAAACAACTGATCACTGTCTCTGCCTGTAGGAACACAAATAAATAACAGTTACAATTCTTATTTATCGTGCAAATAACATATAGAATGCAGAGTGAAAATTCATAATAAATTTGGGTTTTCTAAAAATTGTATGTAATAACAGTGTCAGCATTCCAACTAACAAATTCCAAACCAATAAACTCTGAGACAAACATTTTATCAAAGTTCCATTTTATTAAAATTGTCATATTGACACACCTAGGAAAACCTGAATTTGAGAGTTCTGGGTTTTCCCTTCCCAATAGAAATTTAAAGATACATTCCTGAAGCCACCAGTCCATCACATGAACCAATCAAACATCATCCCAACTGGAGACATTCCTCCAGACACTCCTCTCCAGGTGCAGGGTGACATGTCCTTGACTTTCTAAGAAAGAATGTTTTCGTGTATAACCTTTCACATCTCTGTGAAATCCCCCTCCCAAATTCCCAGGCACTAAATGTGGCAGCCTCGAAGCTTCCAAGTAAAATATGACCTCCAAGGCTAACAAACAGTTCCTACCTTGCATTTTCATTTCTTCCAGTCCATATGCTGCAGATAGCTAGATGCTCCATTTCCAGCAGTGGTTCCTCCACAGGTCCATGTGATGTGCTTTGTTATGGGTTCCCACCCCATTGAACACCTTGTGAAACACTGTTCCTTGGGAATTTGGCATGCATTTGACCATTCCCCCATTCTGAAAAGAATGTACAGCAATGAGGTACTGGGTTCTCACATTTATTAAAGTAAATAATACTGGCTATAGCATGAAACATAACCCCTTCCACACATATTATTGTATAATGACAGACCTTCATTGCATTCCCTAATACTTTAAATCTTTTATACCAGGGGTCCCCAACCACCAAGCCCTGGACCGGTACCGGTCCGTGGATCATTTTGTAAAGGCTGCAAAGAATGAATAATCGTGATTGCAAAGAATGAATAATCGGGCTGCAAAGAATGAATAATCGTGATTAAAATATATATAAAAATATGTTTTTAGTAAAGAAATAGTAAAGAAGCCCTTTACTATTGGGGAAGTATTGATTTTGCCAGTGCTTGAAAAAGTGTTTCTGCGTGAAACCGGTCCCTGGTACAAAAAAGGTTGGGGACCACTGTTTTATACAATAATTATGTTTGCAAATTAAATACTGTACCTTCTAATTCACTTTCGTGTGTCCCTCATAATGAGGCTTCCCCATAGCCCAGTATATTGAGAATCTGTGGGCATTGTAAATGTAGCAAACATTTCATCATCATCCCATTCTGAAAGAAACACTGAATCTTATAGGTATGCTGCTCCAGAAAATGTAGAGCCACCCCTAAAATATTATATACAAGCCATTGAGAATTCGTGGGCATTGTAAATGTGGCAAACAGTTCATCTTCACATTCTGAAAGAAACATTGAATCAAACCGGAATCCGTATTGCTTCCCAAAAGGACAATCCGTCCCTCTAATATTTGCATGGTAATAGGAAAAAGAATGCCTTCATATGTTTTAACATATGGCAAATCTGTAAGCCTCTCCTAATAAACACTAAACACATGCTATAAAAAATATTTACTACATCTATGCCATGCAATATCTTAAAATAGTTATAAAAGCACTTACGTTAGTATCTGTCATCCTGAAAAGTTCTTCTTTATTGGTTAACAGAGCAGGACTCCTATGGTTAACTAACTAGCACCTTCTTATCAGTTTTAACTAGATACACATCTAGTACTCCGATGCTGTTGATGTCATGTTTATTCCAGCAATCATTACCCTCCCTCTCCTGATATCTGCCCCCCCGCCTGGTTCTAAATACCCATTACCAAACAGAAATAACAACAGATTTCCAAATGGATTAGTATACATGTTTTATTTGAAATTCACACCCTTTACATTAACATTTTCTTGTAATAAATTTCTGAGACATTTTGGCATATCAATCTCTTGACAGATATAGGCGTCTCATTTCGTATCTTTGCCATTAATACCAGTGACTCTTTCATCTTCTCATGTGCTTTGTATACAGGTCTTGACTTCATCCAGTGTACCCCTTGTAAAATACAATTTACTGATTTTGTCTGAAATATTAATGATTATCCATATAATTTGAGGTATAGCTATTTGAAGACAGTTTTTGAACGATGCTTGTTTCATTGATTCCATCCATTTGGTTTTCATTTTGCAGGCATCCCATTAAACAATGGTGTAGTTAGTATCTTTACAATGCAACTCCTGACAACTTGCAAAAGTATTATGTTCTGATGAATATCCAGTTCTGAAAGAAGAAATATCACACATTATATATTCGATTTTCAACTCATGAAACTTTTTAGTTTTCAGTCTGTATATACTCACCATTTGATGTTTGACAGAATCAGCAATGACAAATTTTAATCACCAAGTCAGGCTTACTCTCAATAGTAAATACTTTACAAGGGGTGTGCATAAGTGCACTATCATGCCTCCCGTCCCTGTCCTATTGTCCCCATTTATTTGTACCTATTTCCTGTATTCTTACTTATCTTTATACTTATACATATTATCTTGTAACTGATTGACAAATTAAATCAAATAACTAAATAAAATCTTTTCCTAACTTGACAGACTCTCTTTGCTGGTTCAGATATCACTTTTACATCAAATAAATCATCACCTGGCTTTAACTTAGCATAATTTTTTTATTATTTCCTTCATAAAAGCATATGTTATCATTAAACATGGGCTATGCTTTAAGTGACTGAAATTGACAACTGTCTGCAGAGACCCTTTTTATCAGACCATTAAAAGCAGGCAACACTTCGGGCAGGCCCGAACATGCCCCAAGCATGCCTGCCACACATGTCGTCACATGTGTCGCATGCATGTTCTCTAATATGACTTTACAGTGCAGGCCTAGATAATATCCCACTGAGATATGTCCCAACATGTCCTGTGCCCAATTGTTATAAATAAGCATGCACATAAGTCCTACATTTTTATTTTTTTATTTTTACATTTTCCAAATGTAACCCTCCTCAGTCACCCCTCAAACCCCAATCATTCTCTTTATTGTTATATCCTGTTATATGCCTCTTTGACTGAATCGGTATTTGATGCATTAGTGCTAGTTGATGTGATGATCACCACACCTTACACACCCATCCACTCTCTTAATTATATTTTTTCCAGTCTTTTAACACAACCCCTGAACCATTTCAGAAAAAGCAAAATATGCATACAAAAAGGGCTTTTGCAAAATAGTATTTTATTTTTACATCTCTGCAATGTAAAACATCCTAGAACAAAGAAAAGGTGATCCCCAAATTCCTTGAATTACAACAGGAAACAGGTACCAGAACAGAGACAGGGCCTGCTTACTTTACACTGATAATGCCTTTACTCCCCGTGGTGTGTAAACAGGCTTTTTAATTATTTTTGGGGCCTCCCCACTGTTCAAATAAGCAACCATCCAATCAGATATGCCTCTGTTTTTTTTGTATTAAGCAGACTTGTGAATTTGGCCAATGGGAAGCTGATCTGAGGCATAGCAGCAATGTCATTGACTGCTGCTATCAATCGCTGCCTTTACAAATATGGACCAATGAGAATGCTCTCTAGTGAATAATTAATACATCATATTACTTCCAGTGAATAGGATTGTGGGACATAGAGGGCCAAGGAAAACATAATCTCACTGTTTCCAGGAAAAGGGATTGTGGAGCAAGCAGGGTAGAGGAGTATGACCTCACAGTCTTCCAAGGGAGGGGGTGAGTGGAAGTGATGCCACAAAGATGTGGGGCTAAACTTCCTCATACAAAACGGTATATACTACATATTACTCCTACTTTTTGGTATGACAGAACGATTTCACCATATGTATCGATGTCTGTGGATTGCTATTTGGATCCTAAATTTTATTTCCAGCCTATGGCAGTGGAATTATGACATTCTTTTGTGAAAACTACAATAATGACTCCCTGAACTTTTTCTGGAGTTCCTTAAAGAAAATAGTAAATTCTGAGAGTTGATGTTCACTCATATGAAGCATGTAAAGGTTGGGGGATACTACCTTATTTTACTTTACTTATCCTAATAAATCAACTGCATTTTTAAAAAGTATAAGTCAAGATTCCTGTTTTATCTGTGGGTAGATAGGGTTTTACAGAATAATAGAATAACAGAATAACACCAAGAAGGTAGTTTGGAGATCTCTAATCCAACCCACTGCTCAAGCAGAAACCCTATACCATTTTAGACAAATAGTTGTCCAATATTTTCTTTAAAACTTCCAGTATTGAGAAAGGGATGAAGCCTCCCAGGTATAGAGAACGGTCACCTCCATTCCTATACTGGTTCTCTCCCTGTTTGTGAGCTCCGATAGGAGCCTAAACTGCCCTGTAGTGGCAGTGAAGCTAAGGAGGAGCACTCTGTGAGATAGCAGGGGAGATTCCAATCTCCTGTGAGCACCAAAGTTTTTTCCTTCTAAGCCACGGCGAGGAGAAGAAGCAATCGAAGAAGGCTGCCATGAAAGCTGGTGAGAATAAGAGCATCTAAGCACTGTGCAGGAGCAGACATTGGTGAACAGTGTGTGAACTGGGTGAGCTTTAGTCAATTTTTTAGCCCCAAAAGAGTATCTAGAAGAAGAGAGGTTCACAACTATAAACAGAAGTGATCGAGCACATTTGAAATGCTGGAACTATCCATTTCAATGCTATTTTAAGAGGCAAAAATAATCTTTAGAGGAAGCTTTAAAATATAGAAAACTTGGAAAATAGCTGAATAACCTGAAAGGGAGGAACTATCTTTTATATCTGTAAGTTCTAAACCTCAGGGAGTTATCCAGAAATCAGCTGTTTTGACATACTGTTTAATGTTGGAGTGCCATCTACTGGATGAAGAAGAGTATTACTCTTCAAGAGTATATTGAAGAGTGTCAAATCCTCTATGAAAGTGTGTAATGTTTAATAGACTTAATAGAAGAAAGTAAACAAAGCTAGGAAAGCAGTTTGACCTTGACTTCATCTCAGAAGGCGAGTTAGTTATTCTGAACTACTGAGTGAGCTTTACTCCTTTTTGAAGATTTCAAAGACAAACTAAATGGTTAACAATTACATACTATTGAAACTGGTTACTGAACTGAGGACTCAAAAGATTGGAGAAAGCAGTGTGGATTAATTTGGATTTGGACTATTAATATTATCTGATAGAACATTACATGAGGTCAAAGAAGAAAAGAATAGAAGAAGAGAGGAAAGAAGGAAAATTAAATAAAACTTTAAAATTTGGACAATTGGAAAGACAAACCACTGGAAGTTAAAAGACTATAAATTACAAAAGAATTCTAAAAATTTATAAATTTAGGGGATTTGGAGATACAACCATGAAAATGAAGTTTTACTAATAACTGGATTGGTGGGAGTATTTAAATATTGAGTTTTTTGGAATTATAGAGATATATTGAATATTATTTTTTACTGTATTGTAATAAAATGGATTACCAGGTGATAATAGAGGGATATGAAGAAATAATTTTGATGCTTAAAGATATGCGTGGAACTATAAAGAACAATAATGACACAAGGGGTGTGCCTAAAAATAAAGAAATAAATGTGGAGAACCTGTAACAACTGGGAGAAGAGGAACGAGATATTTGGGAAATGGATCAGAAAGTAGAAGAGACAGTTGAGGGGGGGAGGGAAATCAAAGTGAGATTCAAGAAAATAGAGATGGTGGAGAGAAAATTGGAACCAAGCTTATAACTTTAAACTTTATACTTTAAAAGCTTATAACAGAATAGAGACGAGGAAAAGAAAACCTCAAAAAAGGGAAAATCTAGAAAGAAAAAACAAAAATCTCTCTCTCAAAAAAAGAATGATTTATGGATGGGTGTTCAAAAGAAATTAAGGACAGCTTGAAAGGAATATTTAGTGAGTACAAAAAGATTATAAAAAAACACAAGTTTCCAAGAGACAAAAATAAAAAGATGATTGAGAAGCTAACAGATGACAGAATTCCAAAGAGACCAAGAGATAGTGGATAGCAATAAAACACATTAGCAAAACGGACAAGAAGAAAATATAAATAGGGAAAACAGTAGCATATACAATAATAAAAAACAGAAATTACTCTATTTTAAAATAAGTTAAGGGTAGAAGGTGGAAATTTAAGCCCATGTCACACTGCACCAACGGATGCAAAGAGGATGTAAAATGGACAAAAAAGCTTGCCATCCATTGGTTAACGCGATGTACTCACTGCCTCCGTTTTGCTTCCTCTCTATCCATCCAGCATCCGTTTATTAACGTTTCATCCGCTCAGAAAGTTTTGAGCTGCCCAAAACTTTTGAGCGGAAAATGTATCCAATGCATCCGTTCTGCATCCTCTAGGCATATGGGGGACATCCGTTCTTGCATCCATACCGCATCTGCTATATCTGTTAGGCAGATATCCGCACAACTCAAATCCATTCCAGCGGTAAACGGACGCAGGGAGGAAGCAGAACGGACGCGCAGCGTTAGTAGCATGGATAGAGAAAGGATGAAAGCGGATGCAGCTCATCTGCTCTGCATCCGCTACGCATCCGCTCTGCATCCTCTAGGCATCCTCTATGCATCCTCTATGCATCCGCTCTGCATCCTCTACGCATCCTCTATGCATCCTCTATACATCCGCTCTGCATCCTCTATACATCTGCTCTGCGTCCTCCCCACGTCCGTTCATTTCCGTGTCATCCGCTCTGCTTATGCAAATTTTTTATGCCCCTTTTGAGAGCGGATAACAACGGTTGGAACATTTTGCTCATCCGTTGTGTCCTTTTTGCATCCGTTGGGCAGTGTGACATGGCCTTTAGGATTAGGGAATTGGTATGGTATTAATTTTAACAGTGTGTTAAAATATACGGTGAATTTTAAACTTTTAAGGATTAGAAAGTGTGGGGAGTGGGAGATTTAAACCCGGGATCGATTGAATACTGTTAATATTTGAATCAATTAATAGTCTTGGATATTTGGGATATTGAAAGCAGGGTGAAAAAATGAGTAATTTTTAAAATATCAAATACAAGAAAAGGGATAATAAATAATGGCAAAAGGAAATGTTATGCATGCTTAAATGAATCAATGGGAAAAATAAGAAAGAATAGAAATAGAAATAAGAGGGGAACAACAGTACACATATTTTAATATAACAAGATCTATGCAATAACAAGAGGGAGGTTTAGAAATTGAATGGTGGTAGTATTAGATATGTTTAAATAACATGCAACAATGAAAATGAAATGTCATAACCATGAGTTACAACAATATATGTATCTTTACTAAAGTTTGATACCCAGGTATCACACTGTTCATGCATTGATAAATATAACTAATATAAAATAAAAAACTTGACTTAAAAAAAACTTCCAATATTTTAATTTCTGGAGGCAAGTCATTTCACCGATTAATTGTTGATAATATCAGCTGTTCAAAATAACTTTGAACATTGGTGGCATGCGAATGTCATCAATCAATCAAATGCTAATAGTTGACAATCCCCACCTTTTAACTTTCCAGTGCAGTGGTTGCCAACCAGTGGTGACCTCCAGGCCTTGAAGCCTCTCCCCAGAGCATGTGCATGCTGGGCTTTTCCCACGGGGAGAGGGCTTCTACAGAGGAGGCCCTCACCCAGCCACCCACCAGCAACAAGCCCAGGTAGGAGGAAGAGAAAGGGGCTCCAGGTGCCTGGCCCTTACGTTGCGCCCCACCCTTAGCAGAGTGCCAACTAACACCATTGCCACTGCTCCATTCTGGGCCTCTGAACTGGATGGTGAGTGCAGACTTGTCCACTCCACTGTCTCCCACCACCACCAGCTGATACTTTTCCTGCCCCGGGCCATCTCTACAGCCTGCGGCCATCGAGGAAGAGGCCAGTCCTATGACTACTACAGCTCTGGAACATGGGACTGATTTTCTCACCATCAACAAGCCACCGTCAGTCAAAATTCATATTAGTGGTCCATGGGATTTGAAATTATGAGTTTGGTGGTCCCTTAGGTCCAAAAGGTTCCAGTGTATATGCAAACATCAGCCTTGCAACTCTTGAACCCAAGATCTTTCAATGCCTTTTTTGCTTTCATACCCTGGTCCTTGAACCATGTAAATTTCTTCCTCTAATTCTGCATTGAGAAATCCAATAGTTATGCCAAAATGCCAAATGTTATGGCCATGTACAACTGTCAATGCTTGTGCTAGCCTGTGCTTTCACTCTCTCCAGTTGGCATGATCACCTCTTCATAATGCATATTTTTCAGCTTTGAAAACCCTTCTGCCATTAACCTTGTTTTATACTGTATCTCATTATTGGGTAGTACTTTCTTCTTGTACACCCACTTGAATCCTACAGCTTTAATACTCTGTGGCAAAGTCATAGATGTGAACACTTCATGTTCTCCTATGGATTTTATTTCTTTGTCCATACCTTCTTTCCCCTTTACTTTTCAATTTTAAGGTCCCACTGGCCGACGGATGCAAAATGTATGCAAAAAGGACACAGCGGACGAGCAAAATTTTGGGGGTGGCTCCATCCGTTGTTATCCGCTCCAAAAAGTGCCCCAAATTTGCATAAACAGAATGGAAAAGAACGAAAAGGAACGGACGGGGTAGTACATAGCGAGGATGTTAAGCGGATGTTCATAGGAAGCCTAGCGGATGACAGCGGATGGAAGCGGATGACACATCCGAAGGGCTTCCGGGGGAGAATTGTGAAGCAGACACATAGCGGAATAGCGGGTGTGTAGCGGATGACGCGGATGCATCATGGATGCCTATAGGATGCATAGCGGATGCATAGCGGATGCATAGCAGATGCAAAGCATTCACTGCCCATGCGGGGAGTATGAATTGCGTCAGCTCCGTGGATATAAAAGGATGCAGCTCGCAAGCAGTCAGCATTCAGAGGAAAGACCTGCTGCCAGAGACATCTTGAAAGAACACCATAGTTCGTCAGTCAGGGAAGAAGAGAAAGCCGGTGCCTACTCCTGCCAGCCCTGGCAAGAAGGACAGAACCACCATCCCACCCCCTGCCACTAACTCTGAAGCTGCTGGTGCTGGTGGTGCTGGTGGTGCTGGTGGTGCTGGTGGTGCTTCTGGTGCTGCTGGTGCTGCTGGTGCTGCTGGTGCTTCTCCTGATGCTGCTGCTGCTGGTGGTGGTGGTGGTGCTGCTGCTGTGGTGGACCAGCCCCAAGGCCCTCAAATCCCTGCTGCTCAAGCCCCTGAAGACCCTGCTGCTCAAGCTCCTGCCAGAGGGAGGAAGAGGCAAGGGAAGGAGAAGGGAGAGAGGAAACAGTACACCCTTTCCAAGGAGCATAGGAGGAGGTGCTGGAATGGCTGAGGAAGAACGAGTACCTGTGGAGAAAGGGCCACAGACTCTATTGTGACACCAAGAGGAAGCAGGCAGCTTGGAGAGACAAGGCAGAGAGCCTAGGGTACACTACCATCTACTCCTGGGATGGTGGAAGCACATGCACAACTGGTATGGCAAGCTACACCTCAAGAAATCTGGCCAGGCCGCTGTCAAGCTCACTGACCAGGAGATGTACGTCATGGTCAAGTGCAGCTTCCTGGAGGGTGAGGTCTGCCACCAAGGAGCAGCCCCTCTGACAACGCTCTCCTTCAGACAGCCCACAGACAACCAGTCCTCTTCCAGCCAAGAGACAGCTACCGTGTCCAGATAGGTGTCTTCGGAGGGCCCCACGTCAGAGACCCCCCCAAGAGCTGCACTCCTCATGCCAGAGGACGTGGAGGATCCCCTGTCACAAATGGAGGAAGAAGCGGCAGCCACCAGAGACCAACCCACACCCACACCCAGCTCTACCTCCACAGAAAGCAGGCAGAGAGACAGACTGGAGGTCCAGAGCCACACTGTCCTGTTGGAGATTAGGGACACAGTCAAAACCAGCACAGATCTCTCTCAGCTGGTCCACAGCAACATACCATCCTCGAACCGGAAGCCCTTCATCACCTAAGTGAGCCAGACCCTCATGGACCTGCCCGAGGCCCAGTACCAGGTGATGAAGCAGAAGATCACAGCTCTTCTGCACAACCCTCAAGGCCCAGCTGAACCTGCTCCGACCCAGTCCAGGTCTGCTCCTCCACCCCAGGAGATGTCACAGCCCTTCCACGGCTTTCAACAGCCCCTCACCTACCAAGGCTACAAGTACCAGGACTTCCCACAGCAGAGGCAGCCCTTCCCAGTCGAAGCCCAGGTTCATTGCACGCCACAGATGCGACAGACGCCTAACTTCGCCCAGCTGCAGACCAGACAGCCCCACTACACTCCTCCTTCCTCAACCCCACAGCAAAGCCCTCAATGGACAAACTGTCATCAGTCTTGGGCCTGATATCCTAGGTCCTGGGTGAAGGGCCTCTCAACCTCACGGGACTGAGTCAGCTCTCTGAGAGCTTCCTGAACACACAATCCCCTGTTGTACTCTCAGGGCCAGGCACCCCAATGGCGCCTCAGACTGGCACTCCAGCCACAGCCACCTCCACAGTCCCTGGCCATTTGACAGCTGAGACCATGGACATGCCTCAGAGTGACTGAGAATAGTGCCAGAGACTGAGTTGTTATCTGTTCACTTTATCTTTGCTTAAGACACTTGACTTGGTTCATTTTGCTTTTTTAATAAAGTCGTATAGTTTACTGAAGACAGTTATAAATAAAGGTTATCTTTGCTTCACACACTTGGTTCATTTTATTTACTTAATAAAGTGTTGATGAAAACTTTGAAAAAAGGGTTAAGCCTTTGCATGCTTGTGGGATAGGTAAGGATAGTTGTGGGATGGGTAAGGATAGTTGTGGGATAGGTAAGGACAGTTGTGGGATGGGTAAGGATAGTTGTGGGATAGGTAAGGATAGCTGTGGGATAGATAAATCTCCAGTGCAAGCATAGTGGGACTGTATGGTCCACCCTCCCAACTGCTACACATATGGCCCTTTTTTATCAATAACAATTTATTCATTGATCAACACATTTCAAAATAAACAAAGCTCTTTATTAATGCCCTATTCATTGTAGGACCACTCAACATACATGGCACAATCTCATCAGTGTTATGAGACAGGCTCAAGGAAGCATCCATTAACCATCTATCATCCTGTCTTGCCACTCCACTGCTCCAGCTGGGGAGTTGCACCAGTGTTTCAGGAGGTTGCGCTGCTTCTTCCCTTCACATGAAACTCTGTTGGGGCCTTGTACATCCACAGTGTCTATCAGGTTTCATCCTTGCCTCCATTCACCAGGCTCCATGTCCCCATTCCCTTGTTGACGGTCCACAAGCCTGTTCTGCAACACTGAGTAGCGGGTGCGCATGAGATTGTGCAGGATGCAGCAAGCTTCCACGATGCTCCTCACAGTCTGTTGGTGATGCTGCATGGTGGTGAGAAGTACCTGGAACCTGTTGGCCAAGATGCCAATAGCGTTCTCCACCACCCATCTTGCCCAGGACAGTCTGTAGTTGAAGATTCTCTCTTCACGGGTGAGGTATCTTGAAGTGTACAGCTTCATGAGATAGGTTCTGAGGGAGAAGGCGTCATCACCAACGATGAAGTAGGGCACATCTTGTGTGTCATTGGGTAGGGGGTCTGGATCTGGAAAACCCATGATGAGGTTGTGTTCCAGCCCATCCTTGAGGTCACTGGCGTTGTATACCTGGCTATCTGAAGCTGACCCATTGCCTGAAGCATCGATGTACATGAACTTGTAGTCAGCATCAACCATGGCAAAGAGGATGATACTGAAGAAGCCCTTGTAGTTGTAATAATTAGACCCTGAGTTGGCTGGAGCTTTGCAGGCCACGTGCTTCCCATCTATGGCTCCAACGGTGTGGGGAAAGTTCCACCTCTGATACCACTCTTCTGCAAGTTTTCTCCAGCCTTGTACAGTGGTGGGGCACTTGAGGAGCTCCTCCAGGTATTCTTCGATGATGGCCTGCACCACTTCTCTGACCACAATGCTGATGCTGTTGTGTGGCACCCTCCAGGCATGCTGCATGTTTCTGTATGTGGTTCCAGAGGCCAGGTGGTGCAGAGTCAGTGCCACCTTCAGTCCAGGTTCCAGGTTGGGATGGAAGTTGGTGCTCAGCTTGGTCAACCAGGGTCTCAGACGCTGTACAAGTTCGTCAAACATGGCTGGTGGCATCCTCATGAAGTGCTGGAATGCACGAGGGTCTTCATTCCTCATCTCCACCATCAACTTGTCATACAGTCCAAACTCCACTCTTCTCCCGATCCATCATCGGACCCACACAGCTCTTGAACGTCTCCTTCTTCTCCTTTCGTAGAAATGATGAAACAGTCTGATCAGGGCTTGGTTCTGGTGTTGAATGATCGCAGCTACCATAAGGACTGTGTTATGTTCCATGGTGGAGATCAATGGATGATGTGGAAGAGCAAGACCAAGGGTGAAGAGGTCTGTACACCACGGCTGCTGGACTGATAGTGAGATCCAGGTGATTTCCTCCCCCTTTTTATAGGAAATATCGGTTGTCAGCTTGGTGTCCTTCCACATACTCTAGGCATATTCCAGACATCCTGAATATCTGAGATACATCCCATATACAAACGTTTTGTCCGTTTTAATGCTTTATATACGACATGCATCAGCTTACATCCTTTCTATTTCCATGCTACTAACACTGTGTGGATGTTCCGTGTACCTTTCGCTTCCTCCTCTTTCCATTTTCAGCTGCAGCGGATGTGAGTTGTGAGGATGTCCAGAGGATGCCGAGAAGATACAGTGGATGTTTAATGGATGACAATGGACATGGAACATTTGTTGCCCGTATGTGTCACAGATGTACATCGTACGCGGCAGAAAGTTCATCCGCTCAAAAAGTTTTGTGTAGCTCAAAACTACTTGCGTGGATGAAATCTCAGTGGACAGATGCTCGATGGATAGAGCATATGAAACATGTATGCAGTGAGTACACAACGGATGCATCGCATTTTCCAACGGATGACAAGCTTTTTTCTCGGTTTTACATCCTCTTTGCATCCGTTGGTGCAGTGGGACATGGGCTTTAGGTAATATTAATATTTTCTTATAGTTTCTTGGCTCATACCATACATTACACATTTTAACTTTACTAGCAGAATAGCTGTCAGGTGGAATCCCTTTGTTCCATCGCTCTGACATGTGTGGCATTAACTGCTCCTGTGTTTCATCCCTCTCTGCTTCATATCTATTTCAGTTTCTCCTCCCTGAACTCCACTGACATCATCACTAATTGACTTACCATCACTAAGTGAGTTACTGTCACTAAGTGAATCACCACCACTAAGTGAATCATTCCAGAAATTTGTATCAATTCTGTTCCAATTTTGCTCTGCAAAGCTTGCAGGCTTTGGAATCACTAATCTCTTGTTCCCACCACTAAAGTGATCACTTTTTGTGCCTGGCTCATAGCCCATAAACCTGAGCTTTCTACCCTTTGGTTGTCCCTTTCTTCTTATTGCCTTTGGAATATGCACCCACACATTGCTTCCAAACAAATGTACCAGAGATGGCTTTCTCCCATGTAGCACTGCACATGGAGTATCATTAATGGAGGAACTCCACAACCTAACAATTAAATAATTAGCAGTCAATATAGCTTCACCTCAATATGTCTGCTCAAACCAGAATCCTCTACCAGTGACTCCTTTGTGGTTTGTAAGATTCCATTCTGCCTCTCAGCAACCATTCTGCCTTTCAGCATTCTCAGCTGCTGTGTAAAGATTTGTGTGTCTGTGTTTTATTCCCAACTGTCCCAACCACTGTTGAAAATTTGTTGACATGAATTCTGCACCTCTGTCAGTTTGCAGCTGACATACCTTCTTTCCTTGAAGCTTATCCATTGTTTAAATTTCTGTAGCACCTTTATTTTGTTCTTTAGTAAATAGCAGAACCCAAACCTGCTTTAGTCATCTACAATGATCAGTTAATACTTTGTTGCTCCCAAACTGGCTTGCACTGGCCCAACCAAATCTGCATGTACCAGCTCTAGAGCTCTTGTTGTCTGCCATGTGTTACTCTTGCTTACTGGGAATGTCTTGGACTTTGATAATTTGCTTACTGCACAGTCCATATATACCTTACATCCCTTTACCTGCAACTCTTCTGCAAACTGGTCCATCTTTTGAACAACTTTAAATCTGGCATGTCCAAGCTAACGGTGTAAAACAAGGGTAGTCAACCTTTTTATACTTACCGCCCAGTTTTGTATCTCTGTTAGTGGTAAAATTTTCTCTAACTGCCCGCTGGTTCCACAGTAATGGTGATTTATAAAGTAGGGGACAAAACCTCTACCGCCCACCATGAAAGCTGGAATGCCCACTAGTGGGCGATAGGGACCAAGTTGACTACTACTGATTAAAAGATGAGCACATGAATCATGTTTTGCCACATTTCCAAATGTTTGTGCATAACGAATATTTTGTCCCTGCAACACATAAAGGTTATCTCGCTTTATGCCCTTTGCACAAATTATGCCATTGTGCTTTATGAGACACTTCCCATTTACAAATGTGGTCCTTTCTTGTCTAAACTAGAGATCCTCAGCAAATTATACTCCATTTCAGGCATACACACAACATCATTGAACCTTGTTTCCAGATATGAAATTTGCACACTGCCTCTTAGCCTTTTAGCCATTTCCCAAGGCTACTGCATCTCCAGCAGCTGCATCCATCCTGTAAACAATTTATAATTATTAGCAATTGTATGATTAGCCCCACTGTTAATTAGCCATTGATTTCTACTGCAATAGCTAATTTTTGCAACAGCAGCCTGTCCACCAGCTAATTGTCTTCCTTGCAAACTGCTTCTTCAGTCTTGCAAATAATTCTTTCTTTGCAACTTGCTTCTGTGCAAACAGTATCTCTTTAAATGAGTTGTTTCTCCACAAATGAAGTACCACTTCTGTTGCTGAGTTGTTATCTGATATCCCCTGCTGCTCTTCTCTTCTCTGGAGGCAGCCAGTCTGTGGAATTTTCCATTCTGCTTCTTGGGCCCCCTCCTCAGGGATTTCTCCTTGTAGCTTTTCCTAAAATGGCGTTTCTGCTCTTCAGCTATCAGACATGCTGTCAGTGCCTCCAAATGCAATGGTTTGCATTCAAACACTGCAGAAACAAGTCATCCAGACTGTTCAAAACCAAAAGCACTTTCTGAGATTCAGGAATCTACATCCCATGCTGTTCTAACTCAACAAGTTTGCACGTTCACCAGAAGCTGCTCAACAGATTCTCCCAATTGCAAACTGGCTCTGTATTACTTTCTTGATAATTGCACTATATTGCATGCTGACACAATCACATGTAAATAAAATCATATATTGCAATGTCCTACCTGTCAATGAATATTTCAGCTTCAACCACAACAGCACAAGAGCAAACAATAGCTACAAACTCAAGGTTAATTATAACAAACTTGATTGCAGGAAATATGACTTCAGCAACAGAATGGTCAATGTCTCAAATACTCTAGATGACTCTGGTTTCTTCCCCAAACCCCCAAAACTTTAACCTTAGACTGTCTACTATTGACCTCACCCCTTTCCTAAGAGGTCTGTAGGGAGTGTGCAAGTTTTTGCACTCAAGCCTTGTGGGCGTTCTGAATATCTTGGTTGGTTTATGGAGACTCTTTGTGTTTGAAATATTTCTTAGTAACTTTATCTAGTGTTCTTGGCAGCCTTGCACAACCTTTGCAAGGCTCATTCTTATCAGAGACAATTAGTTTGAAACAGCCTTTTAACCCTGAAGGAATGGAATTCGTAAAGAAGCATTAAAAGGTTTTGCTGTATTCGTGTTTCGTGTTTGTTTCCTTGGAACAAAGTTTGGGTCAGAACAGAAAGACATGAAGTTAGAAATATACTATTGGAACTTTTCATCAAATTCCAGCTAAAATGATAAATGATCTTAAAATCAATAAAATAAAACAATATATTTTAAAAAACTCATCTGAATTTTTGCTGCTGATGATATTGTGCTAGGCCCAAAGCACAATGAGCTAACAGAAATTTGACTTCCTGAAAATTCAGTTAAATCCATGAGCGGCTGAAAAAAATTCTATTTCAAGCATAGAATCAGAACACCTATTTTTTCAAATTCACCAGAGAAAATAGCATAATGTTGTCAATTATTTATATTTTATGGAATTTTCAGGATAACATGCTTTTTGTTAAGAAGGACAAATAAAATGAATAGGTTTTGATAGAAAAAAGCTGGTTAGAGTATGCAAAGAAGGTATCCTAATGATGCCATGCTGGTTTTTTACATTGGTGTAAGAAAAACAAATGCTTATAATCATGACTCATTATATCAGACAAACATTGGCTATTAAAACAATTCTAAATAATTTCTGTGATTTTTGAATGTGGCCTTGGAAGTTCAATTTTGTAAAAAACAGTGCTTTAAGTGCAAAACATTCTTGCAGTATTTTATTAGAATACACTATGAAACAATGTGTTTCATAATGAAGTAGATGATAGATGAAGAGATGCTTTTGAGATGAAAGAATAACTTTTCTGCAATGGAAGAAAAAGGTTCTAGAATGCATTTATAGACAGAATAGTTCACCTTTCAGTAACATGTTTCATGGACATTTTTAAACCATTGAAAAATCTCAATTTAAAATGTAAGGAAAAATGTGACAAATGTATTGCATGCTGATATTATGGATTGGCTTATGAAAAAACGGCAAACTACAATGCCTGATTTCTTATCTTCTACAATATTTTTTCAATCACTGAAAATGGGGAAGACTGGGCTTCCAGAGCAATGGAACAATCAACCACATTCTTTTCTGTTCTATGGAGATTCTCAGACATTCAGGTCATGGTTGTACCAAAGATGTTTTTTTTTCAAAAGACAACAGGACTATATTTTTCCCTTGAGAAAGAAGAAACTGTTTCACTTCTCATCCAAGAAGTTTCATCAGGTTTGGCTGGATGGTGGGAGGGAATAGAAAGATTAGTTCTGACAGTATGTTTGGGATGGGGGGGAGTTGGAAGGATTATATTTCTTTGTAATCATCTGGTTGTTAGCACTCTCTCTGAGAGCTACTGAGGCCACTTGGGGATTTTCCTATCACCTGAATCAAAGTGCAAATGAGTGTGGAATCTTCTTGGAACTGCTGAAAATATTGCATTATAGACAGGAGATGGGTGGTATTGTATTTCTTTCTCTCTGTTGAGAAATGACTGCTCAATTCTAACATAGACTTTACTTCTTCAAAAGAGTGATCTTTGTCTTTCAAATGCAAATGGACCACTGAATCTTGTCCTCATGGGTTCATTCTCTTTTGCTGTACAATGTATTTGTGGTTATTTTGTTTCTCCAATGTATAGATTTGTACATGTCTCATTGCATTGTATGGCATATATCTCATTGCTCAATTTGCATCTGGGAGTTTTATTCTTGGGGTGGACAAGCTTCTACCTGGATGTATTTATACATGGTGTTTTGATTGAAAATCCTCCTGAGCTTTTTAGATATTCTACAATGTATAGAATGATAATGTTGCTTCATTTGTTGTTCTTTTCCTTGTCTGTTATAGAGGAGCTCCTGCTGAGTATTTTTCTGGATTTGATGAAAGTCCAGTTGGGATAGCCACAGGTTCTGAGGATTTCCTTGAATGTTTTACTCCTTTTTCCTCTATACTGGTAGACAAACATTCAACCTGGTGGCATAGGATTCTGATCATTCCAATTTTGTACTCATGTGGGTGGTGAGAATCAAAATGTAAATACTAATCTATGTGTATGACTTTTCTGTAAACTTCAGTGTTAAGGTTTGAAAATGTGCATTGGCAATCCATGAAAGCCTGACTTTTCCTTAACATCTTCCTGTGTGAACTTAATGTAAATGTCCCCAGAGTTGATGTTTTTGCTTCTGTTTCTTGAGTTTTAATCTTGACCCACATACCTATACCAGTGAGCAAGTGGAATTCCTGTGAAGGAATTTAGGGCTTTATTTTCTATGTCTTCTATATAGAGATTGGCCACAATGGGAAAAACAGTTGAATCCACTGTGTAGCCATGTTTTTGTTCATAGAAACTTCATTGTATTTAAAATAGGTTGCAGTCAGGCAGAAATCCAGCACATATGTGATCCGGACTGAGGTTAGCTCTTGCCTAGAGTGCTGTCTTGTAGCAGTCATTTTTGATGGCTTCAGTTGCTAAAATGAAGATGATGAGTGAAGTCATATCATAAGAAATCATATTCTCATCCATATCCAGCTTTAGTTTTTAAACCTTGCAAAGTCCTGTGAATTGTCAGGAAGAATTTTTTTTTATGAAAAATCAGATTAAAGAGGAATATCAAAGAAAAGAATAAACAGTTGTAGCATTCCAAAGTTGGCCAAATTGATCTATGTAAAAAACATGTCAGAAAAGAATAACATTTCACTCTGGAAATCTAAACTTCAGATTAGCACGTCATGATTCAATCTCATTGATAAAGAACAATGTTTGTTCTCAGGGTTGAAATGAAGGGTCTCTCTTTGAGCTTGGGTGTTTTCTTGCAGATGTTTCATTACCCCAACTAGGTAACATCATCAGGGCCCAGTCATATTGCCCAGGACTGTTTTTCACTCCTGTTTTAAAAATGGATAAACTGAAGCAATAATCTCTCTTTCTTTCACACACGCATATTTCATTGCTACTGTTATTGATTGTCAACTGAAGGACAGAGGGTACTTGAGAGATTTTATCACAGCAACATATGTTCAGCCAGGAACAGAAATGTGTGCTGTGTTAGAAGCTGGGAGAATAGTTGACTGTCATGCCTCTGTCGGAATCTGATTCTGAGGGGGAGGCTGACAAGCTGACAGGGAGTGGGAATGCGGCTCTGGTGGCTTTGGAAGAAACTGGAGAAGGGCACAAGCCGGCTGGGCAGAGCAGGGGAGAGGTAAAGCAAGGAAGAGGGAATTCAGAGGAAGATCCAGGCCCACCCCTTCTTCATCCTAGGACATGCAGGGAGAAATAGAGAAGGAATCAAAGTGAGTTGCATGGCTTACGGGGGAGGAAAGGGCCCTGATTCCCTTCATTAGTTGCAGCTGGGAACACAGTGTTTAAAAAGGGAGGTTGCACACAGCAACTCATGGGAAGCATGAGTTATCTTTTATGGTCGAGGCTTATTTGGGATCCTGGTGTCTTCCCAACTGTGTTTTTTTTGTTGGCCTTTGAAGTCTGCAATTCCTTGTCCTGCCCTCTTCAGTTAATTGCTGCAGCATGGTTTGTGTGGATTTTTATTTACAGTTTATATGTACTTTGTTTTCAGATTCAATTTCCTTCATTTAAAGACTGTTGTTGGAAGAGTTTTTTTCTCCAGCCGAAGGTAACTGGACACTGGGGGCAAAGTTGGAAGTATTACAGGGACTTTTCTTACTTATGTGACTGTGTTGCCTTTGTGCCATGCCCCGTGTCATCAAAACTGACAATGAAACAAAGAACTATGCTGTAAGGATCAGGAAATAATGAAGGCAAACATTCAAGCCTTGAAATGTGATCAGTGGCAGGTTGGGCGCTAAAAGGACTGTGGACTACACAGTCCTTTGAGCACACCCCATTGAAGAAATAATAAGTGAGAAAAAGAAACAAACTCTCCCAAAAAAGAAGGAAAGAGATGGGAATGAGAAGCAAGAAAGGAAGAAAGAAAGAAAGGAGGGAGGGAGAGAAGGAAGGAGGGAGAGAAGGAAGGAGGGAAGGAAGGAAGATTATGAGAGGGGGGAATGGTCTGAGGGAAGTCCTGCCTTACCTTAAAACTTGCCACCAGCAGCCCTGCTGCCCTCTTCTCCTGGTGGTCTTCCATCCTATACCTGAGGATGTGCTGGTTCTAAAGCCAGGTTTTCTCACAAGGAGAGGGAGTAGCCCTTCCTCTGACCTATACATTTTGTCCTGTACATGAGCAAGCTGGCCAAGGAGAGAGCACAACAACCCAAGGAAGAGGTAAGCACAGCTGGGTACCCTCCCAGGGAGGCTGGGCTGGGAGGTCCTGATGGGATCCTGGTGCCCTGGGAGCTTGAGGGCTGGGCTGGGTGCTTGTCTTCCACTGCCCAGAGGTCCAGAGAATCCTCTGAGTGTACTGAGAGGGGTGGGGAGCCTCCTCTGGTGGACAAGAGCTTGATGCTTACTCTGGTCTCACCTTCCTCCACTGGAGAAAATGGATCCCCCAGCCCTGCCCAGGCCATGACAGGTGCCCCCTGATGCAAGCAATGTTGAGCTGTCCACACCCACACCAGCCACACCCACCCAATTGGCTCTGATCACCAGCCACCTCTACCCACCCCCTCTGAAATCAACCATAAACCTGATTCAGCCCTCAATGAAATCGATTTTGACACTGATCTAAACAATAGTATATACAGTTGATCCTCCTTTAGAAATCACAGTTGGAATTAGACCTTTGCCATTAAGCCAAGTGGTTATGACTGTATTTTATTTTTCACCAATCCCCCACTATTGGAATGGTCATCCCGCGTATGGGATAGTTAACATGGGAATTACTACTTATATTTACATCCATTGGAGAGGAAAGAATCAGAGGAGAGTAAGCAGACATATATACCAAAATAATATGGTGATGCCACCAGCTTTGAGTAAAGGCTGGTTATTTCAATTTTTCTCCAATCTCTCTGCTCTCCAAGGAGATGATGAGAAAACAACTACAACTAGGATTTCTATAAGTAATCTCTCCTTTGCCTGACTTGTTTACACATCCCTCATAGAGTAAAAAGTTTGAAGAGAAAGGGATTACAAAGAATAAGTAGACACATACCAGAGAATATATCAACTGGTGCCACCCATATGCTTTTCCAGAGCACTGCAACTGGAGAGGAACCCACCCCCCAGGAGTGAAGTACAATGGTAACCCACAGCAACTGGGTTTTTCCCTGGCACATGTCCTCAGATATATGCAGGAGTATGGGGGACATTTCCAGACCCAGGGCACTCAGGTCCAAGTCATCACCAAGGCTCTTTAAGGGGCAGCTGCCTGTTGGATGATGATCCTCCATAACACAGATTCCCCTGAACTGTGGAACTTCAATCAATTCATAATAGCCCTCCACCACTGATTTGAAGACCCCTTGACAGATCACAAAGCTTGCAATTGCATCAGAACTGTGAAACAGGGGCAACAGCCAGTAGCTGAAGAATTCCGAGACGTCAGCAGCAGAATGGACCGGATGGAAGACATTCTAGCGAGATGGTTCAAAGATGGCCTGAATGATGATCTTTACCATTCCTACCTAGCTCAAGGGGCCCCAAACCACCTGCATGTCTGGTACATCCTGGTCAAAGAAGTGGAGATTGACATGGCCAGAAAGCAGTACTGAGGGGGAAGAGATACCCACCCCAGGGAAAGCAAGAGTCATTCAAGCTGCAAACTCCCTAGCACTTAGATCCTCTGCCTATTTTAAATGCAGGAATGGGGGGCACCGTGCAGCTGAGTTCCATTTGAAATCTCCCACTTGAAAGCCAGAATGCTGGTCCAGTGGGAAGCCCATGAAAACAACTCCCTGAGGAAAAGAAACTGCACTGAGAAGCAGAGAGGTCATGGAGTTTTGCCCTCTCACAAAATTGAGAAAGGAACTTTGGCATCATCTGGGGAGGAATTGGGTCCATCCGATAGCAGCCCTGAAGATGACCTGCCGGAAAGCAAATCAATTGAGCCACTCACCTTGCTCCTAAGACTTTTTGTCCTCAGTCATGGGAAAAGAATGAAAATCTCAGCCCTCTTGGATTAAGGGTGCACAGTGTTTCATTAGCTCAATCCTGGTGGGAAAATTGGGCGTTCACTTGCGAAAGCTAAAAAGCCCCATCATGTACTGCCAGTTAGGTGTGGGGGGGGACCAGTCATTTTGCCACAGAACCTCTGGACATAGCAATGGGGACTCACTTTCATTGTGGCACCCAGAATGGAATGGCTGCTAGTTATAGGGTTCACTGGTTGAGGAAGTGAAACCCCAGAGTGACCTGGAAGCAAAGGACCCTAAGGTTTCAATGGGGAATGGCTGGACCTGATGGCTGAAGGGAAGAACTGGGGGGGGAGAGACCCAAACAAAGAAGCAGCAAAGGGGGGAAAGGCCATGCCAACCCAAGGCATCCCTAGGAATACAAGGACCTAGCTGTGATGTTCAGCAAAGAAGGCTCCAATGAGCTCCCTCCAACACTGGCCCACAGACTGTATTATCAAAATCCTCCCAGTGGCCAAATTATCAAAACAAAAAATTATAGCATGTCTCCCAGGGAACCTGAGGAATTGAGAGCCTTCCTAGATTTTAAAAAAAAACTGTTTTTTTTAAATCCATGCAACCAAAAATTGCCACCCTGATTTTTCCAAGAGATGAAAGTTGGTCTTTGCACCTTTGTATGGATTATAGAAATTTAAACACTGTGGGTGTGGAGAATGTGTACACCCTCCCCCTCATCAAAGACATGTTAGCCCACCACTCCAAAGGATTTCCCCCCCAAAGCAGTACTTAAGAGAGGCTTACTACCAAATCAGGATTAGGGAAGGGGATGAATGAAAAACAGCCTTTAATACTCCTTTGGGGTGTTACCAATTTAAAATGCTCCCATTTGGACTACAAGGTGCCCCTGCCGTGTTTATGCAATTGATAAATGAGGTGCTCCATGAGCACCTGTACAAAGGGGTCCTGGTATACTTAGATGACATTTTAATAGACACTGAGACAAAAGCCGAGCACGTAAAATTTGTCCAACCAATCCTAAACAAACTCTATGCTGTGAAGCTTTACCCAAAACCTTCTAAATATGAATTCCACAAAGATAGAATTGACTACCTGGGATATAAGATTTCCCATGAGGGCATGGAAATAGACCCAGGGAAAGTACAAAGCAGTAATCAACTAGCCCCCCCCCCTCCCCACCCACAAACAACTACAAAGTTTTCTGGAGTTTGCAAATTTTTATGGCCAATTCATCCCTGCGTTTGCACAAATTGTGCTCCCAATCACTAACCTACTGAAAACAAACAAACCAAAACTAAATCAGCCCATAAACTGGATCATGGAATGCCAGGCAGCATTTGATAGACTGAAACAATTGTTCTCAGCTGAACCAGTCTTAAAACACCCAGTTCCAGAACAATCATCACACAGGCAGATACCGGTGACATAGCAATCAAAGTCCTACTCCAAGAAAATGACCAGGGCCAACTGCAGCTCTGTGCATATACATCTAAAATACTAACCAACATTGAACAGAGATGGGCTAACTGGGAGAAGGAGGCTTTTGCAGTATGGTGGGCTCTCCTTCCTTGGAGACATTTTCTAGAGGGAAATACAATACCTTTTGAAGTCTGGACTGATCATAAAAACCTAGAGGCCCTAAAAACCCCACAGAAACTCTCTCCAAAATAAGTTCACTGGGCTCAATACTTCAAACATTTCAATTTCAACCTAAAATACTTCCCTGGGGGAAAATCCTTTTAGCAGATGTGCTATCCAGAAAGCCTCCATTTAATAGTGGGGAACCTGAAGTGATCAAACCCCTGCTCCCAATCTCCCAACTGGCAGCCGAAGTAATGACCAGGGCACAAGTTAAACAAGAACCACTAACAGGCAATGCTACCAAGCCCTACAAACTGATGACTGGTTCCTAGCCCATTAAACTCCTGTTCAATTAAAATGACTTAGCTTGGATGAGAGGAAAATTATACATTCCAGCCAGTCAGAGAATTCCTCTTATGCAAACATGCCATGACTCCAAACTGGCTGGTCACTTTGGGTTTGTGAAAACCCTATTCCTTATCAAAAGGCAATTCTGATGGCCATCTCTTAAGAAAGACATTGAAAGCTATGTAGCCAGTTGCCCTATCTGTGCAGCAGCAAAGAGGACACAAGGAAAAAACCCTGGTCTTTAAAACTGCTACAGGATACTAGAATGAAAGGAGGTTTCGGACTACCCAATTGGGAAACATATTATCAGGTTGTAGCATTGATGTGGATGAAAGAATGAATTATTGGAAGGGCACAATCTACAATTCGGATGGCATGCATTTTTGTAGTGTAAGGAAAGTAAGGCACATGGTTACTTTTGGACACTATGTTTGAGATTCTCTATTGTCAACATGGGAGAAAATAAGGGGAAAACACTATCTGAAAATACTAGTCTGGTTATTATCAATGGAGGCATTTGTGTATCCAAATGTTTTTAAAATGGAACATATTGTTAGATATAATGATGTTTTAAATGAAAAAGGTTGAACTCAAAACAAAACAAGAATTAGATGTACAAGGGATGAATATGAATTGGTATTCATATATGCAATACATTCTAGATATGAAAAAGATAATAAGGTAGATGGGTTTTATAAAGAATTGACTGAATTAGATAAAATTTTAACAGGTACAGAAGAGATTATTTTAAAAACTATATGATTATTTATTAGGAGTGAAACTAGAAGAAGAATAGGTTAAAGAAACGATGATTGCTTGGGGGGATAATTTTGGATATGGGATAGATTTGGATAAATGGCAGAAATTATGGCCTAGAAATTATAAACAATGTCAACAGCTCATAAAGAGAATTTGTATAAGATATTTTACAGGTGGCTCCTACTCCTGGCAAGATTAGCAAAGATGTTTAAAGACAAATTGGTGAAATGTTGGAAGTGTCATCAGATACCTGGATTGTACTACCATTTCTGGTGGATATGCACAGAAGCTAAAAAATATTGGATTAAAATACACACATGGTTGGAAAAAAACGATAAAACAACACATAGACTGAAAGCCTGAGGTATTTTTATTGAGGATTTTGCCTGAAAGATATAGTAAAGAAATAACATGTCTGATTATTAATGTATTAACAGCAGCTAAAATTGTATTTACACAAAATTGGAAAAATGAAAAAATTTCTGATGGAGAAGGAAGTGATTAAGAAAATAATGGAATGTGCTGAAATGAGTAGATTGACATTTGAAATTAGAGAGCAAGAAGATAAACAATTTTATAAAATTTGGGATCTGTTCTATCAATGGTTAGATAATAAAATACAGTAATGAAATATGTAGACCTTTAGAAAATACTAAATATATAAAGATGTATTTTTTTCTTTATTATATCTACAAAATGATTTTTGGACAGATTTGGGATGATATGAATTGTCACAAAATAAATTGAGCAAAATATGATTATTTCTTAAAGCATGAATCAATAATAAGTACAGTCAAATGATTGATTAATAATGATATTAATGCATTTAATATTGGATTGAAAATACGAGATTATATATAATATAATTGTAATTGAAGACTACCAAATGGAAACACAAAAAAATCTGTAAACCAACCGACACACTGTATGTACATATATGGAAGATGGCTTGATGTTTTTATGTTTTGTTTGTTTATGTTTGTTTTAATAACCAATAAAAATTCTTTAAAAAAAAAACCTGGTCCTTTACAAACAGTAGCCTTCAGCATTCTGGAGAGAGATCTCTTTGGATTTTATTGTAGAGTTACCTGAAAGTGGGGGAAATACTGTTATTTGGGTCGTAACAGACCTCTTTTCCAAACAGGTCTACTTCATTCCCTGGCAAAAAAATTCCCACTTTAAATGCACTCACCAAACTGTTCCTGCAGTATATCTATTGGCTACATGGGCCTCCACAAAGGATGATATCTGATTGGGGGGATCTGATTCATTTCAAGGTTTTGGAAGGCCTTTTTGGACTTTCTCAGAATTGTTCAGGGCCTTGGTTCTAGTCATCATCCTCAAACTAATGGATTGACAGAAAAATGAACTCAGTTCTGGAACAATATTTAAGATGCTTTATTAACTATCAACAAGAGAACTGAACTGATCTTGTCCCTTTTTCAGGAGTTGCCTATAATAACTCTGTGCATTCTAGCACTGGGTTCACCCCATTTCAAATTGCCACTGGCCAGGACTTCATCCCAATGCCAGAACTACCAGTAGAAGAACCAACCATACCTTTCCTTAAGGAGTAGATACAACAACTACAAAACACCTGGCCAATAGTGAGATTAGCTCTGAATGAGGCTAGAGCCACTTTAAAGCCTAAGCTGACAAAAGAAGGATAGAGCCAAACCCATTTAAAATAGGTGATAGGGTTTACCTGTCCACAAAATTCCTAAAATTCTTACAACCCTCAAAGAAAGTGCTTTTCCCAATCACAAATCATCAACCCTGTAATAGTGGAATTACTAGTCCCCAAGACACTTAAGCCCATGTCACATTGCACTAACGGATGCAAAGAGGATGTAAAATGGACAAAAAAGCTTGCCATCTGTTGGTTAACGCGATGTACTCACTGCCTCCATTTTGCTTCCTCTCTATCCGTCCAGCATCCGTTTATTGACATTTCATCCGCTCAGAAAGTTTTGAGCTGCCCAAAACTTTTGAGTGGAAAATGTATCCAATGCATCCGTTCTGCATCCTCTAGGCATATGGGGGACATCCGTTCTGCATCCATTACCCATCTGCTATATCTGCTAGGCATCCGCTGTGCATCCGCACAACTCAAATCCGTTCCAGTGGTAAACGGATGCAGGGAGGAAGCAGAACGGACGTGCAGTATTAGTAGCACGGATGGAGAAAGGATGAAAGCGGATACAGCTCATCCGCTCTGCATCCGCTCTGCATCCTCTACGCATCCGCTCTGCATCCTCTACGCATCCTCTACGCATCCGCTCTGCATCCGCTCTGCATCCTCTACGCATCCGCTCTGCATCCTCTACGCATCCTCTACGCATCCTCTACGCATCCTCTATACATCCACTCTGCATCCTCTATACATCCGCTCTGCATCCTCCCCACATCCGTTCCTTTCCGTGTTATCTGCTCTGTTTATGCAAATTTTTGCCCCTTTTGAGAGCGGATAACAACGGATGGAACATTTTGCTCGTCCGTTGTGTCCTTTTTGCATCCGTTGGGCAGTATGACATGGCCTTTAGACAGGTACAGCCAGTTTTACACTGCCCCCCATTGCTGCCACAGAGAAAATAAGAAAAATAATATATATTAAGACAAACTAAAATGGCTACACTTATGTCAATTTTGGGCTTGACAAGCTGCCCTCCCTCATTGGAAAAGAAACCCCTGCAATGACATAAAATACACAAAGATTGAAATTAGATTAACACAATCATACAATACATATTTTTAATCTCCTCTGCCACCCACAGAATTCAGTTTTGGCTTGTGTGGATATTTTTCATGGAATTTCCCCATCAATCTATCAGCATTTACTTTCCAGCTATTAACCCAAGTCAATTGTGAAATTGGATAGCCTTTCCAATAAATTAAATATTGTAACTTCCCCCTGAAAATCCTAGAATCCAAAATTTTCTTAACTTCATAATGTTCATGGCCTGAAATGAACAAAGGCTTCGGGAGTGCCTGTTCTGCTGGCCTCAAGGAAGAATTAACAACCGGTTTAATAAATTACTGTGAAACACCGCATGTATCTTCCCCAACAATCTAGGGAGAATAAGTTTCACAGTTACTGGATTTATTACTTTAATTATCTAAAAAGGCCCTATAAATTTTGGAGTTAATTTTCTCAAAGGTAAATGTAACTTTAAATATTTAGTTGACAAACTTTATCCCACACTTTAAATTGTGGCTGCTGGGAACGGTGTTTATCAGCTTGTATTTTTTGGATCTGGGCTGCCTTATTCAAAGCCTTTTTTGTGTTTTCCCAAGAATCTTTAATTGTGTCCATCCAATCAATTACTGACATGGATGGCAATTCATGGAATTGCCTGGGAACAAACTCCATCCCAGTACTGATTTGGAAAGGTGTTAACCCAGTACTACTATATACAGCATTATTATGAGCAATCTCTGCAAATGGCAACAAATCAGTCCAGTTGGTTTGTTGATAATTTACATAACACCTCAAATATTGTCCAATAATTTGGTTAGTCTTCTCAACCAATCTGTTGGTCTGGGCAAGCTGAACTCAGACCTTAAGATGATCCAGTTGCTTGTATGATTTCTCTCCAGAATTTTCAGTAAATTGAATCCCTCTATCTGAAATGATTCTGTGAGGCACTCCATGTAGCCTATATATATGACTTACAAACATTTTGGATAATTTTCTGGCTGATGTTAGACCTTTGTATGGAATAAAATGAGCTTGTTTAGAAAATAAATCCACTACAATCCAAATTACTGTGTGCCCCGCCCCTCCGTCAGGTAAATCTACTATAAAATCCATCTATATCTCCTCTGAGAGCCAGGATGCCTCAGCTACAGATTATAATAATCCTGGAGATTTTCTGGTTTTCCGTGTGGCACAAGTGGTACAACTCTTTACATAATCCTCAATGTCTTGCTTCATTCTTGGCCGCCAAAACTGGCATTTGACCATGTATAGAGTTTTAAAATATCCAGAATATCCTGCTTGTTTCACGTCATTACTTTTTTGAAGTGCAAGAAGACGTAAAGTTTTTTGGACATATAGTTTGGAGCCCTTCCATGCTACACCCTCCCGCATAGTGCAGCAGTAGAGGCAGCATGAGGAGCTCCAGTGGGCATGGGCAGTGCCAGGTGACAAGCCCTCCAATCCCTGCAGGTCCAGCCAGTGAGGTGGAAAGCCTAACACCCGAGACATGCCAGCAAGCCAGAAAAGAGCTCCATTCCTCAGCAAATGCTCAATCCAAAAGTACTCAGAGATCTCCAATTCCTCTCATCCTTGACCAGCATGCCAGAAAAGAACTAATTCCTTGGTGGGCACGAAGTTGAGGAACATTCTATTCAAAAGCGCTCAACGATCTATGACTCGACCCATCCTTGCTAGAAGGTAAGGTGGTGGGGCTCGCTGGTACCAGGAGGCTCAACGATTATCCTTGCAGGGCGGTGAGACGGTGAGATTCATCCCATCCTTGCAGGGCGGTGAGCACCGGGAACTGTGAGTCGGTCTTCAGACATTTGCAGCCAGGGTGTAAAACAGACTGCTTCCCCCCTGCTGCCCTTCCTTTCCTCTTCCCTCTTCAATTGCAAATCTGGACTTTTTCTTTAAAAGGACAGTAACTTTGGACTTTCAATAAGTAGGAAAGTATTGTTATAACTGAACTCCTGTGAAGATTGGAAGCAATTTTATTTCCTGTGATATAAGCAGAAGTATATTGAAGTCAGGAGTGAATGCTCAATACAAATCTGAGTCCACATAGTAAAAATATAAACTGTTCAAATTGCCAATGCAAGACTATCTTTCTTTCTTTTTCTCTTAAAGGCAACAAACTTTGAAAGTGTATTTAAATTAACGGGGTGTGTGTGTGTGTGTCAGAAATCCCATTCATCAAGAGAAAACAAAACAAAATGTTTCCTGTTGCCTCCCACTGAGGAGCCAGAGATTGCCTCCTTCAACATCTTTGCATCTTTACTATCTCAAAAACCCAATCTACAAAACAAGAAAGAGAGTGTAAACCCTTGCTCATGATTGTTTTCAAACAGCCCAGAAAAAGAGACCTCCTGCCAGTTTATAAAGGGTTATAAACCTATTCTCAGATATCAGCAATAGCTAAGCAAAACAAAACAAAGCATTAACCTTTTACTTATCAACTCTCAATACTACTTCATACTGCTTACTTTCATTATCTCAAAAAAAAGCAATTTCTTTGAAATAATTAATTTTTATCAAATGATCAATTGATTTATTGTTTTTTGCTTAGTATGATTGAATGTTTAGTGCATATAGTGTAATTATTGAATATCTGATTAGTAAAATCAGTGATTTATTGAATTTAATTGACCAGTGCGTTTCATAATTACTGTAATAAATTAGGCTCTTTGTTGCTTAGCAAAATTTGATTAGAGCGATTTGAACAACCAATTGATTGATTGATTGATTTTTATTAATAAGCAACCTTACTTTTCATTTGTTCTCTAACAGATCAATTACGGTAACATTTATTAATTACCAACATTCATTAAGTAACTGTCTACCTATCACATTAATTAGTTATTGTAATTGATTACTATACTTTTGCCATTGACCATGCCAGCCAAAAACTCCAAACCAAAACAAAAGAAAAATATCTCCACCAATGACCTCCCAGACTCCTGCACATGTTTCAAATGTCTTGAAACCATCAATGAAAGCGAAATTTACATCAAAGGCCACCTATGCAATAATCTAGCCCACCCTGCCTGCTTAAATGCAAACAAAAGCCTAGCTGATATGGTTAAAAATTCAGATACATTCTTTTTTCTATGTCCATCATGTTCTCCTAAGCTAAACAAACTGAGTACCCAAGCTGGCAGAGTTGAAAGCATGGAATCACTCATCCACTCAATAGAAGAACGCTTAGCAACACGTTCTGAAACACCTATACAAGCAAGCCTAATTTTTCTTGAAAAAAAATACAGCACAGATAAGTGAGTACCTATCAGCTCAAAATCAAATCCCACAACAACCACAACCACTATCTCAACTGTAATCACAACTGCAACCAAAAATAACCACCAAACCACAGCCACAAACAATTACTATCCCACAAATAATATCTCCTTATTCATTAGAGACACCATGGAACATGAACAGAAATGTCCAAATGCCATCTTATTTGGTCTCAAAGATACCAACGAATCAGACAACATCACCAAAGTTCATGATATCAAAGAAACTCTAATACAACAAACATCTCTCCTGAAGATATCAGGAAATATCTCCTGAAGATAAATAACCAGAGATGGCCATGGGTACAAATACAATGACGGCTCTGTGGCCCCAAGATTTTGCAGAGTTGTATGCAAAAATGAGTCCAGCAAACCCATATTCATTCATACAATAAATGCCATTGCAAAAACCAATCCCAACCACAAAAAAATTCATTCAAGATCAGACTTATCCATACTGCAAAGAATCTGCTCCTGTGAACTAGGCATGCACACCCCTAACTATCTGGCCTTAAATGCAAGCTACTCAATGCAAGAAGCCTTGTAAATAAAATACCTGAATTTCTCCTCTTACTAAATACAGCTAAATTCGACATTATATTTATCTGTGAAACATACCTCAATGCATCTCTCCCCAATTCCATTACCACAGTAAAAGACTATCATGTTTACCGATCAGATTGTGAAATCCGTAGAGGAAGTGGTGTTGCTATCTTCTATAAAAAGTCCCTACATCTAAAAAACATCCAAGTTATCCAGGAGATTGCTATTCCTGAGACCATCGTCTGTGAGCTATCCTAAAGCCCCTGTCACACTGCACCAACGGATGCAAAGAGGATGTAAAACAGACAAAAAAGCTTGCCATCCGTTGGTTAATGCGATGTATCCGTTCTGTACCCACTGCCTCCATTTTTCTTCCTCTCTATCTGTCCAGCATCCGTTTATTGACGTTTCATCCGCTCAGAAAGTTTTGAGCTGCTCAAAGCTTTTGAGCAGAAAATGTATCCAATTCGTCCATTCTGCATCTGCTACGCATTCGCTAGGCATCCGTTCTGCATCCGTTACGCATCCGCTATATCCGCTAGGCATCCGTTCTACATCTACACAACTCGCATCCACTCAGACGCAGGGAGGAAGCGGAACGGACATGGAACGGATGCAGAACGGATGCCTAGCAGATGCAGCACGGAAACAAAGCATTTAAAACAGAAAAAACGTTCGCAGAGGGGACCTATCTCAGATATTAAGGATGTCTAGAGAATGTCTAGAGGATGCCTAGAGGATGCAAAGGGACACCTAGGAGAAAACCTATACTGCCTATAAAAAGGGGGAGCAACTCATCTGGATCTCACTTTCAGCCCAGCAGCCCAGCTGTGCAGACCTCTGCAGCCTTCATCTGACTCTTGCTCTTCCACAGCATCCAGTCATGTCTGCCTTGGATCGTAACACAGTCCTTTTGGCAGCCACCATCGTTCTGCAACAGTGCAAAGCCATCTACAGGCTCTGTGAACTCTACTACGGGAAGAAAAAGAGGCGGCCAAGAAGCGTCTGGGTCCGAAGATGGATAGGGAGAAGAGCAGAGTATGGACTGTACAACAAGCTGATGGTGGTGCTCAGGAACGAAGACACTCGGGCATTCCAGAACTTCATGAGGATGCCTCCAGCCATGTTTGACGAAGTTGTGCAGCAGCTGACACCCAGGTTGACCAAGGCAAACACCAACTTCTGGCCCAGCCTGGAACCTGGGCTCAAGGTGGCACTCACTCTGCGCCACCTGGCCTCTGGAACCACGTACAGGAGCATGCAGTACGGCTGAAGGGTGCCACACAACACCATCAGAATTGTGGTCAGAGAAGTGGTGCAGGCCATCATCGAAGAATACATGGAGGAGCTCCTCCAGTGCCCCTACACTGAAGAAGGATGGAAGAAAGTTGCAGAGCAGTGGTATCAGAGGTGGAACTTTCCCCACACCCTTGGAGCTATAGATGGGAAGCACGTGGCCTGCAAAGTGCCACCCAAGTTGGGGTCCACTTATTTCAACTACAAAGGCTTCTTCAGCATTGTCTTCTTCACCATGGTCGATGCTGAATACAAGTTCATGTACATCAATGCTTCAGGTAACGGGTCATGTTCAGATGCCCAGGTATACAATGCCAGTGACCTCAAGGAGGGGCTGGAACGCAACCTCATCTTGGGCTTCCCAGATCCAGATCCCCTGCCCAACGACACGCAAGATGTGCCCTACTTCATCGTGGGGGATGACGCCTTCTCCCTCACAACCTACCTCATGAAGCCCTACACCACCAGACTCCTCACCCGTGAAAAGAGGATCTTCAACTACAGGCTGTCCAGGGCAAGGCGGGTGGTGGAGAACGCCTTTGGCATCCTGGCCAACAGGTTCCAGATACTTCTCACCACCATGCAGCATCACCCAGAGACCGTGAGGAGGATCGTGGAAGCTTGCTGCATCCTGCACAATCTCATGCGCACCCGCTACCCAGTCTTGCAGAACAGGCTCGTGGACCTCCAACAAGGCAATGGGAACATGGAGCCTGGGAAATGGAGGCAAGGGCAAAACCTGATAGACACTGAGGATGTGCAAGGCCCCAACAGAGCCTCACGTGAAGGGAAGAAGCAGCGCAACCTCCTGAAACACTGGTGCAACTCCTCAGCTGGAGCAGTGGAGTGGCAAGACAGGATGATAGATGATTAATGGATGCTTCCTTCAGCCTGTCTCATCACACGGATGAGATTGGGCCATGTATGTTGGGTGGGCCTACAATGAACAGGGCATTTAATAAAGAGTTGTGTTTGTGTTGACATGTTTGGATCAATGATTACATTAGTATTGATAATGAAGGGCCACATGTGTGGCACCTGGGAGGGTGGACCATACAGTCCCACTATGTTTGCACTGGAGATTTATCTATTCCACAGCTATTACCCATCCCAAAGGTATCCCTGCTCATTCCACAGGTATCCCTGCCCACCCCACTGCTATCTTTACCCATCCCACAAGCATGCAAAGGCTTAAACCATTTCTAAAAGTTTCCACCAAGACTTTATTAAAAAAAAAGAAATGAAGCAAGTGTGTGAATCAAAGATAGACTTTATTGAACAACAAGCTGTAAAATAAAAATGACCCAAGTCAAGTGTCCAAATAAAGTCCACAGGTAGCCAGCCAGCCAGTCTCTGGCACTCCTCTTGGTCACTCGGAGGTGTGCCCAGTCTCAGGGGTAAAGGGTCCAGGTGCTGTGAAGATGGCTGGTGCTGGAGTGCTGGTCTGAAGCACCATTGGGGTGCCTGGCCCTGAGAGGACAACAGGTGATGGTGTGTTGAGGAAGCTCTCGGACAGCTGGCTCAGCCCCGTGATGTTGAGAGCTCCTTCCTCCATGACATGTGGTGTCAGCCCCAGTACCGAGGACAGATGTACTGAGGCCGGGCTTGGCTGTGGGGTGGAGGAAGGAGCAGTGTAGTGGGGCTGTCTGGTCTGCGGCTGGGTGAGGACTGGCATTGCTGGCATCGGTGGCGTGGGTGGCATTGCTGTCGTCGGTGGCATCATTGGCGTGGGTGGCATCGGTGGCATCAGTGGAACCGGTGGCAACGGTGTCGCCCGATGACTCTGTGCCTGGACTGGGAAGGGCTGCTGCCTGTGCTGCTGGACCTCTGGGTAGCCATAGCCCTGGTAGGTGAGGGGCTGTGGGAAGCCTTGGAATGGGAGGGACATCACCTGGGGTGGAGCAGACCTGGACTGGGTGGGAACAGGTTCCTCTGGATCTGGAGGGTTGTGAAGCAGCTCGGTGATCCGGTCCTTCACCACCTGGTACTGGGGTTCTGCCATGTCCCTGAGGGTCTGGTTGACATAGGTGAGGAAGGGCTTGCAGTTGGAGGATGAGGAGTCGGTGTGGACCAGCTGAGAAAGGAGATCTATGCTGGTCCAGATGGTGTCCCTGATCTCCAGCAGGACAGTGTGGCTCTGCCCCTCCTGCTGTCTGGCTCTCTGCCTTTCTGTGGAGGTGGAGGTGGGGGTGGTGGATGCGGGTACGGCTGTGGTGGACACGCCATCTCCTTTCTCTCACCGCACCAGGGAGTCCTCCACGCACTCCACCATGGTTACAATACTTGTCCGCGGGTTCTCCGCTGTGGCACGCTCCACAGAAACTTGCCTGGAGACAGGGACTGACTCTTGGCCGGAAGAGGACTGGCTCTCAGCAGGCTGCTGGAGAGAGAGGGTTGTGAGAGGGGCTCCTGGTGCTCCTCGGTGGCGGATCTCACCCTCCAGGAAGCTGCACCTGGCCATGACGTAGGTCTCTCTGTCCATCAGCTTAACCGCGGCCTGGCCAGATTTCTTCAGGTGCAGCTTCCTGTACCAGGTGTGCATGTGCTTCCACCAGCCGAGGAGCACCTCCGAAGTGTAGCCCATACTCTCCGCCTTCTCTCTCCAAGCAGCATGCTTCCGCTTGGTATCCCTGTACAGCCGGTGTCCCTTCCGCCACAGATAGTCATTCTCTCTCAGCCACTCCAGCACCTCATCCTCATGTTCCTCCTCAATGAAGTTTTGCCTCCTCTCCCATTGTCGCATACGCCTCTTCCTCCCTTTGGCAGGACCAGATGGGCCTTCATCAGAGGGGCTCCCAGGTAGTAGGGGCTGCTCCTCCACACCACCAGCAGCAGCAGCACCAACAGGATCATCATCATCATCATCATCATCATCATCATCATCATCATCACCAGCAGGATCATAATCAGCAGCAGCAGCAGGATCACCATCATCATCATCAGCAGCAGCAGCAGCAGCACCAGCAGGATCAGCAGCAGCAGCAGCAGCAGCACCAGCAGCACCAGCAGGACCAGGATCATCAGCAGCAGAGTAAGCACCAGCAGCGCCAGCAAGACCAGGAGCACGAGCAGGACCAGGAGCATGAGCAGGACGAGGAAGACCAGGAGCACGAGCAGTACGAGCAGTACAAGCAAGTCCAGGAGCACGAGCAGGACCAGCAGGGCGAGGAGCAGCTTCAGTAGAGTAAGCACCAGCAGAAGCACCACTGCCAGGAGCAGCTTCAGCAGAGTAAGCACCAGCAAGAAGCACCACCGCCAGGAGCAGCTTCAGCAGAAGCTCCAGCACCAGAAGAGCGAGCCCGAGCAGCAGAAGCCCCAGCAGAAGCAGAGTCAGGGACAGGGGGTGGGAGGGTGGCCCTGTCCCTCTTGCCAGGGATGGCGGCAGGTTGCTGAGGCTTTCGTTTCTTCCCCATGATTGTGGGGTTGCTGGCTGGCAGGGAGGCTGGCAGGCACCAAGGCTGGCAGGAAGCCTGGCACCAAGGCTGGCAGGAATCCTGGCACCAAGGATGGCATGAAGCCTGGCAGGCAGGCAGGCACCAAGGCTGGCAGGAAGCCTGGCAGGAAGCCTGGCAGGAAGCCTGGCAGGAAGGCAGGCAGGCACCAAGGCTGGCAGGCAGACTGGCTGGCAGGGAGGCTGGAAGGCAGGCTGGCAGCAAGGCTGGCAGGCAGGCAGAGAGCAAGGCTGGCAGGGAGGCTGGCCAGGAGGCTGGGAGGCAGGCTGGCAGGAAGGCTGGCAGCAAGGCTTGCAGGCAGGCATGCAGGCAGAGCAGGCAAGGCAGTCAATCCGTCCGGCAGCAGGTCTTTCCTCCGAATGGTGATCTGCTTGGGAGCTGCTTCCCTTTATATCCATGGGGCTTACGCAGCGCATCCCCCCCCGCATGCACAATTAACACTCGGCATCCATTCGGCTTCCGCTGTGCATCTGCTAAGCTTCCGCTCTGCATCCGCTTCATCCGCTGTGCATCCGCTAGGCTTCCGCTCTGCATCCGCTTCATCCACTGTGCATCTGCTGTATCCGTTCCGCGTCCGCTTTGCTGAGGTCCCCCGGAAGCCTAGTGGATGTGCCATCCGCTCCCATCTGCTTCCATCCCCTGGGCTTCCATTCCGCATCCGCTTTCCATCCGCTCTGCGTCCTCCCCGCATCTGTTCCTTTCTGTGTTATCCGCTGCGGTTATGCAAATTTTTGCCCCTTTTGAGAGTAGATAACAACGGATGGATCATTTTGCTCATCCGTTGTGTCCTTTTTTACTAACATTTTGCATCCGTTGGGCAGTGTGACAGGGCCTTTAAATATCACATTTCGGCTCTTACTATGTTACAGAGCCCCTGATGATGACATCGAACATGCAAACAAGCTAAATACACTATTAACATGGGCAGCATCCTGCCCACACACTTTTATCTTTCTTGGTGACTTCAATCTACCTCATATTAACTGGACCCTTAACAAATGTACAACTGAACCCACACATGAAACCTTCTCCAATGCAGTAACAAATCAGGGACTTGAACAACTTGTAACCAACAACACTAGACTTAACAACTGCCTCAATCTCATCTTCTGCAATAGTTTGAATTCAATTTACGGAATACAAATAAAAAAACTCTTTTCCAACAGTGACCATAACATGATTGACTTTTGTCTCAACATATCTCCACACAAAAATCATCACAAAGACCTAATCCCCAATTATAACTTCAAACAAGGCAACGATGATCTTATAAACAACGATCTCTCATCCCTTGAGAGGCAATTTCTATTCTCCTGATGCAATACTGTAGAAGACCATTACAACATCTTTTTACTTGAAGTCATAAGAGTCATCAAACAATATGTTCCAATAACAACTCCCAAAACCAGAAAAAACAAATTACCCATAACAATAAGGAAGCTTCAATTCAAAAAGAAATTACTTTGGCAGAAAAACAAATCTGGTCATGCTGCCAACTTCAAAAGCCGATACAAAAATTTATGCCTTCAGATAAAGACTGACTGCACCAATTATCACATTAAACAAGAAGAAAACCTTCTACGCACCAATTCCACCTGCGCTTTCTACAATTTTATAAACAACAAACTAAAATTCTCAAGGTCCATCCCAACCCTGAAAAGACCTAATGGTAAAGACTGCAACGATGACACTATTAAAGCCAACCTCTTTAACACATTCTTTGGCTTAGTATTTGTAAACAGCAATGGATCATGCTCAGCATTTCCTAGTCAAACCACAGACAACTACAATGATCTAATACATATCAATTTTACAGATGACATTGTTGAAAAAGTACTACACAATCTAAAACCATCTCTATCTATTGGACTGGAAGGAATATGTGCCTACCTCTTAAAAAAGCTATCCACTACCATAGCTGAACCTCCAAGCATACTCACTGAAAAATCCTTCAGGACCAGCTCCTTGCCAAAACTATGGTCACAAGCCACGGTCATCCCCATCTTCAAAAAGGGAGACCCCAGCCTAGTTGAAAATTACAGACCAATCTCTTTATGCTGTGTCACCTGTAAAGTCATGGAATCAATTATTAATCAATCCATTATCCTCCACTTTGAAACAAATAACCTACTCTCAAATAAATAATTTGGTTTTAGAAAAAACTATCATGTAATCTGCAACTCTTACACAGCAAAAACATATGGACTATCCAACTCGATCAGGGCAAAGCAATAGACGCAACCTACATAGATTTCTGTAAAGCCTTTGATTCAGTGGTACACAACAAACTACTCCTAAAACTAAACTCTTACGGTATCTCTGGACACCTGCATTACTGGATAGAAGCATTCCTGTCAAACAGACAACAAATGGTCAAAATTGGGAGCGTCCTATCAAATTCTGTACCTGTCAACAGTGGTGTCCCCCAAGGCAGTGTTCTAGGACCAACTCTTTTCATACTCTACATAAATGACCTCTGTGATCATATCAAGAGCAACTGCGTTCTCTTCGCTGATGATGTAAAGCTATTCAACACCACAGACAATACTGCTACCCTTCAAAAAGGCCTTGACTATGTATCAGAATGGTCAAACAAATGGCAACTTCAAATAAATGCTCTGTCCTACATATTGGTAAAAAAAAAATCAGAAAATAAAATACAGGTTGAATAGTCAAGGCCTTGTTGATGATCCAAACTCTGTCAAGGATCTTGGAGTACTCATCTCTAATGATCTAAGTGCTAGAGCCCACCGTAACTATACAGCCAAAAAGGCGTTAAGAATTGTTAACCTAATCTTACATAGCTTTTGATCTGGTAATATTACACCAATAACTAGAGCATACAAAACATTTGCTAGACCAATACGTGAATTCAGCTCATCAGTCTGGAACCCACATTATGTATCTGATATTAACACAGTTGAGAAAGTCCAGAAATATTTCACAAGAAGAGTTCTCCACTCCTCTGCTTGTTGCAGAATCCCTTATGCCACCAGACTCAAAATTCTAGACCGAGAAAACCTAGAACTATGCCGCCTTCGGTCCAATCTAAATATGGTATTAATATATTAATAATATAAATATATATAAAATTATACATTGCAATGTCCTATCTGTCAATGAATACTTCAGCTTCAACCATAACAACACAAGAGCACACAATAGATACAAACTCAAGGTTAATCACACCAAACTTGATTGCAGGAAATACAACTTCAGCAACAGAGTGGTCAATATCTGGAATACTCTACCTGACTGTGGTTTTTTTCCCCAAACCCCAAAATTTTAACCTTAGACTGTCTACAATTGACCTCATCCCTTTCCTGAGAGGTCTGTAGGGAGCGCGCATAAACGCACCAATGTGCCTACCATCCCTGTCCTATTGTTTCTTTTATATTTTTTTATTTTTCTTATATGTATCCATGTATTCATAACTATGTTTTTACTTATACCTATTATCTTGTAAGCAATTGATAAATAAAAATAAATAAATAAATAAAAATAAATAAATAAATAAAAATAAAAATCAATAGTTAATTAATCCTTATTTTCTTGATACCAGGTATCTGTTTTTAATTCATTTTGCAACTTTTTGGTCATTTCTGATTTGTCTTTGATTTTTTTTTGGTTTGGGCTTGTGCCCATGTGATTATTTGAACTGTTTCCTGAGAGGATGATAGAATTATTGGGTGAAATGCTTCTTCTTGCTTACTGTCAAATTGGAGTTTCCTAGATAGTCCATCTGCTAGTAGATTTTTCCCCCCTGGGAGGTGCTTCAATTGGAAATGGAACCTTTTGAAGTATTGAACCCATCTAATTTGTTTAGGAGACAGTTTCCTGGGTGTTTTTAGAGCTTCTAAGTTTTTATGGTCTGTCCACACTTCGAACGGAACGTCTCTGCCCTCTAAAAATTGTCTCTAAGTTTGTAAAGCCCAACAAACTGCATAAGCTTCTCTTTCCCATACAGCCCACCTTCTTTCAGTGAGTTTTTTTGGATGTATATGTGCAGGGTTGAACAGCTCCATTATCATTTTCTTAGAGTAGAACAGCTGCCACTGCTACCTCGCTAGCATCGGCTTGCACTATAAAAAGCAATGCTGGGTCAGGGTGTTTTAGAAAGGGTTCCTGTGAGAAATGCCTTTTTAACAATTCAAAAGCTTTTTGGCATTCTAGAGTCCATTTTAGCGATTGTCCAGGTTTTATCTTGGTGCCCCCCCCCACTCCCGGTTTTCAATAGTTCGATTATTGGTAATGCAATCTCTGCAAATGAGGGGATAAATTGCTGTTAGAAGTTTGCAAATCCCAGGAAGCTTTGTAGCTGTTTGCAATTTTGGGGGTGTTGCCAATCCAGGACAGCTTTCACTTTAGCTGAATCCATTTCTATCCCCTGATTTGAAATGCAATAGTCAAGATAATCCAATGACTCTTTATGGAATTCGCATTTGGATTGCTTTACATACAGCTTTGCATCTTAAGCCCCTGTCACACTGCCCAATGGATGCAAAACGTTTGTAAAAAGGACACAGCGGATGAGAAAAATGTTCCATCCGTTGTTATCCGCTCTCAAAAGGGGCAAACATTTGCATAAACAGAGCGGATAACACAGAAAGGAACGGACGGGGGGAGGACGCAGAGCGGATGGAAAGCGGATGCAGAACGGAAGCATCCTTTTGCATCCGGCATCCTCTAGACATCCTTAATATCCGAGATAGGTCCCCTCTGTGAACGTTTTTTCCATTTTAAATGCTTTCTTTGCATGCTGCATCCGCTTTCATCCTTTCTCCGTCCGTGCTACTAATGCTGCGCGTCCGTTCCACGTCCGTTCCGCTTCCTCCCTGCGTCCATTTAGTGCTGGGGCAGATTCGAGTTGTGCGGATGTGCAGCGGATGCCTAGTGGATATAGCGGATGCGTAACGGATGACAACGGATGCAGAACGGCTGTCCCCCATATGCCTAATGGATGCAGAATGGACGCGTTTGATACATTTTCCGCTCAAAAAGTTTTGAGCAGTTCAAAACCTTTTGAGCAGATGAAATGTCAATAGACGGATGCTGGACAGATAGAGAGAAAGCAAAATGGAGGCAGTGAGTACAGAACGGAAGCATTGCATTAACCAATGGATGGTAAGTGTTTTTCTCCATTTTACATCCTCTTTCCATCCGTTGCTGCAGTGTGACAGGGGCTTAAGAGTCTTTTTAATACTTTTCTCACTAACTTGATGTGTTCTTCTAGAGTTTCATTGCAAATAAGAATGTCATTCAAGTAGACCAGAACCCCTTTATACTTAAACTTCATTTATGAGCTGCATGAAAACCCCTGGGGCTCTTTGTAGTCCAAATTGCATTATTCTGAACTGAAAACTGCCCAAGGAGATATTGAAAGCAGTTTTCCATTCATCTCCTTCTCTGATGCAGATTCTGTAATACATTTCACAAAGATTTAATTTGGTAAACACTTTCCCTTTTGCTAGATGCCCTAACTTGTCTTTCATAAATGGCAGGGGTTATGTGTTGTGGATACTCTGAGTGTTCAGAGATTTGAAATCAATACAAAGACAATACCCCCCATCTTTTTTTTTCTTTAAATAGTAGGAGGGCAGCCACTCTGGATTTTGCAGGTTGGATAAACCCTCTGGCTAAATTTGTGTCTATATAGTTTCATAGCTCCTTCATTTCCTTATGAGTCATGGAGTATATTTTTGGTTTTGGTAATTTCGCCCACTCTATAAACTCTATGGCACAGTGAGTGTTGCGATGGGGGGGGGGGTTTAGAACATCACATTCTTCCTCACTGAAAACTTGAATGAGATCATGGTACTGGATTGGGATTTTGGGAATCCCTGAGGGTTGATCAGCCAATGATGCTATTCTATCCTCCTGGCTTTTTTTGTATTTTCGGTCAGATAATTTGGCTGTTATATTGTTCAGGAGGTGGCTCAGGACCAAATGCTAATTTTATTCTCCTATAGCTACCCTCCCAGCTTATATTTGACTGCCATTTGTCTAGCCAGAGGAGACTCAGGATTACTGATTGGGTCAGTAATTACTGATTTGGGACTACTGTGAATTGGATTATTTCCCAGGGTTCCCCTATGGTTAACTTTACTTTTTCAGTGACTTGTGTAGCTGGACTTTCCCCTATCATGGATCCATCTACTTGTTGGAATCAAATGGGGGGTAGTTAACATTTTTTTTTCCATTCCATTCCATGCACAGTTTCAGGACTGATAAGGCATCGCGAACTATGGTGTCAATGATAATGCCTATGGGCCCTTCTAAGCCAGTGTGTGTAACAGTTAATGTCCCTTCAATTTTAAAAGATAGAATGGCTCCACTTACAATGGGGTCATCTTCACTGTCTGCATCTTGCAACATGGGTACTTTCTTTCCCTTGTTCTTTCGCATGTTGTTTGTTGGGGGTTGGGGACCTCGATGGCTTGGCACACAAATTTGCTTTTTTCAGGAGGTTTTCTAGGTGCCTTTTTCCATTTAGGGGGAGCGGGTGCTCTCTCTTGAGGTACTGGGGCTGGTGCTAAGCTTTCTGATGCTCGATGCCCTTGCTGACCACAATGGTAACATTTCATGGAGATTGGGGGGCTGCTGTTTGACATGCTTCCCCTTGATGTGGAAATGAACATCGTGTGAATTGCCTTTTTGGTTATTTCTCAGCATTGCTCTTCCTGTGCTGTCTGAGGGAGTTGTCCATTTTTATGGCCATGGAGTTGTCCATTTTTATGGCTATCCTGTACCATTCATAGATTGTATCTTCAGGCAACCCATGGCGTGGGCAGATTTTTAACAATTCCTCATCCAGGCTTTCTTGAAAATAGTGCACAAGTAATCTTTGAGACCAATGCCTCAGATTAGTGGCCAGACGTTTGAACTCAAGCATTAAATCCTTGGCGGGTCTACCCTTCTGCTGATGCTTTTTATTTCAGCTTCTCCTTCTTGTGCTCAGGAAGAATCCTCAAAATGTGAACGGAGCTCTTTTAAGAAGTCATCCATATTATTTAGTTTAGGGGCTCCTTCATCATTGAGCTGGGTGAACCATTCAGATACCTCTTCCTCCAAATTATCTCCATTCATGAAAAATGAAGGTTTGCTTGCAATCCCATCAAACATGGTTTTAAAAGGTGTTGGGGCGTTCACACATGGAACTGGTTGCAGCAGGGGAAATAGAGATGAATGCATGCTAGGATTGGGAATACAAGACTTTGTAATGCTAAAAACAGCACCTTGATTTGGCTTTGGATGTCTCCTGGCAATTATTGCAGTAACTATTACAGTTGTGTTGGATTTTGGACAAGCAATAGCTTTCAGATCATTTTTACAGGCAGGTTTCTGCAAAGAAAGTTTCAATGGACTATCAGCAAATAACATTAAGTACACTTCAGCCTGAACACAAGAGATTATAAGCTTAAGAACATGTCACACTGCACCAACGGATGGAAAGAGGATGTAAAACAGAGGGAAACACTTGCCATCCATTGGTTAACGCGATTCATCCGTTCTGTACTCACTGCATACGTTTTTCATCCTCTCTATCCGTCCAGCATCCATCGACTGAGGTTCCATCTGCTCAAAAAGTTTTGAGCTGCACAAAACTTTTGAGTGGAAAATGTATCCAATGCGTCCATTCTGCATCCGCAACGCATACGGGGAACATCCGTTCTACATCCGTTGTCATCCGTTACGCGTCCGCTATATCTGCTAGGCATCCGCTGTGCATCTGCGCAACTCAAATCCGCTCCAGCAGAAAGCAGACACAGGGAGAAAGCAAAACGGATGCGGAATGGACAAGCAGCGTTAGTAGCACGGACGGAGAAAGGATGAAAGCGGATGCAGCTCGCAAAGAAGGCATTTAAAACGGAAAAAACGTTTGCAGAGGGGACCTATCTCGGATATTAAGGATGTCTAGAGGATGCCTAGAGGATGCAAAAGGACACCTAGCGGAAAACCTATATTGCCTATAAAAAGGGGGAGAAACTCACCTGGATCTCACTTTCAGTCCAGCAGCCCTGCGGTGCAGACCTCTGCAGCCTTCATCTGGCTCTTGCTCTTCCACAGCATCCAGTCATCTCCACCATGAATCGTAACACAGTCCTTTTGGTAACCACCATCATTCTGCAACATTGCGAAGCCATCTACAGGCTCTTTCAACTGTTCTACGGGAAGAAAAGGAGGCGGCCAAGAAGTGTCTGGGTCCGAAGATGGATCGGGAGAAGAGCAGCAACAAGCTTATGGTGGGGCTGAGGAACGAAGACACTCGTGCATTCCAGAACTTCATGAGGATACTGCCAGCCATGTTTGACAAAGTTGTGGAGCAGCTGTGACCCCAGTTGACCAAGCAGAGCACCAACTTCCGGCCCAGCCTGGACCCTGGGCTCAAGGTGGCACTGACTCTGCGCCACCTGGCCTCAGGGACCACCTACAGGAGCATGCAGTACTGCTGGAGGGTGCCACACAACACCATCAGCATTGTGGTCAGAGAAGTGGTGCAGGCCATCATCGAAGAATACCTGGAGGAGCTCCTCCAGTGCCCCTCCACTGAAGAAGGATGGAAGAAAGTTGCAGAGCAGTGGTATCAGAAGTGGAACTTCCCCCACACCGTTGGAGCCATAGATGGCAAGCACGTGGCCTGCAAAGCTCCAGACAACTCAGGGTCCACTTATTTCAACTACAAGGGCTTCTTCAGCATCATCCTCTTCGCCATGGTCAATGCTGACTACAAGTTCATGTACATCGATGCTTCAGGCAACGGGTCTGCTTCAGATGCCCAGGTATACAATGCCAGTGACCTCAAGGAGGGGCTGGAACGCAACCTCATCATGGGTTTTCCAGATCCAGACCCCTGGCCCAACGACACGCAAGATGTGCCCTACTTCATCGTGGGGGATGATGCCTTCTCCCTCAGAACCTACCTCATGAAGACCTACACTTCCAGACTCCTCACCCGTGAAGAGAGGATCTTCAACTACAGGCTGTCCAGGGCAAGGCGGGTGGTGGAGAACACCTTTGGCATCCTGGACAACAGGTTCCAGGTACTTCTCACCACCATGCAGCATCGCCCACAGGCCATGAGGAGGATCGTGGAAGCTTGCTGCATCCTGCACAATCTCATGCGCACCCGCTACCCAGTCTTGCAGAACAGGCTCGTGAACCTCCAACAAGGCAATGGGGACATGGAGCCTGGGGAATGGAGGCAAGGGTGAAACCTGATAGACAATAAGGATATGCAAGGCCGCAACAGAGCTTCACGTGAAGGGAAGAAGCAGCGCAACCTCCTGAGACACTGGTGCAACTCCCCAGCTGGAGCAGTGGAGTGGCAAGACAGGATGATAGATGCTTAATGGATGCTTCCTTCAGCCTGTCTCATCACACTGATGAGATTGTGCCATGTATGTTGAGTGGCCCTACAATGAACAGGGCATTTAATAAAGAGTTGTGTTTATGTTGACATGTGTGGATGATTGATTACATTATTATTTATAATAAAAGGCCATAGGTGTGGCACCTGGGAGGGTGGACCATACAGTTCCACTATGCTTGCACTGGAGGTTTATCTATCCCACAGCTATTACCCATCCCAAAGGTGTCCCTGCCCATCCCACAGCTGTTACCCATCCCACAGGTATCCCTGCCCATCCCACACCTATTACCCATCCCAAAGGTATTCCTGCCCATCCCACACCTATTACCCATCCCACAGGTATCCCTGCCCATCCCACTGCTATCTTAACCCATCCCACAAGCATGCAAAGGATTAAACCATTTCTAAAAGTTTCCACCAAGACTTTATTTACAAAAATAATTGAAGCAAGTGTGTGAAGCAAAGATAATCTTTATTAATAACAAGTTGTAAAAGAAAAATGACCCAAGTCAAGTGTCCAAAGCAAAAATAAAGTCAACAGGTAGCCACCCAGTCTCTGGCACTCTTCTTGGTCACTCTGAGACATGCCCAGTCTCAGGGGTGAAGGGTCCAGGTGCTGTGGAGGTGGCTGCTGCTGGAGTGCTGGTCTGAGGCGCCACTGGGGTGCCTGGCCCCGAGAGGACAACAGGGGACGGTGTGTTGAGGAAGCTCTCAGACAGCTGGCTCAGCCCCGTGATGTTGAGAGCCCCTTCCTCCATGACATGGGGTGTCAGCCCCAATACCGATGACAGATGTACTGAGGCCGGGCTTGGCTGTGGGGTGGAGGAAGGAGCAGTGTAATGGGGCTGTCTGGTCTGCAGCTGGGTGGGAACTGGCATCGGTGGCATCAGTGGTGTGGGTGGCATGTGTGGCATGGCTGGCATCGGTGGCATGGTTGGCATCGGTGGCATCAGTGGCACTGGTGGCGTCCGATATACTTGTGCCTGGACTGGACTGGGAAGGGCTGCCTGTACTGCTGGACCTCCTGGTAGCTGTAGCCTTGGTAGGGGAGGGCCTGTGGAAAGCCTTGGAAGGGCAGTGACATCACCTGGAGTGGAGGAGCAGGCCTGGACTGGGTGGGAGCAGGTTCATCTTGGTCTGGAGGGTTGTGAAGCAGATCGGTGATTCTGTCCTTCACCACCTGGTACTGGGGTTCCGCCATGTCCATGAGGGTCTGGTTGACATTGGTGAGGAAGGGCTTGTGGTTGGAGGATGGGGTATCGGTGTGTACCATCTGAGAGAGGAGATCTACGCTGCTCCTGATGGTGTCTTTTATCTCCAGCAGGACAGTCACTCTGTCCCTCCTGTCTGGCTCTCTGCCTTTCTGTGGAGGAGGAGCTGGGGATGGATGCGGGTTGGGCTGTGGTGGAAGTGCCGTCTGCTTTCTCCCACTGCGTCAAGGGGTCCTCCACGCGCTCCGCCAGGGGTAGTACAGCTGTCGGGGGGTCTCCATCGTGGCATGCTCCACAGATACCTGCCTGGACACAGGAGCTGACTCTTTGCCAGAAGAGGACTGGATCTTAGCAGGCTGCCTGAGAGAGAGGGTTGTGAGAGGGGCTGCTCCTCCATGGCGGATCTCACCCTCCAAGAAGCTGCACTTGGCCATCACATAGGTCTCTCTGTCCGTCAGCTTGATCGCGGCCTGGCCAGATTTCTTGAGGTGCAGCTTCCCGTACCAGGTGTGCATGTGCTTCCACCAGCCAAGGAGCACCTCCGAAGTGTAGCCCAGGCTCTCTGCCTTCTCTCTCCTCTTGGTGTCTTGATAGAGCCTGTGTCCCTTCCGCCAAGGATATTCATTCTCCCTCAGCCATTCTAGCACCTCCTCCTCATGTTCCTCTTCTATGGTGTATTGACTCCTCTCCCGTTCATGCATCTGCCTCTTCCTCCCTTTGGCAGGGCCATATGGGCCCCCATCAGAGGGGCTTCTAGGTTGTAGGGGCTGCTCCTCCACACCACCACCACCTGCAGCAACAACAGTAGCAGCAAAAGCAGGACCAGTAGGACCAGGAGCAGGACCAGGAGCACCAGCAGGACCAGCAGGACCAGGAGCACCAGCAGGACAAGGAGCATGAGCAGGACCACCAGGACCAGGAGCACCAGGAGCACCAGCAGGACCAGGAGCAGCACCAGCAGAGTAAGCACCAGCAGGACCAGCAGGACCAGGAGCAGTGCCAGCAGAATAAGCACCGGCAGGACCAGCAGGACCAGGAGCAGTGCCAGCAGAGTAAGCCCCAGCAGAAGCCCCAGCACCAGGAGCAGTGCCAGCAGAGTAAGCACCAGCAGAAGCACCACCACCAGAAGCAGCATCAGCAGAAGCACCACCACCAGAAGCAGCATCAACAGATTAAGCACCAGCAGAAGCACCACCACCAGAAGCAGCATCAGCAGAAGCCCCAGCACCAGAAGATCAAGCTCGGGGAGCAGAAGCCCCAACAGAAGCAGAGTCAGGGCCAGGGGGTGGGAGGGTGGCCCTGTCCTCTTGCCAGGGCTGGCAGCAGATGGCAGAGGCTTCCATTTCTTCCCCATGGTTGTTGGGTTGCTGGCTGGCTGGCTGGCTGGGAAGCTGTGTCTGGATGCAGGTCTTTCCTCTGAATGGTGACCTGCTTGGGAGCTGCTTCCCTTTATATCCGCGGGGCTGACGCAATGCATCCTCCCCACATGTGCAGTGAACGCTAGGCTTCCGCTCTGCATCCGCTTCATCCGCTCAGCATCCGCTCTGCATCTGCTCTTTCCGTTCCGCGTCCGCTTTGCTGTACTCCCCCGGAAGCCTTGCGGATGTGGCATCCGTTCCCATTCTCTTCCATCTGCTAGGCTTCCATGGAGCATCCGCTTTCCATCCGCCCTACGTCCTACCCCCGCCCGTTCCTTTCCATGTTGTCTGCTCTGGTTATGCAAATTTGGGGCACTTTTGAGAGCGGATAACAAGGGATGGAACATTTTTCTCGTCCGCTGTGTCCTTTTTACAAACGTTTTGCATCCGTCGGCCAGTGTGACAGTTCTATCTCTAAAGGAGAGTGCTTTTTCGGCATCTCCTATCTGCAAGAGACAGTACAATCAATTCTGGATGTTGAAATACATAAATCATATTTCAAAGCAAACTCCTCTATCTATCCTGTTAAAGGATGACAGCTATTTCAAATATATCAAACTCAACTTTTGGATGAGCTGTTGAAAAATCTGTTTCAAAAATTAATATTTCTCTTTTCTTGACAAATCACTTTCATCTAAAAAATACAAAGGTTACCGTCACTTAACAACCAGAATTGAGCCTGGGATTTCCATAATAAGCTATTGCAGTTTTTAAGCAAGTTACTACATAATTTGACCTGATTTTATGCCTATTTTACAATAGTCATAAAGTGAGTCATTCCATTTAGGAGAAGCCATTTTCCTAAATGGACAATTTTTGTTCCAAACTGACCAAAATGTGATCATGTGGAGGGAGGGTGCAGCAGTTGTAATTTTGAGGACCGTTCATTGCTAGGATCCATTCTAACTTCAAATGGTTGTTAAAGGCTAGGTCACACTGGCCGACGGATGCAAAATGTATGCAAAAAGGACACAGCGGACGAGCAAAATTTTGGGGGTGGCTCCATCCATTGTTATCCGCTCTCAAAAGTGCCCCAAATTTGCATAAACAGAATGGACAACAACGGAAAGGAACGGACGGGGGTAGTACGTAGCGAGGATGGGAAGCAGATGTTCGTAGGAAGCCTAGCGGATGGAAGCGGATGGAAGTGGATGACACATCCGAAGGGCTTCCAGGGGAGAATAGCAAAGCAGACGCGTAGCGGAAGGAGCGGATGTGTAGCAGATGACGCAGATGCATCACGGACGCCTATAGGACGCATAGCGGATGCAAAGCGTTCACTGCGCATACGGGGAGGATGAATTGCATTAGCTCCGTGGATATAAAAGGATGCAGCTCGCAAGTAGTCAGCATTCAGAGGAAAGACCTGCTGACAGAAACATCTTGAAAGAACACCATGGTTCGACAGTCAGGGAAGAAGAGAAAGCCTGTGCCTACTCCTGCCAGCCCTGGCAAGAAGGACAGAATCACCATCCCACCCCCTGGCGCTGACTCTGAAGCTGCTGGTGCTTCTGCTGCTGCTGGTGGTGGTGGTGGTGGTGCTCCTGGTGTTGCTGCTGCTGGTGCTTCTCCTGCTGCTGCTGCTGTGGTGGTGCTGCTACTGTGTTGGACAGTCCCAGTCCAGGCCCAGGTACATTGCACGCCACAAACGCCTCACCTCACCCAGCTGCAGACCAGACAGCCCCACTACACTCCTCCTTCCTCCACCCCACAGCCAAGCCCCTCAACAGAAAATGTGTCTTCAGTACTGTGCCTGACATCCCAGGTCCTTGAGGAAGGGCCTCTCAACCTCACGGGACTGAGTCAGCTCTCTGAGAGCTTCCTGAACACACCATCCCTGTTGTATTCTTGGGGCCAGGCACCCAAATGGTGCCTCAGACCAGCACTCCAGCCACAGCCACCTCCACAGTTCCTGGCCGCTCGACAGCTGAGACCATGGACATGCCTCAGAGTGACTGAGAATAGTGCCAGAGACTGAGTTGTTACCTGTTCACTTTATCTTTGCTTTAAGACACTTTACTTGGGTCATTTTGCTTTTTTAATAAAGTCATACAGTTTACTTAAGACAATTGTTAAGAAAGGTTATCTTTGCTTCACACACTTGGTTCATTTTATTTACTTAATAAAGTGTTGGTGAAAACTTTGAAAAAAGGGTTAAGCCTTTGCATGCTTGTGGGATAGGTAAGGATAGTTGTGGGATGGGTAAGGATAGTTGTGGGATGGGTAAGGACAGCTGTGGGATGGGTAAGGATAGTTGTGGGATGGGTAAGGATAGCTGTGGGATAGATAAACCTCCAGTGCAAGCATAGTTGGACTGTATGGTCCACCCTCCCAGCTGCCACACATATGGCACTTTTTTATCAATAACAATTTATTCATGGATCAACACATTTCAAAATAAACAAGCTCTTTATTAATGCCCTATTCATTGTAGGACCACTCAATATACATGGCACAATTTCATCAGTGTTATGAGACAGGCTCAAGGAAGCATCCATTAAGCATCTACCATCCTGTCTTGCCACTCAACTGCTCCAGCTGGGGAATTGCACCAGTGTTTCAGGAGGTTGCGCTGCTTCTTCCCTTCACATGAAGCTCTGTTGGGGCCTTGTACATCCACAGTGTCTATCAGGTTTCATCCTTGCCTCCATTCACCAGGCTCCATGTCCCCATTCCCTTGTTGACAGTCCACAAGCCTGTTCTGCAACACTGGGTAGCGGGTGCGCATGAGATTGTGCAGGATGCAGCAAGCTTCCACGATGCTCCTCACAGTCCCTGGGTGATGCTGCAGGGTGGTTGGCCAGGATGCCAAAGGCGTTCTCCACCACCTGTCTTGCCCTGGACAGCCTGTAGTTGAAGATCCTCTCTTCACAGGTGAGGTATCTTGAAGTGTAGGGCTTCATGAGGTAGGTTCTGAGGGAGAAGGCGTCATCACCCCCGATGAAGTAGGGCACATCTTTTGTGTCATTGGGTAGGGGGTCTGGATCTGGAAAACCCATGATGAGGTTGCATTCCAGCCCATCCTTGAGGTCACTGGCGTTGTATACCTGGCTATCTGAAGCAGACCCGTTTCCTGAAGCATCGATGTACATGAACTTGTAGTCAGCATCAACCATGGCAAAGAGGATGATACTGAAGAAGCCCTTGTAGGCCAGGTGGCACAGAGTCAGTGCCACCTTCAGTCCAGGGTCCAGGCTGGGACGGATGTTGGTGCTCGGTTTGGTCAACCTAGGTCTCAGACGCTCCTCAATTTTGGCAAACATGGCTGGTGGCATTCTCATAAAGTGCTGGAATGCACGAGTGTCTTCATTCCTCAGCTCTACCATCAGCTTGTCATACAGTCCAAACTCCACTCTTCTCCCGATCCATCATCGGACCCATACAGCTCTTGGACGTCTCCTTCTTCTCCTTGCGTAGAAAAGGTGAAACAGTCTGAAGAGGGCTTGGTTCTGGTGTTGAATGATGGCAGCTACCATAAGGAATGTGTGATGATCCATGGTGGAGATCAATGGATGATGTGGAAGAGCAAGAGCAAGGGTGAAGAGGTCTGTACTCCACGGCTGCTGGACTGATAGTGAGATCCAGGTGATTTCCTCCCCCTTTTTATAGGAAATGTCGGTTTTCCACTAGGTGTCCTTCCACATACTCTAGGCATACTCCAGACATCCTCAATATCCGTGATACGTCTGATATGTAAACATTTTGTCTGTTTTAATGCTTTATATACGAGATGCATCCTTTCTATTTCCGTGATACTAACACTGTGTGGACGTTCCGTGTACCTTTCGCTTCCTCCCTCTTTCCGCTTTCAGCTGCAGTGGATGTGAGTTGAGGGGATGTCCAGAGGATGCCGAGAGGATACAGCGGACATTAACGGATGACAACAGACGTAGAACGTTTGTTGTCCGTATGTGTCGTGGATGTACATCGTACGCAGTGGAAAATTCATCCGCTCAAAAAGTTTTGTGCAGCTCAAAACTTTTTGAGTGGATGAAATAGCAGTAGACGGATGTTTGACGGATAGAGCTTTTGAAACACGTACGCAGTGAGTACACAACGGATGCATCGCGTTTTCCAACGGATGGCAAGTTTTTTTTCGAGTTTACATCCTCTTTGCATCCATTGGTGCAGTGGGACATGGGCTTAAGCAACTGGTCCTTGTGAGAACTTAAACTGTGTTGCTATAAGGTAATTTTCAATGTAATGGTAAGGGAAGGCAGCCTTTTAAGATGAAAAAAATGTAGACTATTAGCTCATGCTTCAAAATCAGATAAACAAGTATCATTGCTTGTCTCTTCCCTGAAGTCTTATTTTGATATCATAGATTATCAGTATTCTCTTTTTACAGAACAAGGAAAAGGTTGAATTTTATTTATTCTGAGAAAAACACCTTTAAAATTCACATTTGCGATTTCTACTGAGGATTAAATGACAGACTCATAAAGGTAATAGCTTTTTATCATAGATGCAAAAATCCATGAAGCCTCATATTTTAGTTAATGCAAAAAAACCCAACAACCCAGTTTCTTCACACTTTTAAAAATATGGCTTCTTCAGATAACCAGGAATAACTAGAAGTCATCATGGATTTGTTAAAAACAAATCATGACATACCTAGCTTATTTCATTCTTCAACATAGTTACTGAATTAGTGGACAAGCATAATACTGTGGACATAGTATACTTAGACTTCACCAAGGCATTCAACAAAGTAGACCACAACTTACTTTTTGATAAGCTAGAAAAAAGTGGGATAGATAGCATCACCATCAGATGGATTTGTAACAGTTGAGGGATTGTGACAGAGATGAAAATTTCCAAAGCACCTGAAGGCCAAACAGGGAATAATGGATGGAAGCTGATCAAGGAGAAATTCAACCTAGAAATAAGGATGAATTTTCTGACAGTGAGAATAATCAACCAATGGAACAGATTGCCTTTAGAAGATGCGGGAGCTTCATCACTTGAGGCTTTCAGGAAGAGACTGGATTGCCATTTGTCAGAAATGATGTAGGGTCTCCTGCTTGGGCAGAAGGGGAGGTTGGACTAGAATATCTACAAGGTTCCTTCCAATTCTGTTAATCTGTTAAAGATAATCTGCTAACTATATCCCTCTGCCTAACCACCATACTATTTATCAAATTTGATGGCCATGTAGGCCATATTTCATCCATAGCTAACTTCATTCATTTAACCAAAGTTTTTTGGCTTTCACAACACCCTCAGTCATAAATAACCCCCAAGGGGTTCACACAATATACTACAAATAGCTAGTTAATGGTTCAGTCAGGTATATCAGCTTAATCTTGAAGAATATCTTATTTGGCTCTTCCCACAAACTGGCTTAGTGATTTGCTTTCTTACTTGAGGAAAGACAGCACAGCCATCTTTCATTATTGGCCACTTTCTTACAGCTGCAAAATAGGATAAGACATATGTTGGAACATATCTTGCCAATGATCAATCGATTATTTCCTGCATACCATGAGCATCTATGAATTCTACTGACTATTAGCGGAGTGCAACCAAATTATTACCAAATAATGAGTGATCACTTTACTACTTATTTTGTTTGTAGATTGAGCTGAGGAAGAATATGATTGACTGCCAGGGCTAAAGATGATCGAAGTCTACTTCTAACAACAGGTTCATGTTGCATAGATTACTGAATGATTACAGCCACAGTAAAGAGCAGATTTGAATAAGCCATACCCCATCTCCAATAATATGTATATTTGTGTGTATGTTTATATGGGCATTATTTATAAAACATCAAAGAAAACTTCCACCCTGCTGGCATTCTATGCAGTTGTAGGGCCTGCAGCATATTTCATGTGTTTCCAAGCAGCATTGAACTATTTTGCTGGAAATTCTTGGAGGTATGGTTTTGACCCAATTGGAGGGTATCAGGTTAAGGAAAGCAATATTAATATATTCAGCTGTTTTGCATACAGTATCTGGAAAAGGTATATAGTGCAGATTTCTTTTAATTACAATCTAGAACTGCAAATAATATATTATTAGAATCTCATCTCTGTTTATAGAAAGTTAAATTATCAAGAAGGTAGTCAAACAATTCATTTTTCTGAAAATGTATTTAAAAAAACAAAACAAAACATTACTGATGGGATTCTTCTTACATTCTAGAACAGATTACCAATTTACTTGAAGTGGCATCCTGACCTTTACCAAGTGGGGAAAAATCTCAATTCAGATCTGGACTTTTTTAAAATAAACTTTATTGAATTTTTATTACATTAAAAATATTAAAAATATATCACTCAATAACAGCTATTTGTGGTGCTTATCATAAAACAATCATTTGTGCAATATGTACATATATTAATTTGTGCATAATTATATTCTTATTCTATCTATATTTTATATTTAATAATTACCTATCCTTAATCTGTCTCTGATCTATCCAGCTATACCATTGTTCCCATACCTTATAAAATATTGAAGCTTCCTTATCTTTTAAACTGAGCGTTAATTTATCCATTTCAGCACAATTCATAACTTTTTGGTTTTTTTTTATAAAGAATTTTATTAATTTTTAACAAACAAACATGTACAAACAAACACAAAACATAAAAAACATAAAATATCTTTTTGGACGGCAGTTTGATCCCGAGTTACATCTTTTTGTACAGAGATAAATTCAAGTTCATGCTTACTTTTAAATAACATTCCATTTCTTATTTATTATTTTGCATTTTATATATAGCTTCTCCTCTCTTTTCACTCTCTTAATTCTATTATATTTATTTCATCTCAATTTAAATCATTATACTTATATCCTTTGTCTGTTCTATTTCAGCTAGCTATTTATCTTTTCTCATTAACACAAAGTTTCTTCTGTAATGACTGATTGGAGTATAATACCTTGTCATACTTATCCCTCCCCTAGTTTTAAAGCTTAACATGACACATAATTTTCATTCGGATTCTGCGTAGTACATTCTAAAGATAAATTCAATATTTTGAAACTATATTTAAAAAATATAATATAATTAAAACAACAATCCATAACAATTAAAGTTATATCATTCAAATTAATATTCATTTAAGTCTTAAACATTTTACACAATCCTTTCTAAATAAGTATCATGCTTCTATGGGAACACTTACAGATTTTACTTAATTACTTCCCCCTATTTCACTTATATTTTAAAATATTAAACAATAACAATGTTCCCATTTTTCTTTAATTCAATTCTCTCATATTTGATTTCATTTATTTTTATTTAAAAAGAAAAAATTTCGCTAAGTTACATTAAATATTTTGTCCCATTTTATAATCATATATTATTCCAATTTTCTAACATTATTTCAAATACAAATACAACAACACAATCTTATGTATCTTTGCAGAATCTCTTTTTCAGTTATATGTTTACCCATTATCTCTAAATAAATTCTGTTTCTTTACATCTTGTTTCAAACCTTTGTAACTTCTCTTCCCTTCTTTCCTCCCTTGCTTCTCCACTCTACCCTTTTTACCCCCTTGTCTCTTAATCTCCACCTTCTTGTGTATTCCTCTTTTCTGTTGCTTTCTGATGTTGTGTCCACTTTTCACCTTGTTTTTCCCTTTTTTGGTTGTTTTTTTAAGTCTTAAATTCTCCATTCTCTTTCTCCCCTTTCCCCTTTCTTCCCCAAATAAAGTTGCTTGTTCATTAAGGATGGTTTCTTCTTCATCCCAATCTTCTTGTTCTTGTAGTTTCTCATATGTAGAAATTGCCATTTCTAAAAAATTAAAAATAGAGCCAAAAGAATCCTTCCCTTCTTGTTTCTCTTGTTTATATTTTATAAATTCCATTTTCAGTTCATCCATAAGTAATGCCATTGTAAAAGAAAAAAAGAAAAAAAAATTCAAGCGATCCAAATGATTTTAATCATTCAAATAAGAGTTTCCAGAAGTCCCAAAGTCAGCAAACAATCCAAATACACACAGTCTATTTCATTTCACACTTTCTTCTTTTTTTTCCCCCTTTTTTCCACTTTAATGCTTCAAAAAACTTCAAATTCTTTTAAACCTTCAGTCCATCTGATAGAGTAGCCAATTATGATCCAAAATGGAAAAATCCAATAATAAAAATGGCCCAAAGCCAAAGAAGAAGAAGGATAAAATAAAAAAAATAAAAATATTACTAGAATTGAAATATACAAAAAGGCTGGCGAGTAGAGATTTCACAAGTATATATATATACTTGCCACAAGCCAGGCAAACACCTGGGCAAAAACAGACTCCCTCTGATAGCTCCAACCTAACCCCCCCACCAGGCACCCAGGTGAAACCCAGCTTGCTAATGAAGAGCAGCCGTCCCTTCACACGGAGCCAAGCTGCACT